>CM069140.1:38236173-38770111 GCA_035221665.1 Okamejei kenojei
AGACTGACCCTGGAGGTGGTGTTTCTGGTCATGAATACGCACCACAGCACAAAAGTCAAACTACAGGTATACCAGATGTAGCACAATCTTTTGCTTTACCAGAGGGGAGCGGTGAGGTCATGGAAGAAAACCTGGCGGCCAACATTAATTATTTGGTTTCTCACCAGCTTCAGGAGCCTGTCATGATTGAGACAGCAGACCTCTATAAAACACCAGTTAATTGTGCATCACTGAGGGTGCCGACGGTGAATCCAGCTATTTGGACACCCATGACTTCAACAATGCGAGGACAGGAGATACGATTCCAGAGGGTCCTCAAGCTCATTGCAGCTGGAATTACTGCTTTTGGGAGGCAGTTGGAAGGGCATGCTATATCCAAAATCCAAAAAGGCATGTTGGCATTGTTTTGTAACTCTTATTTTGAGATGAATTGTATGAGAAAAATCGCCATTCGGCCCATCCTGCACCCAAGATTTGCTGGTTTGTGTAAATCAAGCGATGTTCAAGCTCCAGATTATTTATTCGGAGAAAACCTGCCTATACAAATTAAAGATATCGATGAGGAGGCAAAGACTATCAGCCTCATGAAACCTTTCATATTTGGCCAAAGGAGACAATCTGGTTGGATGAGAAGGGCGTTTGATTCAGGAGCAGGATCAAGCAGAGGCAGGGGTATGGTGAGAAGGTATTATTACCCAATCACAGCCCAATGTCAATCCATATATTGGGAGAAGGAGACCGTCAGGGTCATTTGCTGAGGTACAAAAACTTTATTCTATCACAGAGGGAACTGTTGTTGTCATTGGACAAAGTCAGCATGGACTTACGAAAGGTAAATCATGTCTGACGAATCTTATTGAATTTTTTGAGGATGTAACTAGTAGAGTGGATAAGGGAGAAGCAGTGGATGTGATATATCTGGACTTTCAGAAGGCTTTCGACAAGGTCCCACACAAGAGATTGGTATACAAACTTAAAGCACACGGTTCAGTATTGATGTGGATAGAGAACTGGCTGGCAGACAGGAAGCAAAGAGTAGGAGTGAACGGGTCCTTTTCAGGATGGCAGGCAGTGACTAGTGGGGTGCCGCAAGGCTCAGTGCTGGGACCCCAGCTATTTACAATATACATTAATGATTTGGATGAGGGAATTAAATGCAACATCTAGAAGTTTGCAGATGACACGAAGCTGGGGGGCAGTGTTAGCTGTGAGGAGGATGCTAGGAGGCTGCAGGATGACTTGGATAGACTGGGTGAGTGGGCAAATGCATGGCAGATGCAGTACAATGTGGATAAATGTAAGGTTATCCACTTTGGTGGCAAAAACAGGAAAGTAGACTATTATTTGAATGGTGACCGATTAGGAAAAGGGGAGATGCAACGGGACCTGGGTGTCATGGTACACCAGTCATTGAAAGTAGGCATGCAGGTGCAGCAGGCTGTGAAGAAAGCAAATGGTATGTTGGCATTCATAGCAAAAGGATTTGAGTACAAGAGCAGGGAGGTTCTACTGCAGTTGTACAGGGTCTTGGTGAGGCCACAGTTTTGGTCTCCTAATCTGAGGAAAGACATTCTTGCCATAGAGGGAGTACAGAGAAGGTTCACCAGACTGATTCCTGGGATGGCACTCGCTGGAATTTAGAAGAATGAGGGGTGATCTCATAGAGACTTACAAAATTCTTAAGGGGTTGGACAGGCTAGATGCAGGAAGATTGTTCCCGATGTTGGGGAAGTCCAGGACAAGGGGTCACAGTTTAAAGGATAAGGGGGAAGTCTTTTAGGACCAAAATGAGAAAATCGTTTTTCACACAGAGAGTGGTGAATCTGTGGAATTCTCTGCCACAGAAGGTAGTTGAGGCCAGTTTGTTGGCCATATTTAAGAGGGAGTTGGATGTGGCCCTTGTGGCTGAAGGGATCAGGGGGTATGGAGAGAAGGCAGGTACAGGATACTGAGTTGGATGATCAGCATGATCATATTGAATGGCGGTGCAGGTTCGAAGGGCTGAATGGCCTGCTCCTGCACCTAATTTCTATGTTTCTATGTTTCAATGTTGTGGAACCTCCGGTTGGTGGTAGATTGCAATTGTTTATGATGAATGGTACTGTATAACATCTGATCGGTTTATATTAGATACTGTGTCAGGTGCTATTATAGAATTTATGGAATGAGTTGACCCACCTGTACAGGATAAACCTAATCGGGGTTTGGTGTTTTCTGCACCTGAAAATTTTCAGGTAAAAGAAGAAGTAAAAAATGTATTTAAAAAAGGGGTAATTAAAAGTATGGGGAATCATCCGCAACAATTTATGTCAAATATTTTCCCCAGACCAAAGAAAGATGGGGGGTTGTAGAGTCATTCTGGATCTCACAAAATTGAATTCATATGTTCAGTATAGACATTTCAAAATGGACACCTTCAACACTGCAAAGGAGTTGTTGTCCATAGGATGTTACATGGCTACTATATTCTTAAAAGATGCGTATTATTCAGTTCCAATTCATCACCATTATTGTAGGTACTTGAAGTTTAATTGGATGGGTCAGCTGTGGCAATATAAAGCATTACCTAATGCGTTAAGTTCAGCTCCCAGGCTGTTCACAAAATTATTGAAACCAGCACTTGCATTGTTAAGGGTTCAAAATCACATTGTCATGGCTTATCTTGATGACATTTTAATTGTTAATGCCACTCAGGAATCAGCTGAAGATTCAGTTTCAGCAACTATATGCCTGTTGAAAAGGCTAGGTTTCTGATCCATCCAATGAAATCTAAGCTACAGCCGTTGCAAACAATTGAGTATTTGGGGTTTTTCATTAATTCAGTTGCTATGTCAGTAACTTTACCAACAGATAAAGTTGTGGATATTACAAATGCATGTAGTTGCCTTGCTGACAAACCTTATCCCTCCATCCAAGAAGTAGCTAGTGTTATTGGTAAGATAGTAGCAGCATTTCCCGCTGTTGAGTTTGGTCCTTTGCATTATCAAAATCTTCAAAGGGCAAAAGCACAAGCACTAAAAGAATGTGCAGGTCATTTTGACAGACCCATGCAGTTGCCAACTGAAGTTTTGGCTGAATTACAGTGGTGGATTGGGAATGTTGCACAACCTACTAAAAACATTGTTATTCAGCTACCTACAATGGTATTGCAAACTGATGTTAGTGCTCTCGGATGGGGGGCTACGGACAATGACACCAGCTGTGGTGGTAGATGGACTGTCGACGAGGATTTAATTCTCCAAACATATGGTATTCATTATTTGGAGTTATTGGGGGCATTTTTTGGATTAAAAGCTTATTGTTCTACAATGGAGGACTTGCATGTTCAATTACAAGTAGACAATACCACAGCTGTAGCATATATCAATCACATGGGTGGAGTAGGATCAGTATCATGTGATCATCTCTGGTCAACCTGATGTGGAATTGGTGTGTATCTAGGAATATCTGGCTTTCAGCTATCTATCTCCCAGGGAAAGACAATGTTGTGGCAGACAACAGATCATGGGAGTTTAAAGACAATACAGAATGGATGTTAAATCCACAAATTTTCCAAAACATTTTCAATCGGCATGGTGTACCGGACATTGATCTGTTTGCGTCCAGATTAAATCAACAATTGCCTAAATACGTGTCATGGGAGCCTGACCCAGGAGCTGTAGCATTGGATGCATTCTCGCTACACTGGGGAAATATGTTTTTCTATGCTTTTCCCCCATTTTGCCTGATTAGGCAATGTCTCAGTAAAATAGAGCAAGACTCTGCCATGGGTGTTTTGGTGGTTCCAAACTGGCCTACACAGCCATGGTTCCTTTTGATGCTTAGAATGATAATTGAACCATTTATGACGATTCCCGTCATAAATGGTTCAATTGACGGAATGACGGAAGAAGGGTCTCGACCCGAAACGTCGCCTATCTCCTTCGCTCCTTAGATGCTGCTGCACCCGCTGAGTTTCTCCAGCTTTTTGTGTAGCCCCCATTTATGACGGTTCCCAGCTCCAGGAATTTGTTGGTACAACCTGTGACAAAACAAGTTCATCCATTGCATGATCATATTAATTTGTTAATCTGCAGGTTCTGACCAGACCATTACAAGGGCTTGGACTGTCAGATAGGACCATGGATGTCATAATGTCAGCTTGGAGAGATAGCACTAAGAAACAATATATGTCTCACATAAAGAAATGGGAAGCTTTTTGTATTCAGTCAGATATATCTTATCATACTGCAAACATATCGGATGTATTGGAGTTCCTAGCTATGTTGCATTTTGATCAGCACCTTAGTTATAGTGCCATTAATAGTGCTTGTAGTGCTTTGTCTTCCTATTTACGACAATTTTCAGAACATCTATCTATCTCATCCATTAATATCCCGATTTATGAGAGGGATTTTTAATAAAAATTCATCCAAACCCAGATATACAGAAATTTGGGATGTTAGTATAGTTCTCACATTGCTTCGGCAATGGGCTCCAATTACGTCACTGTCTTTTCAGAAATTAACATTTGAAGTAGTAATGCTTATGACATTAGTGTCAGCACAGAGTACAAACATTGCAAATGTTACGTTTAGATTGTATGCATTTGTCTGCAGATAACATTACTTTTTATGTTTATGATCTAATCAAACAAAGCAGATCGGGGAAGTCTGGAACCAAGGTAATCTTTAGAGCATATCCTGTCGACCAAACATTGTGTGTGGTGAAGCATCTAACTGAATATATTGAAGTAACCAAGAGTCTCCAAGATTGTGAGACAACAATGCTCATTGCCCATAAAAAAACATACAAAAAAGTGTCAGTACAAACTATTTCTAGATGATTAAAACAGGTTTTGGATTTAGCTGGAGTAGACACTGATGTGTTTAAATCTCACTCCACCAGGGCAGCGTCCACATCCGCGGCGATAGCACAGGACGTGCCGCTTGACCAAATTTTAGAGGCCACAGGATGGTGTAAAGAATAAACTTTTTCCAAGTTTTACAATAAACATGTTATCACGGTGCCAGAATTTGGACATGTAGTGTTGGGTTCTGTTTGATTATTTGCTTTCTTTTATGTAATGATTCATATCTTTTGTTGTAATTCCCCTATGATAGAGGGGTATTACTTTTCTTCCTTTTATTATTATTATTAAAATACTTATTGCATTATTCAAGCAATGTTCATTAATATTATTTACTCACTACTGTCTCAACTGAAGCAGTGTGTCTATTGGAATGAATCTACGGCATGAAAATCACAGAGCTTCTAAATCTTCACGTAGTCACTCACGTGACTCCGAAGTAAAATGGTAAGATTAAACGAGAACTTACCTGTTCGAAGTTTGATCTTTATTTTATGAGGATTTACGATGAGGGATTACGTGCTCGCCGCTCCTGACCCTCATAATCTAAACGATCATCTGGTAGTTCTAGTCTTGTGTGAGCCTTACTATCTTACTTCGGCTATTGGTTCTGTGTTTTTCACGCCGCTGCTATGAAGTATGCCGAGCATGCGCCTGGTGGGGCTTCTTCACGTAATCCCTCATCATAACTCCTCATAAAATAAAGATCAAACTTCGAACAGGTAAGTTCTCATTTAATCTTACTATTCTATTCTTGTCATTATTGGAGAAAGAAAACAAACATTTAATAATCTGAATCAACTTCAAATCCACTCTAAGATGAAAGTACTGTAATAGCAATTTAGTATAATTATTAATTAATATAAATTATTATTACGATTAAACACTATAATGTTAAATTAGGTTAATTTTAGATCTCAGTCTTGCAATGTTCAGAGCAGATACCTTAGCAAATCATAATGGGAAGGAATCACTTGCCTGTGCTGCGTGAACCTTACGATCAATGCAGACTCAAAGACACCCAGCATTAAAGCTGCCATATAAAAGTTACTGGGAAGGAAGCAGCTGGCCATTAAAGTTGAGAACTATGAGGGTAACCTCATATGTTACCCTCGTAAGTCAATGTTTCATGAAGACCAATGGGAGGTCAGGAATGGGAGGCAGCACAAATGGTTAGAGTGGGTGAGCGATACTGGAGGCATCTATAAGCATGGGTATTATACGTGCACCTCTGCCCCACTGCAGACATTGGACTTTGTGTATAGAACTAATGCACTTCATTGCTGAGAACTATATTGCACTCTGTATCTTCCCCTTTGCTCTATCTATTGTACTTGAGTTTGACAATTGTATTTATGATTAGAGATACAGCTTTGACACAGCCCTTTCGGCCCACTGAGTCCACGCCGACCATCAAGCACCCGTTTACAGTAGTTCAATGTTATCCCACTTTCAGTCTGAAGAAAGGTCACGACCCGAAACGTCATCTAATCCTTCGCTCCATAGATGCTGCCTCGCCCGCTGAGTTTCTCCAGCATTTTTGTCTACCTCCACTTTCTCATCCATTCACTACGGGGTCCGGAAGTGGCAGCTTTGCCTGGCAGCTGCGGCTCACCTGCAGTCCGTCTGTTTCTTTTTTTTTTTTTTTTAATTTTTGTCTTCTTGTGTCCGTTTTAGTGAGAATTTTGGTTTATTAGGCTGTGTATGTGTGTGTGGGGGGGGGGGGGGGGGAGGGAGGGTGGGAGAAACAGGGTTTTAGTCTCTCCCTTCGGGGGGGTGCGACTTTTCTTGTCGTGTCCCCCTTCACCGTCTGTGCTGAGGCCTAATGGTGGAGCTGTGGCGGCCTTCCAGCTTCCAGCAGTGGCGGCGGCCCGGCTTCAGAGATGCGGTGCTCCAGCGGCGACCCGGCTTCAGAGCTGCGGTGCTCCAGCGGCGACCCGGCTTCAGAACTGCAGTGCTCCAGCGGCGACCCGGCTTCAGAGCTGTGGTGCTCCAGCGGCGACCCGGCTTCAGAGCTGCAGTGCTCCAGCGGCGACCCGGCTTCAGAGCTGCGGTGCTTCAGTGGCGTTCCAGCGGTGACACGGCTTCAGAGCTGCGGTGCTCCAGTGGCGACCCGGCTTCAGAGCTGCGGTGCTCCAGCGGCGACCCGGCTTCAGAGCTGCAGTGCTCCAGCAGCGACCCGGCTTCAGAGCTGCGGTGCTTCAGCGGCGTTCCAGCGGTGACCTGGCTTCAGAGCTGCAGTGCTCCAGCAGCGACTCGGCTTCAGAGCGGCGGTGCTTCAGCGGGGTTCCAGCGGCGACCCGGCTTCAGAGCTGCGGTGCTCCAGCGGCGACCCAGCTTCAGAGCTGCGGTGCTCCAGCGGACCCTGCTTCAGAGCTGTGGCGGTGTTCCAGCGTTCAGGCGATGTCGGTGGCGGCAGCCCGGCTTCGGAGGCACGGCCGCGGGCCTAGTGGACGATAACATCGGAGGCCTGGATCACCTCAGTGCAGAGGGAGAACATGGAGGGAAGAAGACAAAGACTTTAAGACTTTTTCCTCCCACCACAGTGAGGAGGTGCCTGTGAACTCACTGCGGTGGATGTTAAATATGTGTTTATTGTGTGTTTTGTTTTTTATTATATGTTATGACTGCAAGGTAACGAAATTTCGTTCAGACCGAAAGGTCTGAATGACAATAAAGGATAATTTACTTTTTTACTTTTACCTTTTTACACATCAGGGGCAAGTTACAGAGACCAGTTAACCTACAAACATGCATACCATGTATTGTATTATCTGATCAGACTAGATAACATGCAAAACAAAGATCTTCACAGTACCTCCATACACGTGACAATAATAAACCTAAACCTAAAGATGGATGTCTAATAGAGAGAAAGCCAAAGGGGGATTGTTGTTCTCCTCGCAAGGAAACGTCTCAAAGGGCATCTCACATAGGATTCTATTATTCCAGTATTTGAATCCTGAGAACTTCAAGTCGGCAGGAAGGTCACTATTGCTGCCCCTCTCAACCATCAGGTAATATTATAGTTGTCGACACATTTAAACAATAATCCATTTGGCTTAGGGAAAGTGGCTCTACTTGCAGCCTGTATTTCAAACAAAGCAGTCACCCATCTCAAAGTCAGTGGGAAAAGGACCATAACCATTTTAACTTGCACCCAACCAGCTTCCACCTAGGGCAGACATATCTTGTTCAAGCTCTGTTGTAGGAAACTATTATCAGGTGAGCAGAGGAAAAGATTCAAAGATTTGCTCAAAGTCTCTTTGAAGAAATGTAATTTCCCAATCAACTTCTGGGAGTCCATAGAAACATAGAAACATAGAAAATAGGTGTAGGAGTAGGCCATTCGGCCCTTCGAGCCTGCACCGCCATTCAATATGATCATGGCTGATCATCCAACTCAGTATCCTGTACCTGCCTTCTCTCCATACCCCCTGATCCCTTTAGCCACAAGGGCCACATCTAACTCCCTCTTAAATATAGCCAACGCACTGGCCTCAACTACCCTCTGTGGCAGAGAATTCCACAGATTCACCGTCCTCTGATACCATCCTCTGATACCGATCAGATAATACAATACATGCCATGCATGTTTGTAGGTTAACTGGTCTCTGTAACTTGGTCCGTCCTCTGGACCACTCAAAGTGGAATTGACTACTTCAAGTCCATGCTCAGAAACTATGTTTAAGTATGGGAAGGATCTACCCACCTCACGTGCTCAATCTAGAAGAAGGGTCTCCAACCAAAACATTGATTGTACTTTTTCTTCACAGATGATGCATGAACTGCTAAGTTCCTCCAGCAATTTGCTGTTAGTTTCACCATCTACCAACCTGCTTGCTCCATCATTGTAGACCACAATATGAGCACTGCATTTTGTTTTGCATGACCAGCAGAAAAGAAGGCCATTTATCTCCTGATTTTCAGGTTATGAGCATTGAGTAAATCATGGAGGAAGTAAAGCATCAGTGCTGCATGAAATTGTTTTGCACAACAATGTTAAAGCTATAGAGAAAAGTCTTCAAGAAATACTATGTGGAATTAAATAACACATACAGAATTTGGAATATGTGTTGAATCTAAAGAAATATGTTCAACATGAGGAATAAAAATTCTCTCAGCACTATCAATAATTTTGTGAGCTGAAAGCCAGGACAAGCATGCTTTGTTTCTGAATGGAGTGGCTGGGCTTGTATACTCTGGAATTTAGAAGGATGAGAGGGGATCTTATTGAAACATGTACGATTATTAAAGGTTTGGACACGCTAGAGGCAAGAAACCAATTCCCGATGTTGGGGGAGTCCAGAACCAGGGGCCACAGTTTAAGAATAAGGGGTAAGTCATTTAGAACAGAGATGAGGAAATACTTTTTCACACAGAGAGTTGAGAATCTCTGGAATTCTCTGCCTCAAAGGGCGGTGGGGGCCGCTTCTCTGGATGTTTTCAAGTGAGAGTTTGATAGAGCTCTTAAAGATAGCTAAGTCAAGGGATAAGTGAAGAATGCAGGAATGGGGTACTGATTGTGGATGATCAGCCATGATCACATTGAATGGTGGTGCTGGCTCGAAGGGCCGAATGACCCTCCTGCACTGGTTGTCTATTGTCTATTGTCTATCATGGGTAATTATAATTTTACTACGGAGTCACGTGAGTGACTACATGAAGAAGCTCCGCCAGGCGCATGCGGGTCATTACGTCCGACGCATGGCGCACCGACGGGCTGAAGAACTCAGCCTCCAGTAAGTAGTAACCCGCAGGTAAGTCAATGTTAAGCCTTTCCTGCAAGTATTTTTCAAACTCTTTAAGTCTGGCTCGCAGAGCCAGCTAGAGTTAGTAATATGGAGGTATTTAAATATAAACTGCGGTAGTGGAACGGAATGCGCGGGGACCGCGGTTACCGCTTATAGATCGGGTTGGGAGATAACGACTGCGCTAAAGCCGGCTCTGCGATTATCGCTATTTAGATCGGGTTTGGAGATAACGGCTGCGCTAATGCCGGCTCCAATACCGGCTACTGTTTCTACCGGCAGCTCAACTGCCTCCATCAGTTTCCAGTGTTTCAAGGCACTGAGGCTACTCCACCAGGGAGGAAGGCAAAAACAAAATACTCTCAGGCTCATCTTATCTGATGGGTCTGATGATACAGAAGACTCCCCTCCTTTTAATGTAAAGGTATGGGGACGGCTCAACCAAATGGGAACATGCTCCAAATTTAAAGAGCCATGTAAAAGTTCAATAGGGGTCGAATGCCCCTAGGATTCCCCACACAGCCTCTCGCAGAGGTCCATACAGCAAAGAAGAAAACACCGCTTATGGATACCAGTGGTAATCATCTTCTCCAGCACCTTGTTTAGGGCAAGAAGAGACCTCCCTAGAGCATGACTCGGGAGAACCAGGGCAGGAGGAGTCTGACCCTGAAGCTGGTGTCACTGCTTTTGTGCACACACCAGGGCACACGAGCCATGCTCCAGGTGTTCTGGAAGTAGTGTTAAACTTCTCTAAACCCGGAAGGGACTGGTGAGGCTATCAAGAAAACTCTAGCCGCCAATGTAAATTACATGGCTTCTCACCAGCTCCAGGATACGATCATGGAGAAGACTGCCACACGTTACAAAACACCTGTAAACTGTGCGTCACTCAAAATGCCCACCGTGAACTCAGCAAGGGCACAAATGAGTGCAACGATGCGGGGACAAGAAGTGAGATTTCAGCGCGTCCTCAAGTTGGTGGCAGCAGGCATCACTGCATTTGGTAAAATGGTCCAGGGGGCACCGATGTCTGGTGTTCAACAAGATATGCTGGCCCTGTTCTGCAACGCCTACTTCGAGGCCAATTGCATCAGGAAGATAGCCATCAAACTGACGTTGAACCCCGAAGTTTGCAGCTCTATGTAGGTCTACAAACGTTCAAGCCCCAGATTATTTATTTGGGGTAGACCTCATCAAGCAAACCAGGGACCTCGACGATGAGGCCAAAACAATTGGTCTCATGAAATCATACGTCCCTGCTCCCAGAACGTCATCTCGCAAGTCGGGTTCAACGTGAAGGGGATCAGATCCAGGGGCAGGGCCAAGCAGAGTGGGGTCAGTGGGGCGACGATATTACCCACCAATGTATCCCAGCTACAACCCCAATATGGGAAGAAGGAATCAAGGCCGACTGTAGAGGTACAGGTGATTCATTCTGTCCAGGATAAGATTCTGGGGAACAACCCGTGGGTAGTTGGGGGTAGGTTGCAATTGGTGATGATGAATGTTGCTGCATGACATCTCAACAGTTTATACTAGACACTGTGTCAAGCTTGAATATAGTTTATGTCAGGAATTCATCCGCCTGTACAGAATATGCCTAATAGAGTATTGGGGTGCTCTGCACCACAAACTCAGCAGGTAAAAGAAGAAATTGCGGTTTTGTCCCAATTTGTGTCAATATATTCCCAGACAGAGAAAAGATGGGGGATGTAGAGTCATTCTGGACCTAAACCAGTTAAATTCCTATGTTCAGTATAAGCATTTTAAAATGGACACCTTCAATACTGCGAAATGGCTGTTATTACAAGACTGTTATATGGCAACAATAGAACTGAAAGATGCATATTATTCAGTACCAATTCATCATCAGTATCGGAGATACTTGAAATTTAGTTGGATGGGACAGCTGTGGCAATTTAAAGCATTAACTCAAAGAGTTAATTAACCTCAGCTCCTAGGCTATTCAAGAAATTGTTGAAACCAGTGCTGGCGCTACTTCAGGCCCAGAATCACATGGTAATGGCTTATCTAGATGATATTTTAATCATAAGTACACTCAGGAGACAGCTGAGGAATCGGTTTTAGCAACCAAATACCTGTTTGAAAGGTTAGGGTTCCTGGTCCATCCAACCAAATCCAAGTAAGAGTCATCCCAAATAATTGATTATTTGGGATTTGTCATTGATTCAGTGGCGTTGCCTACAGCCAAGGCTGTGGAGATCAGAGAGATCTGTACTAGTCTCGCTGAAAAAACAATATCCCTCCATCTGGGAAGTAGCCAGTTTTATTGGTAAATCGGTGGCAGATTTCCCTGCAGTGCAGTTTGTACCACTGCAATATCAAAGTCTGCAACAAGCTAGAGAACTAGCACTTAAAGAACATGCAGGTCATTTTGATAGACCTATGCAGTTACCAACCAGAGCCATAGCTCAATTACAATGGTGGATTATCAATATTGTATAAACTATGAAAAACATTTTGGTTCAACAACCTTCAGTGCTTTTACAGACACATGTGAGTGCTGCCGGATGGGGAGCTACAGACAGCGAGTCTAGCTGTGGTGGTAGATTGAGTGTACAAGAGGATTTAATCCTGCACAGGCATGGTATAAATTACTTAGAATTGCTGGGTGTATTCTATGGATTAAAAGCTTATTGTTCAACAATGAATAATTTACATGTTCAACTCCAGATTGATAATACCACGGCTGTGCATATAGCAATCACATGCAGGAATAAGGTCAGTATCATGTGATAATCTGGCTAACCTCATGTGGCACTGGTATATTTCCAGAAACATCTGGGTCTCAGCTATCTACCTACCAGATAGAGACAATGTAGTGGCAGACAACAGGTCGCGAAAGTTCAATGATAACATAGAATGGATGGTTAAATCCTGAAATTTTAAAATGATTGTCAGCCGCTATGGGTTTCCAGATATTGATCTGCTTGCATCCAGGCTAAATCACCAGTTGCCTAAATATGTTTCATGGGAACCGGATCCAGGAGCAGTAGCGGTGGATGCATTCTCGTTACATTGGGGACGTACATTCTTTTATGCTTTTTCCCCATTCTGCCTGATTACGCAATGTCTCACCAAAATAGAGCAGGACTCCGCCTCAGGCATTTTGGTGGTTCCGGACTGGCCTACACAGTCATGGTTTGCATCGGTGCTCAGAATGATGACTCAGCCATTCTTGACTGTCCCCATCTGCAGTAATTTGTTGGCGCATCCAGTATCAGGAGAGAGTCATCCGTTACATAATCGTATTAATTTGTGATCTGCAGGTTCTGACCAGACTGTTCCAAGGCTTTGGACTGTCGAATAGGACCATGGATGTCATGACTGCAGCTTGGAGAGATAGCACTAAGAAACTATATGTGTCTTATATTAAGAAATGGGAGATGTTTTGTTTACAGTCAGATATATCTTATCATACTGCAAGCATACCGGATGTATTGGAGTTCCTTGCTATGTTGCATTTTTGATGAACACTTGAGTTATAGTGCCATTAATAGTTCTCAGAATGCTTTGTCCTCTTATTTAGGGCAGTTTCAGAACAACAACCTATCGGGTCTCATTCATTAGTGCCCCGATTCATGAGAGGAATTTTTAATCAAACATTCTCCTAAACCTAGATATACAAAAATCTGGGATGTCAGTATAGTTCTCACATTGCTTCGACAATGGGCTCCAATTACATAATTGTCTTTTCAGAAGTTAACACTTAAAGTGGTTAAGCTCATGGCGCTAGTATCAGCGCAAAGAGTGCAAACATTGCAAAAGTTACGACTAGATAGCGTGTATTCTTCTGCAGATAACATTACATTTTATGTGTATGATTTAATCAAACAAAGCAGGCCCGGAATGGCTGGAACCAAAGTATGTTTTAAAGCATACCCTGTTGACCAAACGTTATGTGTAGTTAATCACCTGAGACAATATCGAGGTAACTAAGAGTCTCAGAGGCTCTGAGACAGCAATGCTCATCAGTCACAAAAAACCTCATAAAAAGCTGTCAGTATAAACTATTTCTAGATGGTAAACCAGGTTTTGGATTCCGCTGGAGTAGACACTCATGTGTATAAATCTCACTCCGCCAGGGCGGCATCAACATCCACAGTGAGGCCGTGGGATGGTCTAAGGAATCAATTTTTCTAAAATTTATAATAAACCTGTCCTGACAGTGCTAGGGTTTGGGCATGCTGTGTTGGGTCCATTTGATTTGATTTTATTTGTCTTTATACATTTCATTTTGTAATTTCCCCTGGGATAGAGGGTTATTACTGTTTTGTTATTTAAAAAAATGATTATTGGATAATTCGAAGCAATGTTCAATACATTATTTATTCACTACTGTGTCAACAGTGTGTCATATGGAATGGATCTACGGCATGAAATCACAGAGCTTTGAAATCTTTACGTAGTCACTCACGTGACTTCGAAGTAAAATAGTAAGATTAAACGAGAACTTACCAGTTTGAAGTTTGATCTTTATTTTATGAGGAGTTACGATGAGGGATTACGTGCCCTCCGCTTCCGGTCCTCATAATCGCAAAGTTCATCTGGTAGTTCTAGTCTTCTAAACCTTACTATATCACTTTGGCTATTCTTTCTGTGTTTTCACGCCGCTGCTTTGAAGTATGACGCGCATGCACCTGGTGGGGCTTCTTCACATAATCCCTCATCGTAACTCCTCATAAAATAAAGATCAAACTTCAAACTGGTAAGTTCTCATTTAATCTTACTATTTTTATCTTCTTTGAACTAATCAAGCTGGCATGATTGCCATGGAAATGGAATTTATGGATTTGATCAGGGATTGTTTCCAGCAGTATTTACAGAACCTACACAGGAACTTATTATTTTAGACTTGGTCACGTGTATTGAAATAGAATTAATAAGAGATGATGTGCCTGACAACCTCCTGGGGATCAGTGATCACAACATGGTACAATTCCAGATACAATTTGAGGTTGAACATTTGGACTCCACAGCCAATGTACAGAAGGAATAGGAGACGTTTCGGATCAGGACCTTTGGGTCTGAAGAAGGGTCTCGACCCGGAACATCACCTATTCCTTCTCTCCATAGATGCTGTCTCACCCGCTGAGTTTATCCAGCATTTTTGTCTACCTTCGATATTTAAACAGCAAGGTTCATAAGCTCAGCAATATTAAATATGTGAAAATTATAGAAAAATGTAGACTAGGGCAGAGGACTGGGAATTTTACTTTGGAGTCACGTGAATGATTCCGTGAAGAAGACCCGCCAGGCCGCATGCGCACCAGTACATCAGCCACACTGGCGCAAGCACCAGACTGGCAGGACAGAGCTCCTGCTGGCGGTAAGTTAAACCTAAAAGGTAAGTAAACTTAAAAGGTTTTTTACTTACCAGGGGTTTTCAGGCAGGAGCCTCTTTTCACAGAGGTTTTCCTGCCAGTTTCGCAGCCCGATGAGAATGCCGGTTATGGACTGTGGGGAAACCCGATTCCGACCGCAAATGCGGATAACCGGCAAATTGATCGGGTTGCGAGATAAGGAGCCGTTAACAGTGCAGTCAGCGGTTCCCAGCCTGCGGGGATGCTGTAAAAATGGCAAGGAATTCAAGGAGATTCACTGACACTATAGTCAGCGGCTCCCAGCTTGTGGGGATGCCATAAAAACGGCAAGATATTCAAACAGAGTCGCTGACAGTATAGTCAGTGGCTCCCAGCCTGTGGGGATGCCGTGGAACAGCAAGAAATTCAAACAGAGTCACTGATAGTGGGGTCAGTGGCTCCCAGCCTGTGGGGATGCCGTTGGAACGGCAAGGAAGCAACGCTCGAGTCACTAACGGGGGGTCAGTGGCTCACAGACATTGGTCCCCAGTCAAGGAATTAAATGGGACTCATTCAGCCCTATTTGGACTCAGGTGAGTCGGGCTATAAAGGGTTTCTCCTTATTATAAAATGTATGTATTTTATAGTGTTTTTCTTAAAGTTAAAAGCTAAAGGTATAAAAATTAATTGTTATATGTTTCTGACAATGTAATCCTTGTTGTTTAGCACAAGTTGCTATGAATTATTTTTACCCTTCACAGGTTAAGCTGTACACTAAAAATGTTGATTTAGTGAGCTCACACTGTAATAGCGCGAGCCTATGGGACAGGCCACGCCAGCAGCGCCTGACAGGGCTGCTTCATGTGCAATATGTGCGGGCCTATGGTACAGGCCGGACCAGTAGCGCCTGATGCAGGGCTGTTTCATGTCCAAAAGCGCCGGCCTTTACGAAAGGCTGCGCCAGCAATGCCTGGAACAGGGTTGCTCAAGTTCACACATAATCTGCTCACCCACGGAGTCAAGAGATGATTCTCCACCGGGGCTGGATAGCAAGGCCCATGGAGTCGGGGGTGAATTCCTCACCGGGGCGGGATAGTGCGTTTGAAACGACTATCCCAAATACAGCAACTGTTGCATACAGTGCAACAGAGGTCTCCCTCTCAGAGGCAGAGACCAAGAAGGGTCAGTATCCTGCTGACACTGAGTCTCAGGGTATGGCCATGGGGCATACCCCAAGGGATAAAGGGCACGTGTCATAGGTACCAAAGTTCAAAGTTGTCAAAGACGTGTCAAAGACGTGACGTGTCAAAGTTGCCATCCCAGCAGAATATTCTATTTGAGTTAAGGCCAATGGGTTTGTATCAGTATTGGTGTCCTGCGGCCTGCGGCAGCACCTGTTAGGGTTGCCTACGAATCACCCTCTCTGAGGAGGAAAGAGCAAAAGGTCAAGATATAAGTGACTCCAGGCTCTAAAGAAGTCAATAGAACATACTTAAACAGATATGTGCTGGCAGTGAACAGCGCCAACAGGGGGATGTGAGAGCTAGCCGCTGAATCTGTTATTCAGGTAGGCCTATTCAACAGGGGAAGAAAACCTGGCAGACGAATCAATTAGGCCAATGGCAGGCAAAAGTCATCGTTCAGAACGCACCCCAGGCGCTCATCGGCAGTAGCGGTTCACTGGAGCTGGGGGCAGTATGATAGCTCAGAAATCCCATGCACCTTTCCAATCATACTCAACAAAATGGGTCTAGCATTTCCAAAATTTGGGTAGTGCACCGTTCACGAGTTGTAATATTTACATTTGTTTATACAACACACAAAGGGTACAAATATTTGGTTGAGGCACGGTCGGAGAATTCCAAGGAAATTTGCATTATGGCCAGGTTTGGAAATTGGGCAAAAGTTCTCATGCAAACCACCCATGGAATAAGACAGGAGTGTCATGTTATTATGAAGAATGGAGAGTGTCGGGCATATGAACTTTCCGAATATGAAAACTTATTTTTCCTGACTACAACAGATTCATACGGTCAGAGATCCATGCTATACAAATCCCATTACAGAGGTTATCAGACAATATAACTGTACTATAACAGTAATGCTTTGGGGTATGGGATAAATTGTTTGTTGGTCATTGGGATTTACCTTTAATTATTATTAGTCTTGAGCCGCCTTGTGGCAAGAGATTGGAGTTATAG
This sequence comes from Okamejei kenojei, assembly GCA_035221665.1. NCBI lineage: Eukaryota > Metazoa > Chordata > Chondrichthyes > Rajiformes > Rajidae > Okamejei > Okamejei kenojei. Next base: position 38,253,299 of record CM069140.1, read on the forward strand.
CAATCTGTTACAAAACTGAGTTATTTTCATCAAGAGTAATTGGCAATATAGCAGCTTTGTTTCAGCTGTGCAAATCAAGGAACTGATATCGTGTAAGTAGCAATTAGACCATTGTTAACAACCTTATGCTACTGCCAGCTGAAGCTACCTCAACCACAATGATGAAGTAACAGTATTCAGCATTGCTGAACATGACAATAACTCATTGAACTTGAACTTGAAACTCACTACAGTAGCGTGGTCGGTCGAATTCAGTTATTACAAACTGATGCTTAGGACTCTAAAATGAGAAGTTCCGAATACCATCACCTATTTGGAGGTATTGGAGATTGCATGAGTTACCAATTCTTCAATTGTTGGTATTACCTAAATATATACACTAGATACACCCCATGGGTAAGGGGCTATTGAGCAAATATACATATTCTACATGCTCAAATTCATTGCTACTCTATGATGGTGACATATGTTAGTCACATGGTAATCAAGTAAAAGTATCCTGTAATAAATATCCTTTGCCACTGGTGTATCATTCAGTTCAGATCGATGATAACACAGAATAAGTTGGATCTCAAAGTATGATGAAAGTATGGTTCAATACTACATCGAATATCGACATGTTGGTGCATGTTTATTCACTGATTGCAAAAATATGTGGCACAACAGTGCGGAGAAATACATTCTCGCTTCAATAAGAGGAATGGTCTTTTATGTCTTCCTCATTTTTGCCTCATTAGCCGGGTCTTAAAACAGTCAACAAGACCTTGCTTGGGTTTGTACTGTCAGACTGGCCAAGCATCCATGTTGCCTGCTTCATCAGGCATTATGGCACAACGGTATACGGTTATTCCAAAAAACAAGAACTTGCTGTTTCAAACTGTGGTTCAGGAGACCGGCCTTTGCACAGTAAAACAATTATTGATTTACACATTTTGAATGGATTGACTTATGCCTCAGGTTGTCACATCAAGCCATGAAGGTGCTCACTGCAGTGTGCAGGGATAGCACCCAAAAAAGCAGTACATTTCTATTGAGGGGATCAGAAGTGTTTTTTCTTTAGTGTTAAATGTTACATTTAATACGGTACAGATTACTGACGTTTTCCAGTTCATTTTAAATGGTATTTGACAATAATTCAGTTATAGAGGCACTACAGCTGCAACATAAGGGAACTACGCTGTCGGGTTCAACCCGGATATTGGGTTGTTAAAAGATCTTGACACAAGTTCCCCCACTACAAGATTATGCAGTTGGTTATTGTAAATGTGTGAACATTACTTCACCAAGGGGTTCCAGCTACATCCTTAGTTATGACACTTATATCAGCAAACATTGCAAATGCTGTGGCTAGATAGGATGGAATTGGCTGCAGGTGCCATTACATTTTACACTCTGGTCTACACAAACAGAGTAGACGAGGGGTGGCATGATTTAAGATCATTTTGGATACCCCATGGTCTCACGTCAATGTTATCAAGGCCACCAGAATCCTAAGAAGTGTAAAATCAGCATTGTTTATTAGTCAACAAACAACTTTACAAAGGAAGGTCGCAGACTATTTCAAGGTGGCTGCAGCAGGTTCTGGGTTATACGGGTATTAACACTGATGATTGTATATCTCATTTTTCACCAGGTGAGCATCAACGTCAGCGTACAATTTAGATAGTGTGTTTACATCCCTTTCCACTAGGGCAGCAGCTACGTCGGCGGCCAAGGTGAGGGACGAGCCCATCGACCATATTTTGGCAGCCAAGGCGAGGGACGTGCCCGTCGACCATATTTAGGCGGCCGCCAGATGGGCAAATGATGATGTTTCAGAATTTCTATCATCGGCCGATTGCCGATCCAGGGCTGTTTGCCAATGCTATTTTAAGTTCTGTTTACGTTGGTGATTACATGCCCGCCACGCCCAACCCTCTCTCATAAAGGATCATCTGGTAGTTCTCGAGTCACGCATCTTACTATGTCACTTCGGTGTTGTTATTTGTGATTTCATACCGCTGCTTGGTGAGCATGCAGCCTGGCGGATCTTTTTCACATAATCTCCAACGTAACTCCTCATAAAATCATGATCAAACTTCAAACTGGACTTCCGGTGGCGCCATGTTTTGGTAACAGTCGCCACACATAGCTCCGCTCCCGAAAATCTGCAATTTTTCGCATTAAATCTGAGTCTACAGATCGGGACCGACTTAAAAATTTACCGGAGCCTCTGAATGCTGTGCTGATGATGTCATCAGTAAGCGCTGTGCATTAAACTGTGGATTTAACCCTTTAAATGCAAAATCCGGTTTCTGCTCAGAGTCCTCAGAGAAGCATTTCAAAACTTTACTAGAGCACTGAGAAAGAGCCTGAAGAGCTTGAAGAATCAACTTTTGAAGGGGCTCTTGAAGGAAAACTGCCTTCCGAAATGTCTGCAAGAGCTAAAGCTGATAAGGCAGATAAGGTGAAAGATTTGGAGGACTTAAAGCAAATAGTAAAAGAACTGAAAGATGAAAAGGTGGACAGAACGCACATGGAAAAAATGATGCAAGATATGATGGATCAGCTAATGCTGAATACGAACATGGGCAATTTGAAAGTTATTGAGTCTGTGCAGGATTCTATCGGCACCATAAATAAAAGAATTGAAGAGGTGAGAGTTGAACTATTGGAGAGAATAAACAAGGGGAAGAAGACACTACTAAGAAGTTTGTTGCAGTGCATGAGACTGTCTCCTCATATCTGAAAACAATGAAAGAGATGGAGGAAGAGATGGGACGAATGGCCGAGGATATGAAGAAAATGAAGATACAGCACGACTTCACTGCAAAACAGCTGGCAAAATGTTTGGATAAGTGCTTAGACTTGGAATCTCATTCGAGACGCTTTAATCTAAGATTAGTAGGAGTACCCGAGGAAGTCGAGGGAGGTAACCGTCGGGAGTTTGCTGTGGATCTAATTAAAGAAGCTCTCAATCTACCTAACCTTCCAAAAATTGGAGCGGCACATCGAGTCCCGAGATTCAAACAAAAATCCCAAACAGGCTCAGAATACACACGTCAGATCATTGTGAAATTCTGGGACATTTCTGGCATGGAAGAGGTTATGATTAATATTAAATATGGAGTGCCACTGAAATACGAGCAGCCAACCTTCAAAATATTTAGGGATTATCCCTATGAAGTTGTGCAGAAACGAAATCAGTTCTCTAAGGTAAAGCAAGCTCTCCAAGGCGTGAAGGGAGTCAGATACGGAGTTTACTTTCCCGCGAGAATGCGTATTTCTTACAAGGATCAGCAAAAATCGTTTACAAATCTGGAGATCGCATATAAATATGCCTTAACCATCGTGGAAGAGAATAAGTAACTTGAAAAGCTGAACTGTATGAATATTCTTTCTCTTTATTATTTCACCATGAAATGTGTTCACAAAAAGGTGGAACTCTCCTTGTGTTTTGACTCGACAGCTTATCGAGGAATGTTCATTCAAGGGTTCCAAGTGAAGCGGAAAAAGATAAACACTGAATACAGAGCTTTACAATATAATCTGAACAGAGGAATTATCATAGTTTAAGAATTTAACTGAATAACCTACTGTTATAGAAGTAACACTTTTAACACTTAAAACATAGAATACTATCATAGAAATTGTAATGAATATTAACCAGATCGGTAGTAAGGGGCTGATTTACAAACTAAAATTAATAACTTAATATCTTAATAAGTTTTAAGCAGATTTATAACCGGGTTGTGAGGGGGATGACGGGCTCCTGGCTCAGATCCAGAAGCCTGCCCTAGGTAGCCCCTTCAACCAATAGCTGATTATTATCGAGGTATTAACTGATGCTTGATACTTTGTAGATAAAACAGTTAGATATATCTGGGAATACATATGAAATGTATATATATACTGCAATTAGGTATTATATTGTTGATTTTGAACTGGCTCCGCTCTAGTATGGATATGTTATGACTAATTGAGGGAACGGAGCTATTTGTTTGTTTATTAACATCGACAACGGAAGTCGATATAATGTTTTCTCCCACCAACAGGTGGGTCACTTATTACAGTTCGGTCACTGTATTTTCACTTTTACCATTTTTTTTTTTTACTATCACAATTAATCACATGTGTGTTTTTTTTTAAATTCAAGGATCGTCGCAAAAGGAATCCACAAATTGAACTTGGAGGTTGAATGTTCCCCATTACTTAAAGACCTGAGGTCCGGATGCACCGCAAGATACATAGGTACTAAACATAGCCAAAATCCAAGACACTAAACAAAATAAACCGGGAGGAAACTCATTTTGCAGTTGGAATATTAGGGGGGCTAACGAACGTATTAAAAGGGGTATGATTTTAGCACAGCTGAAAGCATTTAATTCAGATGTTATCATTCTCCAAGAAACGCATCTGAAAGTTCAAGATCAAGTTAGATTGAGGGCCAACTGGATAGGTCAAACTTTTCATTCGTCATACACATCAAAATCCAGAGGCACGTCCATCATTATTCCCAAAGGTATACCATTTAAACAGAAAAATACCTTAACAGATAAGGATGGGAGATATTTGATAGTTACCGGTGAGATCCATGCCATCCCAATCACACTGGTAAATATATATGCGCCCAACTTTGATAATCCGCATTTTTTCTAATAAAATTTTGAATATAATCGCAGAATACAATTACCAGAATGTTATAATTGGGGGAAACTTTAACTGTGTTTTAGATCCTTATTTAGATAAATCCAGTCAAAAACAGCGAGGTAATAAGAAATCAAAAACTAGTGAACTTTTAAACACATATATAAAAAATACAAATATAACCGATGTTTGGAGGATTGCAAATCCGGCCGGCAAGGAATATTTGTTCTATTCATCGGTACACAAGACTTATTCATGTATAGATTATTTCCTGGTAGACACAAAATTAATTCCGTATACTCTAAATCCAAAATACCATACAAATATGATACCAGATCATTCCCCACTAACTTTTTTTTTAAATAGAAGGAATGTCTAAGAATACATCGTTCTAGAGGTATTACCCCCAAATTTTACAAGACCGGCAAGGGAGTATATATCTAAGACAGCAAATGGATCTTTTTATTTTGAAATAAATGACTCGCCAGACACATCACCAACATTACTATGGGAATCTTTCAAAGCTTTTATTAGAGGTGTTTTAATCTCATACCAAGCCTTTCAGAATAAAAAAAATAAGAATGAACAACGGCACCTAGAGGAACAAATTAGACAATTGGAGATAGATAATGCTAAAGACCTGTCCATGGATAAACAATAAAATATTAATACTAAAATTTAAATTAAATAAATTACTATCAGAGAAAGTTATAAGATTATTCCAAATCACAAGACAGGAACAGTTTGAATTTGGGGATAAGCCCCATAAACTTCTCGCACGCCAGTTAAAAAGACGAGAAAAGGAACACACGATTTCAAAGATTAAATCAGATAGAGGGGAAGTATTAACATTACCGAATTAAATTAATAAAAGATTTGTGCAATTTTATGAGAATTTGTATACATCCAAAACGACAATGGACACCAACAAAGTTATTGAGTTTCTGGATAATCGCAATCTTCCCAAACTAGAACTACAGGAACAAGAGGAATTGGGAGCACAAATCTCAAATAAGGAAATAGAAGAAACAATATTCTCATTAAAAAATGGAAAAACACCAGGTCCCGACAGATTCAGTAATGAATTCTATAAAAGTTTTTACGATATATTTAGTCCTCGTCTACAGAACATGTACACACACGCATTCAGAGAACAAATACTACCTGATACATTAGCAGAATCTACGATTACATTAATACTTAAGAAAGATAAAGATGAGGAAGAACCTGGATCTTATAGAGCTATCGCGTTGTTAAATACAGATCAAAAAATATTAGCAATATTACATATTAAACTAATACATCCGGATCAAATGGGGTTTATCCCTAAGAGACAATCATTTAATAATTTGAGACGTCTGCTTAACATAATGCACTCACACCAAACTAAAGATCCAAATCTCGCAATTATTTTGCTGGATGCAGAGGAAGCATTCGATCAGGTTGAATGAAAGTATATGGTTTAGGTATTGCAAAAATTTCAACTGGGAGAGAATTTCATCCAATGGATTAAATTAATATATAATAAGCCAACGGCCAGAATAATAACTAATAATATTTTATCCACGAAATTTCAATTGTCAAGCGGTAATAGACAAGGTTGTTCATTATCACCATTGTTATTTGCCCTCATAATTGAACCACTAGCAGAAAATATTAGAACTCATCTGAATATCCATGGATATAAGACGAAATATTCAAACAATAAAATATCATTATACGCTGATGATGTACTTTTGTATATCACAAAGCCTCATAACACTATACCCAAATTAAATTTTAAATTTAATTGAGGATTTAGGTTCATTTTCAGGTTATAGAATAAACTGGAATAAAAGTGAAATCATATGAATAAAACCGAAAGATTCTACACATCTCGTACAATTTCCTTTTAAAATAGCTGAGGAAAAATTTAAATACTTGGGTATAGAAAATATCAAGACATGTTTAAAGCAAACTATAACCCTGTACTTAAGAAACTACATAATTTAATTAAATTCTGGAAAACGTTTCCCATGTCCTTAATAGGTCGAATAAATGCCATAAAAATGATTTTTCTTCCATAAATTCTATACTTGTTCCAATCAATCCCATTATATCTACCCAAAAAGTTTTTTAAATAATTGGACTCAGATATTACAAATTTTATTTGGGATTATAAGTCCCACAGAATACAAAGACCACGCCTGAATAAACCCAAAGTAGTAGGGGGATTAGCACTCCCGAATTTTATGTATCATTATTGGTCGGTAAATATTAGAAATATGATTCAATTGTTGGATAATTCTCTTCATCAAACTGAATGGATCATTATGGAGAAAGAGGACTGCTTCCCTTTTAATATTGGTGCGATCCTTCTTTCACCAATGACGGTGAATAATACAAACTACAACAAAAACCCAATTATACACAGTACAATCAGAATTTGGAAACAAATAAAACAAAATTTAAAATTAAGAAACTTACATCTTCTATCTCCTATTGCTAAAAACCCTCTGTTTAAACCCTCAATTATAGACAAAGCATTTATACAATGGGAAAGAGCAGGAATTAAAACTTTGGGAGATTTGTATGATACGGGAAAACTATTATCATTTAAACAATTACAACTAAAATATAATCTGGGTAACAATCAGTATTTTAAATATTTCCAAATATGTGATTATCTGAAAAAACATGCGCAGAATTTCACAAAATGCCATTAGACTTACTAGATGAAGTAATGAATACAAAGGCGGAATCAGCAAATTTAATTTCATATATATATAATATTTTATTAAATGCAGTAATACCAACAACGGAAGGTATCAGAGGTGAGTGAGAAAACGAACTAAGCATAAAAATTTCCAATGAAAGGTGGAAAGAGTACTTATTAAATGTGCACAAATGCTCAATTAACGTGAGATACACTTTAATACAATTTAAAATTTTACACAGATTATACTACTCAAAAGCGAAATTAAATAATTTTTTCCCTAACGTTTCACCAATTTGTGATAAATGCCAGTGTCAAGAAGCTACTATAGCGCACTCATTCATCTTCTGTACAAAAATTCAAAGGTTTTGGATTGAAATCTTTGAAATTTTCACAAAACTGTTTAAAATAAAAATGACACCAAAGCCAGAATGGATTATTTTCAGAATGACGGAAGGTAGTTCAGAATTAAATGTGTATCAAAAGAATCTATTTGATTACAGCTTAATAATAGGAAAAAAGCTAATCTTAAAATTCTGGAAAAATGCGCCTATACCAACATTAAATATGTGGATTTCAACTATGTTTGAAACATTACATCTGGAAGATATGAGACTCCGTGTGGCAGGGAAATAAGATTGTTTCTATCAGACGCGGTCTGCATTTATAGAATTGCTACAAAGATAGGGTGCAGGAGTACCTCGGGCCTTGGAAGGGGGGGATGAAAAACTATCGAGTTGGTGTATTCCTTTTGCATGATATATATAATATAGTAACTGGCTTTTTTTTTTTCCTTTTCTCTCTTTTTGTCTCTCTTTCTTTTTTCCTTTTCTTTTCTAGGGTCTATCTCTTAATCCCCTTTCTCTAATTCTTTGACCAAGGGTTTCTTCTCCCCTTTGGCATGCTCTTTCACTTTCACAACTCTTTTCACCTACTTCACTCTCTTTCTTTCTATTCTTTTTCTTTAAAAGCCATAAAATTATGGGGTACAATGATTGTAACAATATATATGTGATGTACATTGATGTATTTGCCTCTAATAAATAAAAATATTAAATTGTTTTTTTTTTCCTTTTCTCTCTTTTTGTCTCTCTTTCTTTTTTCCTTTTCTTTTCTAGGGTCTATCTCTTAATCCCCTTTCTCTAATTCTTTGACCAAGGGTTTCTTCTCCCCTTTGGCATGCTCTTTCACTTTCACAACTCTTTTCACCTACTTCACTCTCTTTCTTTCTATTCTTTTTCTTTAAAAGCCATAAAATTATGGGGTACAATGATTGTAACAATATATATGTGATGTACATTGATGTATTTGCCTCTAATAAATAAAAATATTAAAAAAAAAAAAAAAAAACTTAAACTGGTAAGTTCTCGTTTAATCTAACTATTTTATAGGAACCAACAGTGAGAGACTAAAACATTAATAAAGAGGGGAAAAAAATAATGTGAGACAGTAATTCAAAAACAGCAGGACATTTATGAATATATAAAAAGGAAGAGGTAACTATGTAAGAGTGGAAATACTGGAGAGCAACATTGGGGAATTAACAATGGTAATTAAGGAAATTATTAATAAGTAAAATTAATGCTTTGCATAGTCTTCATGGTGAATGACACTGCAAACATCCCAAAGATTTCTGATCGTCTCATTTCAACAAACATTGAAGAACTTGGAACGATCACTATCACGAGGAATAAGGTATTAAAAAATGGGACTAAAGGTAGACAGGTAATTATGATCTATACTCGGGGTTTGAAGGAAGGGTTTCAGATACAAGGATCATTGGGTTCTCTTGTAGGGCCATCAAATGCATCCATGTGAGGCATTGCCTTAAGAATGTGGCAACTGTCATCAAGGATCCCCACGATCGAAGTAGGGCCCTTTTCTCGCCACTACCATCGCCTGAAGTCGTACATCACTAGGTTCAACAATAGTTATGTTCCCACAAATGTAAGGTTCTTGGCCAACCCACAGAACCCTAATCTGAACTAATCAATGAAACACTATAGAGTACCTCTTTCACTACCATGAACTTGTTATGTTCTAATTCTGTTTTGCATTCATTTATTTGTTTTGCTGTTGTTTACTTTTCTGCTGCCTTGCAGAATTTATGTGTAATTCACGTATGATTTGGTGATTTCTGAGTCTATTTGCCTTGATGTCACTGCAAGTAGGATTTTCATTGTAACAGCACCTCACTATAATTTTGCATGTGACGGATGGGCTACACCTGAACTGGAGGAGAGACAATATTCTGGCAGGGAGATTCATTTGTGCAACTCAGGAAGGTTAAAACTAATGAGAATGAATGAATAGTAAGATTAAACGAGAACTTACCAGTTTGAAGTTTGATCTTTATTTTATGAGGAGTCGAGTTGAGGGACTACGTGAATAGAAGCCCGTACAGCCGTTGGTGCGTCAATCTTCAAAGCAGCGAATGAATTCACAGCTAACAATGACCGAAGTATAACGGTAAGATGATAAAACTAGAACTACCAGATGAGATCTATGAGGGTGGGAGCGGAGGGCACGTAGTCCCTCAACTCGACTCCTCATAAAATAAAGATCAAACTTCAAACTGGTAAGTTCTCGTTTAATCTTACTATTTTACTTCGGAGTCACGTGAGTGACTACGTGAAGACTTCAAAGCACTGTGAATTCACGCCGCAGACTCAAATCCGACGTTCACACTGCCTGGATTGACTCAAAAGTCGTTAACAATCAATCATGCATCAGTAATACATTTGTTAAATGGAATAACAGTTTATTTACAAACAGATCATATAACAAACCCCCTCTAACTCAGGGGAAAAATGTAAACAGTACTGACACCAGAATCAGCAAACACCCCGAGCCTTGAAATCGCTTGTGACAAAACCTCTGAAAATTAGCTCACTGGACCATCCTGCGGCCGCGAGGACCTTGCAATCGTTTGCACCGACACCTTACTGTGTGGTTTTTTTTGTGACTAATAAACAAAGCCAACTCTGTTCCTCTCAGAGGTTTAGTAATCTCAATGTAAAGAGATAAATGTGAGACTATACAGAAGCGATCATCTGCGGGTATGCTGAAAACACCATCTTACATCCTGTCATTCCTCTTTTATTATGTTTAAGCAAATCATAGATATAAAATATAATGGCATCAGCCAACACATGCATTCTATCTAGCCGTAGCTTTTGCAATGTTTGTACACGTTGGGCTGAAACCAACACCAGAAGCATGACCACCTTCATAGTTACTTTGGGCTATAGATAGGCTTGTAACCGGAGCCCACTGGCGAAGAAGCATAAAAAACCTCACTCACATTTCAAATACCGGCATACCTGAGTTTAGGAGGATTAGAATTGAAACTCCCTTCATGAATCGTGAACTAACGGATGTGTCCCTACTGTATGCAATTCTGCATTCATAGGTAAATAAGAAGACAGAGCACTTCTGGCTGAATTAATTGCACTGTAACTTAATTTTTTGGTCAAAATAAAGAGTTGACAACTCCAATACATCCGTGATCCCTGACGTGTGGTATAACAATATCCTGTTGTAGGCAGAATTGCTCCCAGTTCCTTATATAGGTGATATATTGCTGCTGTGTACTATCCCTGCAGGCCGACGTGAGAACATCCACCGTCCGATGAGACAGTCCTCTCCCCAGGTATGGCCTCCTTATAATCTGCAAATTAACAGATCAATACGATCCTATAAAGGATGTTGATCCCCAGTGACTGGATTTACCAGTAGATTTTTATTCTTGGGCATAAGCATGTAAGGCTCCCTAGCCATTTGTAATACAACGGGAAACCATGCTCGTGTAGGCCAATCTGGCACTACCATACCCCTGAAGCGGAGTCCTCCTTGATCTTTTGCAAACATCTGCTGATGAGACAGAATGAAGGAAATACATACACAAACATTCCTCCCCCAATGCAGCGAAAATGCATCCACTGCTACTGCCCCAGTATCTGGTTACCATGAAACATATCTAGTAACTGATGATTTAATCGAGATGCAAACAAGTCAATATCTGGCAATGCATACTGATCAATCATTTGGTTAAACACATCCTGATTTAACATCCATTCAATGTTGTCATTAACTGACGTGACCTCTCCCTGGCAAATAAAGTGCTGAAAGCCAGATATTTTGGTCAATACACCAGCTCCAAATCTGGTTAGCCAGCTCTATCACAAGACTGTGACTTAACTCCACCCATGTGGTTTACATATGCCACTGCTGTGGTGTTGTGAATCTGAGCTGCACATGCAGATCCCTCCTTGTAGAACAATAAGCTTTGAGCCCATACCAGGTGCCCAACAACTCTAAATAATCAGTCCCCTCTTAATTGAGAAAGCGATGTCTCATCCACATTCCATCTGCCTCCACAACTAGAAGACATATCTGTTGCACCCCAACCCAGTGCACTCACATCAGTCTGTAATATCAGTGACGGTGATTCCACAAAACCTTCCTTAAATTTTTTGAAACATGTACTATCCACCATTGTATGTCAGCAATCGCCCCAGCTGACAACTGCATAGGCCTATCAAAAATAGCCCCTTTGTATTCTCAGTGCCTGTTCCTTTGATGGTTGTAATGTTGATAATGCAGAGGACAATACTGCACAGCTGGAAAAGCTGCAACAATTTTCCCAATAAAACTGGCTACTTGTCTAATCAAAGGCCGTTGTTCTCCAACGAGACTAACACAGTCTCAATTAACTGATTCAATTTATCCCTGGGCAAAGTTACCAACATGTGATTGGAATTAATGGTAAATCCCAGATAATCAATAATTTGGACTGGTGATAATTTAGATTTACCTGGGTGAATAACAAATCCCATTTGTTCAAAAATGATTTTAACAACTGAAACTGATGATTGAGTTTCAGCATGAGTCTTTCCAACAATCAGAAATCATCTAAATAGGCCATTACCACATGCCCCTGAGCTCTAAGCAATGCTAACACAGGTTTTACCAATTTTAGTAAATAATCTAGGAAGCTGAAGTTAATCCATTCGGCAATGTCCTGAATTGCCACAGCTCAGTCATCCAAATAAATTTCAAATATCTTCTATCATCACCATGAATAGACACTGCGTAATATGCATTCTTTAAATCAATGGTTGCCATATAATACCCTTTGGACACTAGATGTTTGCCCGTGGTAAAGTTCTCCATTTTGAAATGCCTATAACAAACAAATTTGGTCAAATTCGATAAATCCAGAATAATTTCTACATCCCCCAGTCTTTTTAGATCTGGGAAATATACTTGACAAAATTGTTGACTTTGATAGACAGAAGGCTCAATACCCCTTCTCATGTAACGACTGAATCTCTGCTTGAATAAGCACAATTTTCCTCATCTGAAAATAAGTTTTACTACTAGGAAAAATGTTGACTAGGTAGACTGTCCTTATAGTAAAATCCAATTTTTTCACCCTTCAATACAGTAAGTATGAACAAATCTGATGTCAACTGCTGCCATTGTTTGAGAAACAATTTTTTACCTTCCCCAATTTGAACAGAACATCAGTTAATTCATTGTCTGTCAATGGTAATTCCTTACCAGCATCTTTCCTTGCGGCCTGTTGTCCTCGACTTCTTGTAGAGAACCTTTTTTGCCTTGCTTCCAGCTGGCTTAATGAGAGCCATGGTTATAACAACCTCATAACAGTCTTTGACCCTTTTTGCAAAATTACCACCAAAACAACAGATTTCGTGGTGGTACACTGTTTCAAAATGCATTACAAAGGAGTTCCAGTTCATCCTGCTGTGCTTCAACCATATCATTTGTATCAATAACTTTCACCACAGCTGTAATACCTGCTGACAACAGTTTAAGCACTTTTTAAAACTTCATCTCCTGGGCCCTAGCAGGTAAACCCATCTATGACCAAATTTGGTGACTAACCACCGGTACCTTCAGGAGATCTCAATTAACAGGAGCTTTATAGTTTTTTGCTACTTCATCCATAGCTAGCTCCTGTAACTGGTGGGAGAGCATATACTGAATGGCTTTCAGCCAATTTCTACATCAATCGCCTTTCCTGCCTCTCTACATTCAGCAAACTTCCCAGCAATGTTCGGAATTACCTCCCACCGAACACCTTTACTGCTCTCCCCCAGCAAACTGCCCTGATAGAACATCCTCCTCACAGGCAGGATAGTTCTGCAGCCCTGAAACAGGTGCTGCTAGCACAAGCTCTCCATCAGCCTGGCTTGGGCATCACTCCTCCTCACGGAGCTGGAACATCCTCCTCACAGGCAGGATAGTTCTGCAGCCCTGAAACAGGTGCTGCTAGCACAAGCTCCTCCATCAGCCTGGCTTGGGCACCACTCCTCCCCACGGAGCTGGTCCCTGTCGAGCATTCTTTTGAAATAGAATCTCGACGTGGGAGCCGTGAGCAAACGGACTCTCCTATGGAGGGTATAACCTCCAGGCCCGACTCATTTACGGGCCACAGAGACTTGCCAGCGGCCCCCTACTGACAAGCCTCCACTGCCCCCCGGCAGTGGGTCCGCAACCACTGGCTGTGTAGCCAGCACCGGACCAGGTGTACCAGACGGGCCTCCATCCTCAAACACTCTCCTGCCACTTTACCTTTCTACCCCCGGAGCGCCTCGCCGACACCTTCTTCCCTTTCTGCAACATATCTACAAAAACTCCCAACCGTTGCAGAAAAAGACCTGTGGTAAAGTATTTCAACAAACCTTACCTCGTTTCAACTTGTTAACGAAAACTGCTGGAGAATGGAGGGTGAAGTCTGAAGAAGGGTCTCGACCCGAAACGTCGCCCATCTCCTTCGCTCCTTAGATGCCGCTGCACCCGCTGAATTCTCCAGCTTTCCATGTAACCCGCGGTTTAAACTTACCGCTCGGAGGAGCGCTGCTGCTCCCCCCGCCCGACTGCACCAGCGTCTGACGTCATGACGCACCAACGGCTGTACGGGCTTCTATTCACGTAGTCACTCACGTGACTCCGAAGTAAAATGAATAGTTTATTGTCACATGTGACAAGTCACAGTGAAATTCTTTGCTTGCATAAAGGGAAAGGGCGCTTACAAAGTTACAGAGTACCCCCGCGCCAGATCCCTGTTTGTTCTCCCCTCCTCACTGCAGTCCCCCCACACCCGGTCCTCCATTGTCCATTGGCCTTTCCCCTCCCGCACGGCGGTCCCCCCACGCTGGGTCCTCCTTTGTTCCTTCCCCCCAGCAGTGGCATCCAAACATCCACATGGTCCAGCCTCATCCATTGGATCAGCGCCAAAATCAATCACTGCACTGACCTCTCGACTATAGCCATAGGTCCTCTCCACATGCCTCCGTGGCACTGATCCAGGCCACAGCCACGGACTCCGCAGACCCAGGGGCCGTTGGCTGCAGGCTTCATCGACCCATGAGACTCCGACTCACGAGGCTCCAACCAGTGAGGCTCGGGCTCCAGCCCGTGAGGCTCTGAACTGTGAGGCTCCAGCCTCAGCCTCTCAGTGGCCCTCCAGAACGTGTCTGCCGCAGCGGCCTTCTGGAAGGCCGATGTGTTGGAAGGAACTGCAGAGGCTGGTTTAAACCGAAGATAGATACAAAGTCCAAACTCAGCGGGACAGGAAACATCACTGGAGAAAAGGAATGGGTGACGTTTCATGTCGAAACCCTTTTTCAGACTGAAAGTCACAGGAAAGGGAAATAAGGGATATAGACGATGATGTAGAGATATGGAAAAATGATTGACAGATATGCAAAAAAGTAGCAAAGGCCTTTTTCTTTATCATTGTTACTTTTTTGCATATCTTTCATTCATTGTTCTATATCTTTGTACATCATTCTCTATATCTCTATATCTCTTGTGTCCCTTTCCCTTGACTTTCAGTCTGAAGAAGGGTCTCGACCCAAAATGTCACCCATTCCTTCTCTACAAGATTAAAACTGAAGTGGCAGAGGCATGGGAACCAGAGCAACAGGTCAGCAATTGGATGGATTGGTGGGAAAGTAGACGTTACGCTAAGTAAGTCTAAAAGGAAGGACAAGCATGGTAACAATAATGAATATGGTGAGCCTAATGGGTTGTAGTGTGTTTATTTCAATGCAAGGAATATTACAGGTAAAGCAGATGCTTGAACCTTAAACTGATCATTTTATATCAAAGTCACGTGAGTGACTACGTGAAGAGCCTGCCAGCCCACATGCGTGTCAATACGTTGACGCATGGCGCGAGGTTTGGTTGGGGATGAACGCCGGTCTCCCCAGTGGTAAGGTTTAAAAGCCAAACAGATGAGTAAAATGTTGAATTAATTCCGACGTTGGCCTAGGTAGTTGTGATGGAAATCCCTAGGGCAAAAGGGAAACGGGCTGCTGAGAAAGCAGCAGCAGAGGACCGTGGCAGTGGGAAAAGCAGACGGCCATCCATTTCTACTTCGGAGCCATTGGCAGCTGATCTGCACAGCAAGCTCCGATTCAGCTCCAAGAGGGAGAAGCTTGGCAAACCCGAGTCTGTCAAAGCCGGGGCAAAGCCAAAGCTAAGTCTGTAAGACAGGTCCAATCGGACAATTCTGGACAGGAGGACACTGTCCCAACATCTATGGAAGATGTTGTTTGCCGACTATCTAGACTAGAGCGGCTAATTGAACAAATGGTGGAACAAAATATGCTCCGTGCTCCGGAGGCATTAACAGGCGTTTCCAGCCTAATGCCTGTGGGAACACCTGGCTCAGGGTTGCAGTATTCCTCCCACCCTGATGAGGGGAGTATCGGATAATATTATAGAGGTGACTCTAATTATGGGGATATTAACAGGATGTCTGAATCCCATGCCTTAATCGATGATATGCGGCAGACGCATCATAAGGAAGTACTACCTGCTCTTACCTCTAAATTTGCTGTTCCCTCGGGGACAGGTAAGCCACTACAGGAGGAACTGGCCAGCAGCATCAGCTATTTGGTGTCGCATCAGCTGAAGGAACAAAGTTATGCTGGATGCGGCAGGGAAATATCCCAGCCCATAAAACTACAAGACCTTGGATGTCCCGAAAGTCAATATTACCATTTTGGAAAACCTTGGGGGCAGAACAAGATCCAAAGAGCTGAAATTACAGCGAATCCTGAGACTACTGTCAGGAGGTATTATGGCCTTTGCTAGGTCAGTAAATGGGACTCAGCTTTTGGAAGCACAGCAGGATTCGATGGCACTGTTATGTAATACTCATTTTGAGATAAACTGCTTCCGCAAAGATGCCATTAAGCCTGAAATTAACCCTAAGTTTGCATACTTATGCAGGGCCAGTAATGTCCAGCCTGCTAAATATCTCTTCGGAGAAGATTTATGTAAACAAGCCAAAGACTTGCCGGACGAATTGAAGGCTGCTGCTGGTATAGTTAAAACACCCTATATGGGTAAGACTCCTGTACTCCGGCGATATCACCCCTATGTGACAACCAGCAGGAATCGGTCCTCTGAGGCTGGTTGAAATACCAGGTATGTTCAAATTAGACCCAGCCAGAGGGACTGGCAAAGGGAAGGAGACCGAACAAATCTTAGGGTCTGCTGGCCCTAGTGATAAACCGCCTATGACCATTGAGGTAGGTGGATGTGCATCCATCAGTTACATGGGGTGTGTGGAGGAATTTCAAGTTGGTGGCAGGTTAAGGCTATTTTTACACGAATAGCAACATATAACCTCTCATCCGTTTATACTGCAGAGCATAATGGGTTACAAAATTGAGTTCTTGGCTGACACGTTTCCAGCTCGACAAGATAAGCCGAGACCGGCATATTTTCGTTCCAAAAAGGAAATTTTGCATATGCAAGCAGAGATAGAGGCATTGCATAAAAAAAGAGTGATTGAGCAGTCAGTCCATGAGAAAGAGGAATATATCTCTAACATATTCTCAAGGGAGAAGAAAAATGGAGGATGCCGTATCATTCTTGATTTGGCGAGCTTCAACTCTTATGTGCAGTATAAACACTTTAAAATTGAATATTTTCCCACCACAAAAGAGCTGATTACTGAGTTTTGTTTTATGGCATCCATAGATCTTAAGGATGCATATTATTCAGTTCCTATTCATAGGAATCACAGGAAATATCTGAAGTTTAGCTGGCTGGGGCAGTTGTAGCAATTTAAGGTTTTACCTAATGGTTTGAGGCCCCTAGGCTCTTCACTAAACTTCTTAAACCAGTGCTTGCCCTACTCAGAGCTGAAGGGCATATTATTATTGGGTATATAGATGACATTCTTATGGTCGGGAAGATGTTACGTCTCGCAAAGCTAGCTGTTTCAGCTGCCAAACTTATCTTTGAGAAATTGGGATTTCTCATTCATCCAGGCTGATACCGACAAAATCTATTTCTTATTTAGGGTTTGTCATCAATTTGGCAGAGACCCTGCCCGTGGAGAAAAAACAAAATTTGGTAGAGGCTTGTTCAAATCTACTGATTAATGAGGAGCCGTCTATCTGCCAGGTTGCAAGGGTAATTGGCAAGATAGTAGCTACCTTCCCAGCCGCATGTTACAGGCCTATGCATTATCGAAATCTGGAGCGTGAAATGGATCAGGCACTAAGACTCCACAAAGGTCATTTTGGCATACCTATTTAGTTGTTGTCAGAGTCAAAAGCTGAATTGCAATGGTGGATTGCAAATATTCATCATTGTTCAGGCTGCTTTCTACCTAGTAAACCCACAACAACACTGCAGAGTGATGCTAGTGAACTAGGATGGGGTGCAATTAACACCATCTCTAGTTGTGGTGGTAGATGGAACAAGGAGGAGTTATGCCTTGGTCAAAAATATGGCATCAATTATTTGGAAATGTTGGCAGCATTTCATGCCCTGAAAGCATATTGTGGAAGGGTACATGGTGTGCATATTAGACTACAATTGGGTAACTCGACAGCGATAAATTACATGGGTGGTTGTAGATGACTATCATGTGATGCTCTGGCAAAAGTTATTTGAGTTTGGTGTCTAGATAGAAGCATTTGGATTTCAGCTGCTCATTTGCCGGACAGATTTAATATGGTAGCAGATGCTAGATCGCGGATGTTCAATGATCAAACTGAATGGATGTTGAATCGGCAATATTCAACAAGATAATAGCTCGTTAAGGAACACCAGACATTGATTTGTTCACTTCCAGACTTAATAATCAATTACCACGATATATAGCCTGGCAACCAGACCCAGGGGCAGAAGCGATAGATGCATTTTCTATAGACTGGGGGGAATGTTATTCTATGCCTTCCCTCCATTCTGCCTTATTGGAAGATGCTTGCAAAAGATAATGCAAGACAACGCATCAGGTATTTTAGTAGCTCCTAACTGGCCAACGCAACCATGGTTTCTATTATTAAAAGGATTATTAAAGGAACCGCCCATGGTATATGTTAATTCAGCCTGTCACTCGGGAGCCTAATCCTTTGCATGATCGCATTGACTTATTAATTTGCAGAATTTAAGAAGGCCTTTCGTGGGGCTAGGACTATCCAACCGGACGGTTGACATAATAACTGCAGCTTGGCGAGATGGCACAAGGAAGCAGTACGGCTCATGCATCAAATAATGAGAGGTTTTGTGAGAAGGCATATATAAATTACTTTACAGCGGATATAGCCGATGTGTTGGAGTTTCTTTCAACATTATATTTTGAAAAAGAGTTAAGTTACAGTGCTATTAACATTGCTCGTAGTGCCTTATCATCATATTTGGTGCTCGGGTCTGGACATCAAACTGTGGGTACTCACCCATTGGTATCTAAATTCATGAAAGGTGTTTTTAATAGAAACCCTCCAAGGCCTAGGTATCATGAGGTATGGTATGTTAAGGTAGTGTTAAGGTTGCATCGCAATTTGGCACCAGCCGCATCGTTATCTTTGGCCCAGCTCACTCACAAATTGGTAATGCTTATGGCTCTCGTCTCAGCACAACGAGTTCAGTCTTTGCAGAAACTGCGACTGGATAATGCGGTTATATCTGACAAAAAAGTGATCTTTTATATAGATGAATTAATAAAGCAGAGCAGGTCAGGTGCATTGGGATACAAATTGGAGCTGTTGGCGTACCCACCAGATCGAAGATTGTGTGTGGTTACCTATGTTAAGAAATACATTGAGGTTACAAAAAACCTTCGTGGTAGCGAACAGGCTGTCTTCATAAGTTATAAAAAGCTGCACAAAGGGGTAACGGTGCAAACAATTTCTAGGTGGATAAAATGCGTGTTAGCAGTTGTGGGAGTGGATACTGATATTTTCAAATCTCACTCTACCAGGGCTGCAGATACCTCGGCAGCAAATAAAATGGAGGTTCTGCTGGATCACATTCTTGCGACAGCAGGATGGGCCGATGAGCGCACTTTTCAAAAGTTTTACAATAAACCAATTAACAGGCCTGGTTTATTTGCTAATAGAATTTTGCGTTGTGTTGATTAGACGAGTGTTTATCCCTGATGTAAAGGGATTGTTTCTATTAAAGCATGTACATGTTTGCGAACTAACATCATGTTTCAATGAAATATGTTTCTTTCAACCATGTATGACTGATCAGTGCAGTGTGTCCACATATAGACTGGCTCACTGCATGAATCCACAGAGCTTTGAAAGCTTCATGTAGTCACTCACATGACTTCGATATAAAATAAACGTAAACTTACCGTTTGAAGTTTGATCTTTATTTTATGAGACGTTGCAGTGAGGGATTACGTGCCCTCCACTCCCAACCCTGATTTTTTATAAAGATCATCCGGTAAGTCTAAGGTTGTTAATCTTTCTATAGTTTAAGTTCTGCAACTAGTCTGTGGTTTCATACAGTTGCTCTGTAGATTGACGCCCATGCGGGCTGGCAGGCTCTTCACGTAATCCCTCACTTCAACCTCATAAAATAAAGATCAAACTTCAAACGGTAAGTTTTTGTTTAATCTTTCCATTAAAATGTGATATTGTGGCAAAGAGACTTGATTATGAGAGAGGTAGGACCAGCAGTTCAATGTTCCAGGGTTTCGATGTTTCAGATGTGATACGTAGGGAGGTAAAAGAGGTAGAGGTGATGAATTACTAGCAGGGAGAACAGGCTGCATTCAGAGAGGACATACTGGAGGGTTCATCCACCGAGACAATAAGGGCAGAGTTCAAAAATAAGAAAGGTGCAAACACTCTGCTGAGATTATATCTGGCACTGTAGAAGCCAAAAGAAGGGTGAATTACAAGATTATAGGCTGGAGCTAGAGGGAGTAACTTCGGAGCAGCTGTTATTGGATAAGTTCACATCTAAATACTAGCTGATCAGAGTTGAGGATCAGCATGTTCCAGTACGGAAGAGGGACAAGAATTGTAAGATGAGGGAACCTTGCATGACCAAACAGGTTGTAAATTTGGTCAAAAAGAGAAAGGAAGCATGTGTAAAGGGCCTGTCCCACTTTCACGACCTAATTCACAAGCTCTGCCGAGTTTGCCCTTGACTCGTACTCACAGCATGGTCGTCAGGAGGTCGTAGGAGGTCTTAGGAGGTCGTACGTAGGTCGTAGGTAGGTCGCGATGCCAGTCGTAGGTACTCGTGGCATCAAGTAGGTCGGGGCGTTTTTCTAGCCTGATGAAAAATGTCCACGAGTGAAAAAGGTCGTGAATTAGGTCATGAAAGTGGGACAGGCCCTTCAGGTGTAGAAAGGTGAAATCAGAGAGCTGCTGGGAAATATAAAGAAATCAGGAAAGTTGAGTGGGGGAAAGTTTAAAGGAGATGTGCGGAATGCGTTCTTTTACACAGAGAGTGGTAGATGCGTGGAATACACTGCCACTGCCAGAAGTGATGCAGATCTTATAGTGGCATTTAAGAGTGCGTTAGAGATTCACATGAATATTCAGTGTATGGAGGGATATGATTCAAGTACAGGCAGATGAAACAAGTTTAATGTGACATAATGTTTGGCGCAAACATTGTGAACGAAAGAGTCTGCACCTGAGCTGTACTGTTCTATATTTTATGTTTTGCAGACACCGGGGAAGTCTGTTCTGTCACTTGGCATTGTGGTAAGTTTTGAGTAACACAGAGGATGTGTGAATCAATTAGGAAAAAGATTTAAGAGCTCAGAATAGATAAATAAGAATTGATACCTATCATGTAGTATTTACTTGAGCAGTAACATAGTATACGAGAGATCCAAAACAGAACAATTAATCTTTATTTTACAATGTTCTTATTTTAAAGTAAACTTTAAAGTTTGACATTCCAATGAGGAAAACAAAATATACAATAAACACTCATTGTTATTGACATCTTTATAATGGATTTCAGTTATAGAGACAGATCTGAAGATAGACACAAAATGCTGGAGTAAATCAGTGTCTCTGGATAGAAGGAATGGGTGAAGAATGGTCTCGACCCGAAACTTTATCCATTCCTTCTATCCAGAGATGCTGTTTGTCCCGCTGAGTTACTCCAGCATTTTGTGTCTATCTTCAGTTTAAACCAGCATTTGCAGTTCCTTCCTGCACATAAAGATGGACCTACCGAACCTCACTGCCAGGCTGGACTGCCGATGCAAACCCCCGCCCGCACTGCTTCCCAGACCACTTCCAAGCTGGACTGTCAATGCCAAACCCGGCCCATACTGTCTCCCAGGCCACTTCCAGACCAGGCTGTCAATGCCACCCCTAGCCGCTACCTCGGCCATGTCCGCCAATGCCAGCCCCAGCCCACACAGCTCCCTCAGCCACGTTTGTAGGCACCGTGGCCACCACCTGTATTGCTGTATTGAGACATTGGGTTTCAGTAGATTAGGGCAGGTAAAGCTTTGGTTTAATGTGGCAAGAACTGCACCTTTTGTCGGTGCAGTTCTTGCTCAGCCTAAATGTTATTGCTGGGTCTCTACACATGAAATGCCATATATTACATTTGGTTCTAGTGGACAATTGCCAATAACGGATACCATTCCCCACATCGTCTGTTATAGCAAAGGTTTACTGTATTTAATCACAAAAACAAAGAAAATAGAGACAAACAACAGGATAGATAAATTGTAACAGTAGTAGTAAACCAGAGAATATTTCTATACATAAGAATATTCCCCAATGCATTATTTGCTGATCGTCAGTTCCTGCTGCAATAGCTTTTGCATCATAATAATGAAATATTCACCTTCATTTTCTCTTCATTCCAAGATGAATGTCCTTCCTGATTTTGTTGGCAGGATAAGAATTTGTCTTATGTATAAAACAATACTGATAGTCTAAGACTCTAATATATTAACATGCTGTGTTGTCTCTGACAAAATACTTTTAACATCTGATATAGTAATCTTACCCATATCCCATTATTCTTGCTTGGCTATCAATGATGAACATAAGAGCATTGCATGGTCTATTCACTAGGCAAAATGCAAGAATAGAGTCAGTGACTTCATATGCTATCCAAACAGACCCTTTATGGATTTAATATCAGTAGCCTTCCCCTCTACATACAATGTAATAGATAGTCAATGATAAGCACCCTACAATAATAAGACGCACCAGAGTGAATCAGATGCTGTGGCATCAATAGCCATCTCATGAGTGATGGGGTATTTCCAGGAGGTGGCCTGATGATTGTCAGAAATTGTGCCCCAGCTGCATTGTGCCCCAGCTGCCGCAGCTACAGAAGTGTAGGTCACACTACACAGGATCTGAACAATAACGTGTTGTAATGTAGAAGCAAAGAACTGCAGATGCTAGTTAATACACAAAAGGACACCAAGTACTGGAGTAACTCAGCAGACCTATGTCGACCTATTAACCATGCACGCTTTGTTCTACCTCTCCCCTTTTCCAGCTTCCACTACACTACAATCAGTCTGAAGAACGGTGTCAATCTGAAATATCACCTTAAAGACCATTCTTCAGACTGATCAAATCAAGAGTTTATGATGAAAGACACAAAAAGCCGGAGTAACTCAGCGTGACAGGCTTTTCGGGTAGAGATCCTTCATCAGTCTGAAGAAGGGTCTCGACCCGAAACATCACCCATTCCTTCTCTCCAGAGATGCTGCCTGTCCCGCTGATTTACTCCAGCTTTTTGTGTCTATCTTTGGTTTAAAGCAGCATCTACAGTTCCTTCCTCCCCAATAATTTATGATGATTCTTCATCAATTCAAGGATCCTTGAACGTACACCAAGGTCCCTCTGTACTTCCTAGCACTCTACCTTTTTATCTGTATCCAGAGGTAAGCTTTGGAAGGGGAGCATTGTGCAATGTAGTAAGGAGAAGAGTAAAGATGTGCTGAGATTGTCCTGACCGATTTTTTGTTGGGTGAGGTTCACTGGTAGAAGAGAAAACAGGCGACCCAGATATTGCCCATGCTGCCTTCCATGGAGTAAGGCCAGATGGTGCAGTACAATGCGCAATTATAGAGTTGCTGCCTTACATTGCTTACAGCACCAGAGACCCGGGTTCGAACCCTGACCATGGGTGCTGTCTGTACGGAGTTTGTACGTTCTCCCCGTGAATTGCGTGGGTTTTCTCTGAGATCTTCGGTTTCCTCTTGGCTTTGGTATAAATGTAAATTGTCCCAAGTGTGTGTAGGATAGTGTTAATGTATGGGGCTTGCTGGTCAGTGCTGACTTGGTGGGCCGAAGGGCCTGTTTCCACGCTGTATCTCCAAACTAAACTAAACTAATCTAAACTAAACTAAACTAAACTAAACCAGAAGTGTATACGCCACATTAGATGAGATGTACTGAATTCCAGAAGACTAGTCGGGAGCTTAAACTTGATTTTTTACCCTGACACATAAAGTAAAAAAAATATCACTTTTACATTATATTCATGAAAGATATCTTTGTGGCTGGA
Organism: Okamejei kenojei; assembly: GCA_035221665.1. NCBI lineage: Eukaryota > Metazoa > Chordata > Chondrichthyes > Rajiformes > Rajidae > Okamejei > Okamejei kenojei. Next base: position 38,277,423 of record CM069140.1, read on the forward strand.
AATAAATACCAGGTTTATAAATGGAAGCTTTCTGACTTGATGGGTTCCGTGGGCTCAGTCCATGAAATAATGCTTGGTTTGGCAGTGATCAGATGGTCTGCTCCAGCTTTACTTGCGAAGCACAAATTGCTGTCAGTTTAGTCCTTACCACCTGGTATGACTTGATGCATTATTGTTACATAACACAGTTTATTTAATTGTAATTTAAACAATCAGCGCTGTTTTGTCACTGTTTATTACTATGCCCACCTGCTGTTTTTTGCCTTCCTATCTGCCCACCTCATTCTATCACTGTAAAGATGTATTTTTGTTTGCATTGGAAAATATTATTCATGGATCGGAAATGCTAGCCATTGTGAGGTTAAAAATACATTAGTCCTACTCAAAATACATTAAAAAATACAAGAATCTTCAAGAAAAAACAGCTCCACACAAGACCCAAAGGAATTCGACATGAGAATTAAGGGACAGAAGTTTAGGGGTAACGTGAGGGGGAACTTCTTTACTCAGAGGGTGGTGGCTGTGTGGAATGAGCTTCCAGCAGAAGTGGTGGAGGCAGGATCGATTTTAACATTTAAAAGTAAAGTGGATAGGTATATGGACGTGAAGGGAATGGAGGGGTATGGTCTGAGTGCAGGTAGATGGGACTAGGGGAAAACAAATGGTCGGCACGGACTGGAAGGGCCGAGAGGGCCTGTTTCCGTGCTGTAATTGTTATATGGTTATATGGTTGTTATATGGTTAATTGAAGAGAATTGTGGATGCAACCCGAACCAAAGATCATAGAGCGGAGCAAGATAGACCACTCCTGCAAAATCCAATGGACTGACGTGTAGTACGCTACGGAGCGTAACTTCCACCATTTCAGTAAACCAGCACGATCTCTCAGTTCATTAGTTTACGCATTTAATTTAGGTCTCGGCTCCAATACAATAGTGATGAGTAAAAAAAATCTAGAAAATATTACACATAATAAAAGGGTCGCTCAGAATAGTCACAAATTATCAACATCGCCTCGCCTGATGAGCATAATAGTAGCTATTCCAAAGAAGATTAGGTAAAATCATATTGTCTGCAATTACAGTAACAAGAATCGAAATTATTGATAACTTTATTATGTTTGCTCGGCATTGGGCCCCTTCTTTCCACAGGCATACATTATCAGTACAAAGTGGTCCAATAAATTGTTTTACAGGATGCAAGATGCTTATCATTCTTGCGCGATTAAATAATGTATTTTCAATTGCAACGTTGCATTAAAACAATCATACGTTGAAGTTTCTCTTATGGCTAATCCCAATTCCTGAAATTAACATATTTTTAATTTTAAGAAGATTCAACAAGCGTGCACATCATTTGCAGTCTTCACCTCTATTTAAAGCATTGCTTTATATTTGGATACATCATAATCACACGGGATGATTTGCACAAGACTTGATTCCATTTTATATGTCATGGCTTTTATTGTTGATATTCAGTAGCCCACAATTTGAACACATTTTAAAGTAATTTTGCAGCCACGATTCACATAAGGTTACATTTCTGAGGTGATGATTGGTGGAAGTTAGGAAGAGAATAAATTAAATCAGGGTGAATTAGAAATCACGGCAACCGAACACGTGTTATTGATTGAAATATAATATTGATATATTTCTGAGAAACTCAGAGTTAACCTGCCATAGCTTGAATGATTATATAAATTTATTTCTGTGTCAAGACTAAAATATATACCATCCTGCCCTTTTGCAGATGGTAATAACGGTATTGATTTGTCGTAATAATAGTTGCATAATAAAACGCATGGATGTGGCGTTTGGATTAGATCCTCGTTCTAATTAATAGTTCGATGCGACAAGTATATCATGGATATTACCGAACTTTCACCTACATAAACAACTCTAATGGATAATATCACTTGCACCACAAAATCCTAGGAATTAACCTATTTTATCTTGTACATCGCAGGTGAATTATGGAATATTTCCCGTTTTCAAAGGGATTATGGGCAGGTGACAACAAGTTTCTGCATCGCCACTTCACTGACATATTAACAAGTGTGCACATTACTCGGGAAGTCACAATTAAATATGCCTGCAGTTCAAAGCAAAGAACCTGAAGAAGACAGGTCGGGACACCTACATTGGCGATTCAAGCAGTGCGCTCCACTTGTAGATGAGGATGCCGTCATGACAGAAGCCGGTTACGGAGATGGTGCTGAAGACTACCCATCAGCTACTATGGCTTTTTCACGGAGTGGACCATCTTGCTCCGCTCTATGATCTTTATCCCAAACCATCACACAAACCAACCTCCTTTTGTTGACTCAATTTATACCTCACGTTGCCTTGGCAAGGCTAGCAGCATAATAAAGGACGAGTCGTACCCTTGCCACTCCCTCTTCTCCCTTCTCCCATCAGGCAAAATATATAGAAGTGTGAAAACTCACACCTCCAGATTCAGGGACAGTTTCTTCCCAGCTGTAATTTGGCAACTAAATCATCCTACCACAACCAGAGAGCAGTGCTAAACTACTATCTACCTCCTTGCTATCTTTACCTTGCACTAAACGTTATTCTCTTATCATGCATCTATACACTGTAAATGGCTCGATTGTAATGTATTGTCTTTCCGCTGACTAGATAGCATGCCACAAAAGCTTTTCACTGTACACATGACAATAAATGAACTAACTAACTAACTAACTAACTAACTAACTAACTAACTAACTAACTAACTAACTAACTAACTAACTAACTAACCAACTAAAAAAATAGATGCTTAAACTCTAATCCTCTTTAAATTGCTGGACAATTTGTATGACTCTACTGTTAATCTCGCCAACATTTTAAATTATGAATAACCCACTTACTCTTCCACTCAATCTATTACCATCCACTCCTCATTTTCAAAAGAGTTTCAAGGAAGAGACTATCTTTTGAAATTTTGTTGGATCTGCTCTGAATTCAGGGTCGGTGCTTTAGAAAGCAAGCAACAACCAATACTCATCTGAGATGTCCTCCTTCAGGAAATAGGGCTCCCCCCACCCTCAGTGATTGACGATGCCTTCGTCTGCATCACCTCCATTTCTCGTACATCTGCAAACCTACCTCCCCGAGGCAAAATAGGGATAAACTCCCCTTGGTCCTCACCTTTCACACCACCAACCTCAACATCCAGCATACCATTCTTTGACATTTCCGCCAGCCACCCTGGAATGGTTCTACCTGTCACATTTACCCCAGTCCACCTGTCACATCTTCCCGTCTTCACCCCATTCTGCTTTTTGCAGGGACCTCTCTCCCTTGTTTACCCATCCCTCTCTACCCATCTCTCTTTACCCATCCTTCTCCACCCATCCCTTTCCACCCATCCATCTCCACGCATCCCTCTCCACCCATCCCTCTCTACCCATCTCTTTCCACACATCCCTCTCTATCCATCTTTCGTTACCCATCCCTCTTTACCCACCCCTCTCTACCCATGCCTCTTTACCCATCCCTGTTTGCCCATCCCTCTCTACTCATCCTACTCTACCCATCCCTCTCTACCCGTCCCTCTCCCTCCCCAGGCACTTACCTCGGCAACTGTAAAAGGCGCAACACCTATCCTTACACATCTGCCTTCACTGCCACCAGAAACATAAACAACCCTTCCAGGTGAGAACTGATCTTATGCATTAGATGCTCTTGATGTGGCCACCTGTATATTGGTGAGAATAAGTGCAAAGAAGAGACTACTAGGTGACACCTGTGCTTTGTCTACGGTAGCCAGCTGGAGTTTCCAGTTGCTAACCATTTCAATTTCCTTCTCCATTCCCATGCTACCCTGTCTGACCTGGGCCTCCTCCACTGTCAGAGTGAGGCTAAATATATACTTGGGGAAAAGCATGTCATATTCTGTCTCGTTACATCCTGAGCTGCCTATCTCCACTCCCTTATTGCTCCATGACTCCAACTTCCTTTCACATAGGATTCTATCATCTGCAGCTCCTTGTTACCTCCTCCTCCATTCATGTCATAACCTCTGCTTTTATCTCCAGTCCTCTCTCACACGTTTAACTCCATCCTCCAATCCATCCTTCCTCACCTGGATTCACATATTGCCATGCCAACTCTTTCCCCATTTCACCTCATATCTCATCCCTTCTTCTTATCCTGGCTATCTCACCTCTTTCATTCCAGAGAGATCTCAGTCGAAATACCAACTGTCCATTTCCCTCCACAGATGCCGCTGAGTTCCACCAGTAGTTCACTACTGGTGGAACTCAGCGGAACTGGTGGAACTCCAGCAAAAGACTGCAGGCCCTGGAATCTGGAGAAAGAATCTGAATCTTTTACTCCAGATTCCAGGGCCTGCAGTCTTTTGTGTCTCCAGGACTCAGGACATTATCAGTGACAATGAATGACTGAGATGGATGAATGGAAACCAATGGAAGTACCACAATATCCTCTGACACACACAAATAGGAATGGTGATAGTCTTTAAAATGATGAATGATTTTGTGAGTGGTAATGTTTGCAATTGGAAAACTCAATTTGAGGCCACATGATGAGCATTACTAAGAAATCAATGAGGGGAATCAAAAATATATATTTTTATCCAAAGAACATAAGAACATATGGAAGCCATTCCGACCTGCTTGCTTGCATTGCCATTTAATAAAGTCATAGCTGATGTTATACCTCAGCTTCACTTTCCTGCACTAAATCCTTAAGCTATAAGTTAGAACAGTACAGCACAGGAACAGGCCTTTAACCCAGGGCCGGCCTTAAGTGAATTGGACTGATTGCTCCAAATTGGGCCCCATACTAATGTTCCGTATTTCGTATGGAAATGCTAATTCGCTTTGTTAAATAAAGATTAAAAAAAAACATTTGCCAACCGGATTTTTTTTAAAACGAACATGGGTAACAACCGCTGCACGGCCATCAGACACAAATGATTTGTTAACTACTACTGTTAGCACTTGTTAACAGCCAGTAGTTAACAAGTAGTTATACAATGTGTCATCAATGCATCGATCCACATTCCTCAGTAAATGTAAATGTGTTTTGAACAAGTATTAATGATTCCGCGTTCCTTTGAATAAAATTCATGCAGCGTCATTAATACTTGTTCAAAACACAATTGCATTTACTGAGGAATGTAGATCGATGCATAGATGACACATTGAGAATTTCTTAAAACTCACCATCATGATTGAGGGCTCCAGACCGCGAGAAGGGGCTTCTTCTTGGTGTGCAGGTTAGTCATTCACCTACCGACCCACGTTGTGTCTCTCTGTCTTTCACTCTCTCCCTCCTTATCTTTCTCTCGTGCTCTCTCTCTCACGCTCCCCACCTCATCTCTGTCTAGCTCTCTCACTCTCTCTCTCTCACCCTGTCACCTCGGCATTCCCGGAATCATTGATGTTTTGCGGTAGACAAAAATGCTGGAGAAACTCAGCAGCCGCCTTGCCTGCTGAGTTCCTCCAGCACTCTGTGTGTTTTGTTTGGCTCTGAAGTTGAAGGTGACTCAGCGGGATGGGCATGGGCTCTGGGAAGAACATTGCATTTCTGGTCGAGACCCTTCTTCAGACAATCACTGACGAAAGTTCAGTTCAGTCTGACGAAGGGACTTCTCTCCAGAGTCGTTGCGCTGCCTGTCTTGTTGAGTTACTCCAGCTTTATGTCTATCTTCAATTTCAGAGTAACATTCGGGAGGAAAAGTGGTCGTTTAAGGAGTAGTACCCCTCAGCAAAGAGTAACCTATGAAGGGGATAATCTTCGGTATCAGAGGGAGAGGTTCACTGAGTGATAACAGAGTGACACGGCATCGAGATTGAGTGTTCATGAACTGTGCTTTAAATCATTTTGTAAATTGTAAAAATCTAGCTTTTTGTATTGTTATCGGATCCGGATGTGTAAATATTCTGTGCACGTAAATACACTCACAGTGTATTAAGATATAGAAAGATTTAGATTTTGTTAAGTCTGCGGACTGTTATTTGTGTTGCTGCTTGTGCAAGTGTTTACGGATTTAGATACTTGAAGTAAAAGTGTGTTTGAGTTAAATATTTGTAATTATTTATAGCGTGGTGTTGTATGAATCTGAGTCATGGTGGTTCGATCAGAGGTTGTACTCTTTCGATCGCTGTGTCGGGGGAGGAGTCATCCCGCTGACCGATTGTGCCACGAGGAAGATTTATTAGAATGGGATTTATTGGATGTTTATAGTTTATATTGGGGTGCGTCTTGAGTTAGTGGTAATCGGGGGAATATTTACGTTTCTAATTATAGTTTTGTTAGCGTGGTTCAGATTTGTCTGTCTGTGCGAACTTAAAGTGGATTGAGAGAGAGAGAGAGATTGCCACGTGAAAGACTGCGATTGAGAGTTAGACTTGGATTGAGACACCGGAGATCCTTTGATTGAAAGTAGAGTTGAATGAAGCAATTGTGATTTAACAGATAAGAGAGTTGTGAGAGAGGTTGAATACGAGCAAGTGGTTTGAATAATTGAATAGGAGTGATTCAAGGAGTGACTGGGAAACAGTTGAAAGGGAGCAATTGTTAGAGTAGGTGTGAATCAGAGAGACTGTTGACCATTGTGTGGAAGGGACTCCATTGACCTTGGAGTCTGAGAGGAAGGAGTGATTTTGAATAGGTGTTAGTGTCTGGAACTTTTATTGTGTATTTTGCATTGTGACCATTGTTCGAGAATGGGGAATGTCTCAGAGAAGGACCAATCAAACATATTAGAAAGCTCGATAAGAATAATTTGCGAGAAGCTACCACAGTAAGCCAACAAACCAAGAGGATTATCTTTTTCTTTCCTGTGGCATGCACAGCCTAAAGTTGTAGGACAACTTGTTCTATTTGATCTTCCATTTGTGCATGTAGAGTTGATTGCATTAGTCGAAACAGGGCGGACCACGTGAAGGTTGCAATCTTCCACCCAGAGGATTATCGGGAGAATTAAATGCAGTTTGGCTGCTGGGTGGGCTAACATCTGTAATAGGAATAAACTGTATAGAAATGATCGTCAAAAAATATGGAAATAGTGAAGAAGGAAATGAATTAATTGGAATATGGAGAATGTTCTTCACTGAAAGGAAAATAAATAAATAAATTGTTTTGCTATCCCCCCCCCCTAAGAATGGTGGCATGTAAATGGTGGATTAGAGGGGAACACGTTAGAACTGATCCTTCTTGGGACATTCCAGAACAGGGGCAGGAAGAACTAGTAAGCCAACAGCAGGAGCAGGAGCAGGAGAGAATACCACCTTCTAAAAGGGAGACTACTGAGACGGCTCTTAAAGGGGAGGTGCCGACAAAACTTAATTAAACTTGTTAAATTTGGTAAGGGTGAAACAGTATCTGTAGACCTCGAAGGGAGAGAGACTTACTGTATGCCAGGGTGGGCAGAATTTTTCAGAGTAGAGCCACAGTAGTCCTCAAGGCACTCTCATAGTCCCTGTTCAGAGACAGGGACTATGTGCAGCTTGCGAGCTGGGCACACGGGAGGAGTCAGCATTATCTTTGGCTCCTCCCCTAAATTCAAATCTGAAGTAGTGAAATCGGGGAAGGATCCTCTAGCTCCCATGATTGCTCCACAAGTGGAGGACAGTAGGGGAAGTCAAAGAACTAGAAGGAAGACTCCATCCACATGGGTGCCAAAATTGATTAGAAGCTCCAGTATCCAGTAGGGATAGAATAAATAGCTTTTCCGAGGGTGAGATAGGAGGAGAATATGGAGGCAGGCATTCATACCATTTTGTTAAAGAAGGAACTGCAGATGCTGGAAAATCGAGGGTATACAAAATGCTGGAGAAACTCAGCGGGTGCAGCAGCATCTATGGAGCGAAGGAGATAGGCAATGTTTCGGACTGAAACCCTTCTTCAGCCGCTGAAGAGGGTTTTGGCCCAAAACGTTGCCTATCTCCTTCGCTCCATAGATGCTGCTGCACCCGCTGAGTTTCTCCAGCATTTTGTGGACCATCGATAACATTTTTATGTCAGGGCAATTCCCTGATGAAGGGGATTTAGAACGGATTCCCTGTCAACAGTTTTTTTGTAGGGTGATGCCTGTATTAGGTATAAATGTCCCCCAGACCACAGACGTCCAGACTTTAAGGCAGCCTGGTTCAACGGCAACTCAGAGATTAAAGGTTCAAATAAAATAAAAGAACAAAAGAGGTCAAGGAGGTGGAAGACCTCAAAGCCTGGATAGACCTCCCATTCAGGGAATCGACCTTTCCTCGGTTTGGCTGGAGAAGTTATAGAGCAATCTGGCCTGATCAGTGTTACAACTGTGGGGGATTGGGACTTTGTAGTCGATCGTGTCCTATGAGGGAGTACTTTCAAGAAGAAAGGGGGCAGAGAAGAAGGCCACAGGGTTACAGAAACCAGTGGATTCCGAGAGGAATACTTACCGAGACTCTTGGGACCCCGAACGTAGAGAACGAGGACACTGGCAGTAAGATCAGGGGGCAGGGACATTTTGGCAATCCAACCCATTTCGTTAGCCCTAACCTGCCAGTTAACAGTAATACCATCTATTAAATTTGAAGGCGTTGTCACCTGGCCCAAGAAACAACAGTAAAACCAGAAGAACCTCACTCCTTCCAAATTCTAAGAGGAGACACATAGAATCTGCCTCAAAAAGGCTGGCAGCATTATCAAGGACCCACACCACCTTGGCCACACACTCATCTCCCTGCTACCTTCGGGTAGAAGGTACAGGAGCCTGAGAACTGCAATGACCCGATTCAGGAACAGCTACTTCCCCACAGCCATCAGGCTATTAAACTTGGCTCGAACAAAACTCTGAACATTAATACCCCTCCATCTGTTATTTGCACTTTATCAATTTATTCAGTCATGTGTGTATTTACGTATATAATTATAGTCAATGCCTACTATGTTCTGTTGTGCTATGCAAAGAAAGAATTTAATTGTCCTGTCAGAGACACATGACAATAAACTCTTTTGACGCTTTTGATTTTGACTTTGACTTTGAATCTAATTCACGAGAATCCCTCATTGAAAGGAAGAAGTAAGAAACATAATAGCTAGCGTGAGAAGGAATGGAAATTGTATGGTAATGAATTGGAGGGAGTTTAAAAATTGAGATTCGGAACAGATTTGTGGAATCTGGTTTAGGAATTATTGCCGTTTGTTTATTAATTTATATTGTTATTATCTCATCCCCAGAAAAGCAGCCAAAGATGTGAAGGATTGTTCAGAGGACATCAGGAGGGATGGAACTTGGGAAGATCTGGTAACATGGAATTATTGAGGGAATATGAGAGGTGGAATTAAAATTGAAATGGTCAAAAGATGAACTGTGAGCAGCAGGACATCCCTTTAAGCGACCGGACTAAGAAATTATTCAGTAGTTAAGAACTAGTATAAACGAGAACACCTAGACTGAGAACAAAGCCAATATAGTAAAGAGTTAATACAATAAAGAGTCAACATAGTAAGGAGACATACATAAATTAGAAGAGGTACTGGAGGAGAGACAATGTAATTAGGGGGAGAGGTTTCAATGGGTGTAGGAATAGCAGAGCCGATTCATATTTAGCCGATGGATTTGAATTGTTTAACCCTTGATGGTAAAGCGACTTATATTATCACGGTGGAACAAAATTGTCCCTGGATTCGGCATTTTTATTGAATTTTTGACGAGATTAATGATATAGAAATTAACTGTTTAAATTTGAACAGCTGGGAATTCCACAGGAATTGGAATTGTATTATCGACCACAATGCTGTGGAATGAGGATGAGATGGACACTGAAATTTGAAATAGTAAATTGAAGGCTGAGACTGAATTTGTTAAATTGGAACATTTATCATGGTTTGCTATAAATTAGAGTCGCACCTGTAGGGAAATCTGGACTGAATTTATATGAGGACCCGTCATCGGATATATATATTATAACATCGTGTGAATATGAAGAAGGCTGATTAGTGTTGATTCTAGGATAATAAAGAGTATATTAGGGTACAGAATAGCAATAGAGATACACTGATAGTGTAGAATATAATCATTTTGAATAGGGATACGCATGGCAGGGAATTATAGTGAATGTATGGGAAAGCATGGGTGCATGATGGTAACTTGTTTTGTCCCAAGTTTTTCAGGAATTTTAGGTTTTAGGTTTGACTATGGAAAGGGATGGAAGAATGGGCAAGAACACAGATGGAGGGAATTCGCACCCACTGAAACTCGGAAGGTGAAGACTCATTAGACGGAAATTGTGAAGCTACGCCCATGAAAACTCGGGACGCTTGACAAGATTCTTGGAAGAAACATCATCTTGTGTTGCTGATAGATGGGAAATGTAATGGACACACTTATATCTGGTTTGCTGATATTGGACTATTTGGTTATCATAAATGATGGGTTATCATATATGATTAAAAAAAAAGGAAGGGATGTTAACCCTGGCCAGATTGCAGAGGCTAGGACTTTAAAATGGGGTAAAAGCTCCAGCGTTGCTGGGAGATTTGGTCAATTTAGAATCTCTGCAGAACTGGGACAAGCTGCGGTCTGGTGCCAGTTCATCTAGAGCCTAGATACAAACTGCAGGAAAATAATGAGAACATCTGCAGAATAATTTCTTAGTCAATCAGGTGCAAAATACATAGAATGGATTGGATGACTGCAAACCAGACATACACCTTGTAAATAATTGTAAGTAATGTTGCAATGTTCTACTTTGCCGAGTGTTGATTGGATGAGGTATGAGATTGGCACAGTCGTGGTTTCTTGCAGATCAGGGTAAATGTTGCTATGTTTGCTTCCTTGAGAGGCACTGTTTGAATACAATGTATTAACTGCTGAATTATTGGGTTAGGGAAATGTCTGTTATGTATGGGGTTATTCGATACCTGTAATTGGATCATAAAGAGACCTCCCCTATGTGGTTCGGCCCCTCAAGGTCCCGGGACCTATAAAAGTCAGCTGCCATGAGGTCTCGCGTCAATCTTCTGGGAGAGCGCTTAGAACTGCGTGACATTCTGGAGTGTCTCTGTTTGAGCAAGGCCTGGAGGGCTTGAATAGCCAGATACGAGGATCGAACCCGTGGTGGTTAGGTACTGTGGTGGGAACTGCAATTGTATTTTGTTAAAATAAAGATTAGTTGATCAACTGCTTGATTCAGTGGTTTTTGACTGAAATTGGGGGGAAGCTTAGAACATGCAATTTACAGTTTCATGGAGGAAATACAAACATCCCATGTCTCGCTTGTGGGCACGGAAATGGATTTAATATATACACTCTTTAATGTATAAAAATCTATTGATCTTCGCTTTGAACATACTGAGCAATGTGAGCCTCCTCAGCTAGAAACAGAATTTCAAAGATTCACCAGCCTCTGGGTGAAGAATTGCAGCTCTCCTTTGTTCTGAATCAACTTCGATGCAGTGACTTGTGGTTTTCAACACCCCAGCAGGCGGAAATAGCAAAAGCTACCCTGTAAGAATTTGTACATTTCAATTCAAAGGGATCACATTTCGTTCTCCCAAACTTTCTCCCACCCAAAAGATTGGCCTGGCTACAACTTAATTAGAACAATGAAAATAGAACAATACATTCCAGGACGACGCCCACAGTATCTGTGTCAACCATGATGCTCATTTAACCTGCACATTGGCCTGAACATGGTTTATTTTTGACCTTTCCCAGCCTGTTCATGTGTCCATCAAAATGCTTCTCAAGCATTGTTATAGTGTAACAAATGTGTGAAATCTGCCATTCAAGGTGTAATTTGGTAAATATCTATATTACTAAAAGTCTGATCTTAACCGCTTTTGGCTCGCTGTGCTGTGCTGTGATTTCCGAGAGAACGCCGCAACCTACGGGTTGTCATTTTTGGCCAGCTTGCTCGGAGCCCCCCTCCGCCTTCCTGGACCAGACGATTTTTCCCATTGATGAAAAATCAGAGATATATTAATGTTTTAAAAAAATCCCCCATTCTCTCCGCTGCCCCTGCTGGAGGGAGGGGGAGGGACTATAAAACCAGGAAGTGTTGTGCCTCACTCAGTCTCTGCAAGATGGAGCAAGCCAGAGGGCCACGTCTCTCTGAGCTCTGAATAGCACTGAACACATGTCTACTAAACTGTGAGTGCCCTTAATGTGGTTTGAAAATGAAAATAAGGTTGGTTTGAAGTAAAAAGGCACTGCCTGCAAATGGTGGCTTGGGTGGTTTGGCTTGAAGTTAAAAGGCACTACTGCAAATGGTGGCTTGGGTGCTTTGGGCTGAGTTAAAAGGCACTACTGCAAATGGTGGCTTGGGTGCTTTCAGCTGAAGTTAAAAGGCACTACTGCCATTGATGGCTTGGGTGCCTTGGGCTGAAGTTAAAAGTCACTACTGCAAATGGTGGCCTGGGTGCTTTGGCTTGAAGTGAAAAGGCACCACTGCAAATGGTGGCTTGGGGGCTTTGGCTTGAAGTTAAAAGGCACCACTGCAAATGGTGGCTTGGGGGCTTTGGCTTGAAGTTAAAAGGCACCACTGCAAATGGTGGCTTGGGTGCTTTGGCTTCAAGTTAAAAGGCACCACTGCAAATGGTGGCTTGGGTGCTTTGGCTAACTTTCTGTTTGCACTTAATACTGTTTTTTGATAAAACGCTACCACTTACAGCTGTGATTTTTGCCCATCTTACTCAGTCCCCCTCCGCTCAGCAGGTGCAGAGGATTCTTCCCATCAATGAAAGATAAAGGTGTTATTAGTGTTTAAAAAATATTGAGAATCTCTCTCCTGTCAATCATGCCATCAAAGTTACACCTTTTCCGGTGGGAGGGGAAGGGGTTATAAAACCTGGAAGTGTGGGTGTGGCTCAGTCTCTGCATGATGGGGGAGGGAGAGGTCACGACTGTTTGAGCTGTGAATCAACTGAACACACTGAATGTCTACTGAACTGTGAGTTTGGTGTTTTGTGTGGTTTTATGGTGGTTTTATGGTAGTTTCATCCTGCTTGAAATGGTATGAAACTGCATTTGAGTGTGGTGGCCTTGCACCCTGCATGATATGGTATGAAACTGCATTTGAATGTGGTGGCGTTGCACCCTGCATGAAATGGTATGAAGCTGCATTTGAATTTGGTGGCCTTGGACCTTGCTCGAAGTGGTATGAAACTGCACTTGAATTCGATGGCCTTGCACCCTGCTTGAAGTGGTAGGAAACTGCACTTGAATTTGGTGGCCTTGCACCCTGCTCGAAGTGGTAAGAAACTGCACTTGAATTTGGTGGCCTTGCACCCTGCTTGAAATGGTAGGAAAATGGATTTGAATTTGGTGGCCTTGCACCCTGCTTGAAATGGAATTTCAAGGAATAGCCATGGGTCAACTGCCAGCCCACCAGCCGTGAGTGAGGTGCCAGCACATCAGGCTTGAGGGACTGAGCTGCCATCCCAAGAACCCATACCAGCGCTCCAGAAAGCCCACCACTGGCCACCAATATTGGAATTGGTGGAGATATGGAATATTGCGTCGGGGGACCAGCCCTCCCATGTGAACATGGGACCCAACGGGTCCCACTTAGTCTGGTTCTATCTACAATTCTGTACATTTTCTTAATCTTTATTGTCAGAGAGCAGTGTGGTCCAGCAGGGGGCAGATTAGTTTAATTTAATTTAGTTTACAGATACAGCAATGAAACAGGCCCTTCAGCCCACCGAGTCCGCACTGTCCAGCAGTCCATGCACATTACCACTAACCTACACACACTAGGGACAATTTTTACATTTACCATGCCAATTTCCCTACATACCTGTACGTCTTTGGAGTGTGCTAGGAAACCGAAGACCTCTGAGAAAACCCACACAGTTCACGGGGAGGATGTACAAACTCCATACAGACAGCAGCAGTAGTCATGATCGAACCCGGGTCTCTGGCGCTGCAAGCGCTCTAAGGCAGCGACTTTACCACTGCACCACCATGCCGCCATCACCATGATTAATAGAGAACCTGGTTCAAGCAGTTATTAAGTGCAATGCTCATCCTCTCATATGCTTCAGTGAAGGAGTCAATCATTGCTCAATCTCCACGTGTGCTTAAACACAAGCTTTGTCTTAACACTATTGCTCCATCACTGAGGTTTTGGTGATCTAATTTTAAGACTGCTTAGATTGAACAATTACCCATTAGTTTTGATATTAGCTTCACTAGATGTTTGTTATAAATGAGGTTCAACACTGCAGTGAGAAAGATTAAGAACAATGTTGGGGCAATGATGCAGATTTGTAGGATGCTGGTTTTCAGTATGATTGATACTGTTGTAGACTTCAGAGTAATGAGGCTTGCATGTCAATGTGGAGAAAAACATAAGATAGAAATTCATTTCCGAGAACAACATAATTTGAGGAGATTGCTTCTTAAGGGCCTGTCCCACTTAAGCTATTTTTTAGGCAACTACAGGCGACTAGGCCACATGGTCACCTGTATCGTCGTGAGTAGTCTCCTCAGACGCCCAAAGAGTCATAGCGTCTTTCTGGTCGCCGCTGGATTTTCAACATGTTGAAAAGTTTTCAGAGACAGTCGGCGACAGTGGGTTTGATGCCAATGAGCATAGCTTGACATCTGATATAGGTGCTGTCTTAGTTGTCGCCAGGTTAACATAGGTTGTTACCACGTTAATGTAGGTTGTTGCCAGGTTAACGTATGTTGTCACCAGATGGTGTAGGCTGTCTCCGGTGCTGACTTTGGGGTTTTTTTTTGTTGTTAAAGTAATTATTCTATTTCAAATTTTACATCTAAGGGGGGAGGTCTAGTCACCGGTTAGTCGGCAACCTGCTACGACTATGACAGTCGCTGGCAGTCACCTAAAAATAGCCTGTGGGACAAGCCCATTAGTCCCTCCCAAGTGAACGGCTCTAACAGGTTGAAGAAGGCCATGTAAAATAGCTGGTGCTGCTCACTGACTTTTTCATGGAATCATTGCATTGAAGATCACCTTCATTTTGCTTTTAATTGACATAATTCATATTGGCCACAAGGTGATCTTGAATGCAACTCCATCAAAAGTTTCCATGCTGTATGACTCTATGATTATCTATCCGTAAATGGATGCTTATTATTATAAGCAGTCATAAATGTAAGTAATCTGAACATATGACACAATATGATATAATACAATAGAACTTTATTTATCCCAGGAGGGAAATTGGGGGAGGAAGGGGAGTCAGTCTACCCCATGGCAGAAGGGGGAGGAGTTGTACAGTTTGATAGCCACAGGGAAAAAGGATCTGCTGTGGTGTTTTCTGTGCTGCATCTTGGTGGAACCAGTCTGTTGCAGAAGGTTAGCGGAACATTATTAGTATTTTACAAAAAATCTGAAAGTTTCAAGCAACATACCACGATTTATTGGAGCAGTAATGTTCTTTTTAGGCAGTGCTTAAGGTTGAGAATGCCAAGCTTCCAATCATTTCTGTGCTTTTGAGGTGTCTGATGTGTAATAAATAACAAGAACACAGAAATATGTACAAGAGTACTTAGTAAACTTGATGATCATCTGTGCATGAAACTGTGGGAAGAGGTTGTCTCAATATCAATGGGGCACTTTATTTCCATCTGCACTGTTCCTTGCTCCTTCATATATCAGAAATCTTGTCTTGCAGATGAGAAATCTTGTCGTGCTGTTTCCTGAGATGTAACAGGTTTATGGCAGTATTTCAGAAAAGAAGCTTATCACCGATATTCCGGCCAACATTAATCATTAGCTGACTATCAGTATTAGCAAAGGTTAACTGGCACACTGTTTAGACTTTAGAATGCAGCCTAATGGATAGGTACATGGATAGGGCAGGTTTGGAGGGCGATGGACCAAACGCGGGCAGGTGGGACTAGTGCAGCTGGGGCATGTTGGCTGGTGTGGGCAAGTTGGGTCGAAGGGCCTGTTTCCACACTGTATCACTCCATGACTCTATGACTCCATGACAAGGCCTCTCCCCATTATCCCACTCTCCCAAAGACATATCGGCGTATTATATAACTTTGAAACTATATATATATATTGGTGTATTATATAACTTTGAAACTAACTTCAGTAAACCTAGAATACATTCTTCAGGCAATATACCCCATTGCTTATTTATATTTTTTAATTGCCTTGTCACAATGCTGAGAAATCAACATTACCCATTATTTCTCCCAGGTTTCTTTCTAAATCACCCTTTGCTAATATTTTGCCATTCTTTTTCAATCTAGCATACATTTTATTTGTTAGAATTAGAATTTCATCCACCATCTGTCTGCACAAATGATCCAATTATTTGACCATACCTTCTGTTTCCAATGCTCTGTTAATTTTTCCATACCTTCTGTTTCCAATGCTTTGTCATTTTCATCAGAATTCAGACAATACTGGAGTTGGTCTCAGAACTGAGATCATTTATATTTTTATATTTATTTTGTTCTATAAACACCAATACCAAGTGATTACATGTATAAAACCTACATGAAATTGCAGTGTTTTAAAGCACACACTTGTCATCAAACTAGACTGTGCCAATAATTCCTTGAGAAATGTTCAATTATTCAGTACTGTGGAGATCTTGCAGACATTTTTCATTAATACATTCAAAATGGTCTTTATGAACCTTTTCTTGAAATTGTTGACAAAGTGCCAATGAATCTACCATCTGTGGCTGCAGCAAAGCTGAAAGCAGCATCAATCAGAAACAAAATCAGCCAATTTTCCTAACCTTTTTGTCATCTCAATGGTGCATTGACTTAACATAATTTCCTGAATGGATCTGTGCAGTGTCACTCCCTACCCCCTTCCCCCAATTGCTATGATTAATGTATGAGCCTAGACAAGGAATGTCAGTCTTCCAATGGAAGGCCTTATGTGCCAGATTTTCTCCTTGTCCGCATTCAATAATGGATCAGCTGGATTTTTTTTCCAATTTGGCACTGGAACTCAGGTGACTTGCCCTTTGCCATTCATCTTATGAAAACCTGACTCAGTTTGTCAGATGATGAATGTGAAGCTCTTATCTGGCTGGGTACTACATTACATGAATCAATTTTCCACAGAACCTCAGAGGGATGGGGTTTATTTCAGCATCGGAGGTGTGGTGTGACACATCACACGATAGATATTTAGCTGCATTCGACAACATTGGAAACATAAAGGATTATTTTTATTATCAATGCTATTGCTCTTTGAGTAATACAAAGGAACGGAAAGATGCTGGTTTATAGCAAAGATTGATACAAAATGCTGGAGTAACTGAGCGGATCATGCAGCATTTCTGGAAAAAATGAATAGGAAATGTTTCGGGTCGGGAACCTTCTTCAGACTGATTGTAGTGTGGGGTGGGGAGAGTGACTGCAAGCGAGAAAAAAAAAAAAAACAGGACAAATTGGGATCAGCAACAGATGACCTCAAGCAAGGAAGTTTCCCTGATAGGCAATTGTTGGCCAGAGACAATGTGAGCCCAAGAGGGAAAGTAACTGCTACAAACCTACCGATTCCCACAGTTATCTTGACTACACTTCCTCCCACCCTGCCTTTTGCAAAGACGCTATCCCTGTTTCTCAATTCTTCCTTCTCTGCTGGTATCTGCTCCCGAGACAAGGCTCTCCATTCGAGGACATCTGAGATGTCCTCATTCTTTAGTGAATGTGATTTCCCACTGACTGTTATAGATGGGTTCCTCACCCGCATCTCTTCTGTTTCCCGGAGTTCTACCCTCGCTCCCTCTCACCTCAGATGCAACAAGGACAGAGTTCTCCTGGTTCGCACCTTTCAACTCACCACCCTTTGATTCCACCCTCTGACCCTCTGACATTTCCGTCACCTCCAACGTGATGCCACCACTAATCACATCACCCCATTTCCACCCCTTTCTGCCTCTGCAGAGACGGCTCTGTCCGCAACTCCCTGGTTCATCCAAACCAATCCTTTTCAGGAACTTTCCCCTGCAACTGCAGGAGGTGTAACACCTGTCCTGATACCTCCTCCCTCAACTCCATCCAGGGACCCAAAATCCTTCCAGGTGAGACAGAAGTTTACATGCACGTACTTATCTACTGCATCCAATGTTCCCGATGTACATTGGCAAGACAAAGCGTAGACTCAGCAACCGTTTTGCTGAACACTTATGCTCGGTCCGCCAAGTCCACTGGATCTTCTGGTTGCTAACCACTTTAACTACCCTTCCAATTCCCATACTAACATTTCTGTCATGGGCCTCCTACATTGCCAGCGTGAAGACACATGCAAATTGGTGGAACAGCACCATATGTTTTGCCAGGGTAGCTTACAACCCAAGGTTAGGAACGTTTAATTCTCCAATTTTAGGTAGTTTCTACACACTCCTCCCTTCTTTTCCACTCACCCCCCCCCCCCCCCCCCACCCTCAGTTCAAAACAATGTATCCCTTTTGGGCTCACACTGTCTCAAGCCAGCAATCAGCCCATCAGGGAACCTCCTTGTCTGAGGTCTTCTGTTGTCAGCCCCAAATTGTCCTGTTTTTATCTCGCTTTCAGTCCCCCCACCCCATGACAATCGGTGTGAGGAGGGGTCCCGACCCAAAACGTCACCTCTCCATTTTCTCCAAAGATGCTGCCTGACCCACTGGGTTACTCCAGCATTTTGTGTCTATCTTTGCTCATTGAATAAGTTAGGTGAATGGTAACTATGCCCGCCTTGACTCTTATGTAACTGATAAGAACACTCATATGGCTAAACTATGTTGCCTATTATATCTACATTAGCATGGTTTCCAGTGCTTCTAAGAACTGGATCTTGCTTCTTTTTAACTTCAGTTTCTTTTTAATATTCAAAACGTTCCATTCTTTTGAAGTGAGGCTGACCAAAGTGCTTCTTCACGGGGCTTAATCAACGTGAAATGCAGAGCTGAAATGCTATCTTCTGATTTATAATTAAATGTCCTGCAAAAAGCAGCCCAGTACTTGATTACCACATTGATTACCACATTGATAACGGTCTCACCACACAAAACCAAAATCATCACAGCTTGTGCTTGAGTGCTGCGTAAGATTATACCTTTCATTATGAAGGTAGAGCATTGTATTGCTTCAGTGTACACCGCATTTGTAATAACCATATTCATTATTACAGTATCCATCAATATGTAACTCCTGCTGTGATGATAGAGATTAATAACAACTCCATAATGAGACATATGCAATAAACAATAAGTTAGACAGTTGCATACTCATTTTAAACACTGAAGAAAATGTAATTTTCTTATTTGATTGTAGGCACCCAGTATGGTGCCCATGGCTGAAGTTTAGAAGCTGTGGGAATATCATAGATTATTGATGCATCATTAAGGTCTGTAATGGATGCCCGTGTTCCTTGTCTAAAGACTTTTTATTTTAAATGTAAAGTCTTAAATTGAAACAAATCAAGCACAAAAAGAAAGAGAAAAAAAATACTATCTATTGTGGGAATCAGAATACTGGAAACCTTTCACAAATGGGCTTCTGATATTTGTGATCCTTTAGAAGGTATTCCATATCATTTATAAAATAGTTTTCATTTATATAATCTTCTGCAATACTACACCATTCAAGGCAAGTAGACTGTGTTGTTCCTCATTATAAATTTAAGTTGTGTGAACCCATACAGTTTAAATTCTTCTAAAGGCCATAATCTGTTGTAATATATGGATGCCATCTTTGATAAAGTTAACAAAAAGCTGTTGCAGGACATGAACTTATTATTGCATCCAGAAAGGTCAGATCAATAACATTTACCAAGATCATTGATATAAGATCACCTTGAACACTTACATTTAGTTATTAGTTATCATCATTTTTGCAGAGGGTTGTGTAAATATCTTACAAAAGCTGATACAACCTCTGCAAAGATGACATCCGACTCAAACTGCAGTGTTCCATAATCTTTTAACTGCCTTGTAGCTAAAGTAAACATCCTCCCACTTGTATCTGAGAAACATAGCATACTGAGACCAACAGCATGAAAGCTATTTAATCAAAATATACAATTTTAGGCACACCTAGGGAACATTCCATTATTTTTTAATTGAAAAACTGCTTCTGTTTAGTTTAAAACACTTCCTTACGTCATAATTGATAAATTATTAATTTAATTTAAAGTGTGGGAATGGGCTCAGATTTGCATTTGTATTTTCAATAGGCCATCCAGATAAAACAGGCCAAAACCTACCTCAAAAAATACTCTGCCACCAATTCTCTGTCCAGGATTTTGAGATATTTTACCTCCTCCAGACACAGCATTCAACACTCTTGACCAAGTGAAGAACTCTTCCCTATATAAGAGAATAATTCCCGCAGGTTAACCAACTTTGAAACTCCATCCCTCTCTGCATAAAGATTGTGGCTGATCTTTTACCACATTTTCCTGCACGAATCCCATGATTTCTTTCACATCAAAAATCTGTTGAATATACTCTGTGACTGAGCCTCCATTGCTTCTTTAGTAGTAGAGCATCCCAAACATTCACCACTGTCTTCATGAATATTTTTACATAGAAATATAGAAAATAGGTGCAGGAGGAGGTCATTCGGCCCTTCGAGCCAGCACCGCCATTCATTGTGATCATGGCTGATTGTCTGCTATCAATAACCCGTGCCTGCCTTCTCCCCATATCCCTTGACTCCACTAGCCGCTAGAGCTCTATCCAACTCTCTCTTAAATCATTCCAGTGATTTGGCCTCCACTGCCATCTGTGGCAGGACTTTCCATCAATTCACAAATCTCTGGGTAAAAAAGTTTTTGTCACCTCAGTCTTAAATGACCTCCCCTTTATTCTAAGACTGTGGACCCTGGTTCTGGACTCACCCAACATTGGGAACATTTTTCCTGCATCTAGCTTGTCCAGTCCTTTTATAATCCTATACTGAAATCCTCTTGTTATAAAGGCCAACATTCCATTAGCTTTCTTCACTGCCAGCTGTACCTGCACGCCAACTTTCAGTGACCGGTGTACAAGGACACCCAGGTCTCGTTGTACCTCCCTCTTTCCTAACCTAACCCCATTGAGATAATAATCTGCCCCCTTGTTTTAGCCGCCAAAGTGGATAACCTCACATTTATCTATATTATACTGCATCTGCCACGCATCTGCCCACTCACTCAACCTGTCCAGGTCCTCCTGCAACCTCCTAACATCCTCTTCACAGTTCACACTGCCATCCAGCTTTGTGTCATCCGCAAACTTGCTAGTGTTGCTCCTAATTCCCTCTTCCAAATCATTAATATATATGGTAAACATTTGCGGCCCCAACACCGAGCCTTGCGGCACTCCACTCGCCACTGCCTGCCATTCTGAAAAGGACCCGTTCACTCTTAATCTTTGCTTCCGGTCTGCCAACCAATTTTCTATCCATGTCAACGCCCTACCCCCAATACCATGTGCTCTAATTTTAGTCACCAGTCTCCCGTGCGGGACCTTATCAAAGGCTTTCTGAAAGTCTAGATACACTACATCCACTGGCACCCCTTCATCCATTTTACTTGTCACATACTCAAAAAATTCCAGAAGATTAGACAAGCATGATTTCCCTTTCATAAATCCATGTTGACTTGGACTAATCCTTTTACTGCTATCCAAATGCTCCATTATTACCTCTTTAATAATTGACTCCAGCATATTTCCCACCACCGAAGTCAGGCTAGCTGGTCTGTAATTCCCCATTTTTTCTCTCGTTCCTTTCTTGAAAAGTGGGATAACATTAGCTATCCTCCATTCCACAGGAACTGATCCTGAATCTATTGAACATTGGAAAATGATCACCAATGTGTCCACCACTTCTAGAGCCACCTCACTGAGGACCTTGGGATGCAGACCATCAGGCTCAGGGGATTCATCATCCTTCAGTCCCATTAGCCTACCCAATACTATTTCTCGCCTAATGAAAATTTCTTTCAGTTCCTCTAACCCCTTAGATCCTCTGTCCTCCAGTACATCTGGGAGATTGTTTGTGTCCTCCTTAGTGAAGACAGATCCGAAGTACCTATTCAACTCTTCTGCCATTTCCTTGTTGCCCATAATAATTTCACCCGTGTCTGCCTTCAAGGGACCCACATTTGACTTTAAGGTAACTCTTTTTCCCTTAACATATCTAAAGAAGCTTTTACTGTCCTTTATATTCTTGGCCAGCTTCCCCTCATACTTCATCTTTTCCGCCCATATTGCCCGTTTTGTTTCTTTCTGTTGTCCTATGAAAGTTTCCCAATCCTCTGGCTTCCGGCTACTCTTTGCTGTGTTATACATCTTTACTTTTAGTTTTATTCTATCCCTAACTTCCCTTGTCAGCCACGGTTGCCTCCTACTCCCCTTAGAATCTTTCTTCCTTTTTGGAATGAAATAATCCTGCGTGTTCCAGATTATGCCCAGAAATTCCTGCCATTGCTGTTCCACCGTCATTCCTGCTATGATCCCTTTCCAGTCTACTTTGGCCAGCTCCCCTCTCATGCCTTCATAGTCCCCTTTGTTCAACTGCATCACTGCCACTTCCGATTTTTCGTTCTCCTTCTCAAATTGCAGATTAAAACTAATCATATTATGATCACTACCTCCAAGCAGTTCCTTTACCTCGAGTTCTCTTATTATATCTGATTCATTGGATAACACTAAATCCAGAATTGCCTTTTCTCTGGTCGGCTCCATTACAAGCTGCTCTAAGAAACCATCTCGGAGGCATTCTACAAACTCTCTTTCTTGGGGTCCTGAACCAACCTGATTTTCCCAGTCTACCTGCATATTGAAATCCCCCATCACCACAGTGGCATTACCTTTGTTACATGCCAGTTTTAACTCCTGCTGCAACTTACACCCTCTATCCGGGCTACTATTTGGGGGTCTGTAAATAACACCAGTTAGTGTCTTTTTTTTTTAAAGAAGGAACTGCAGATGCTGGAGAATCGAGGGTACACAAAATGCTGGAGAAACTCAGCGGGTGCAGCAGCATCTAAGGAGCGAAGGAGATAGGCGACGTTTCGGGTCGAGACCCTTCTTCAGACGAAGGGTCTCGACCCGAAACGTCGCCTATCTCCTCCGCTCCTTAGATGCTGCTGCACCCGCTGAGTTTCTCCAGCATTTTGTGTACCCCAGTTAGTGTCTTCTTGCCTTATAATTCCTCAACTCAATCCACAGTGACTCTACCTCACGTCAGTCCCTATGTCTTCCTCGCAAGGAACTGAATTCCATCCCTCACCAGCAGAGCTACCCCCCTTCCTCTGCCCACCTGCCTGTCCTTTCTATAGGATGTATAACCCTCAATATTAAGTTCCCATGCCCGATCCTCCTGCAGCCACGTCTCAGTAATCCCCTCAATGTCATATCTACCAACCTATAACTGAACCTCAAGCTCATCTACTTTACTTCTTATACTTTGCGCATTTATATACAATACTTTTAATTCCATACGCATCTCACCTTTCACATCGATCCCTATTACACTTGGCCATATCCTCCTATCCCTTTGTGAGCTTCCTTTCCCGTTAATTCTGTGGTCATTAACCAGCCCTTTACTCTCTTTCCCTCTCCTCGACTATCCCATTTGACACCCCACCCCCCTTATTCAGTTTAAAACCACCCACGTAGCAGTGGCAAACCTGCCTTCCAGAATACTGGTCCCCCACCTGTTAAGATGCAATCCGTCCCTTTTGTACAGTTCCCCCTTACTCCAAAACAGATCCCAGTGATCTAAGAATCTGAATCCCTGCCCCCTGCACCAGTTACTCAGCCACACATTCACGTCCCGAATCTCCCTGTTCCTGCTCTCACCAGCACGAGGAACTGGAAGCAAACCAGAGATAACAACGCAGGAGGTTCTGCTTTTCACCACTTTTCCGAGCTCTCTAAAGTCACGCTGCAGAATATTTATCCCCTTCTTTTTGACATCATTTGTGCTGACATGCATTACCACTTCTGGCTGTTCACCTTCGCTCTTGAGGATTTTCTGCACTCTGTCCGTGACATCCTGGATCCTGGCACCAGGAAGGCATCCTCGAATCCCATCTGTTGCCGCAGAAACCTCTGTCCTTCCCTCTCACAATGGAGTCTCCAACTACAATGGCGTTGCCTGACGTTGGCCTCTTTGGGTTTGGCTCAACAGCCCTTTTTGCTTCGCAAAGCCAGTCCGCCGCTCAGTGTTTTAACGTCTTCTGTCCCGACAGCTTCTAAGTGGGTGAACCTGTTCACAAGAGGTACAACACCCAGGGACCTTTGCATTCCATGTTTCCCTCCCTTTCTCACCGTCACCCACTTTCTCTCTTCCTGTACCTTAGGTATAACAATCTCACTGTAGGACTTGTCAAGGAACGACTCATTTTATCGGACAAACCTGAGGTCATCCGCTTGCTTCTCCAGTTCCCCAACACGGTCCTTCAGGAGCTGTATCTGGATGCACTTCTCACATTTGTAGCAGCCAGAGGCACCAGCAGTCCTTGACCTCCCACATAGTGCAAGCATCACACTGAATCAGCTTGCTTGACATCTCCTTCTTTCGTCTCTCCCTCTCCAGTGTTTTGCATAGCCTCTTCTCCTCAGCCTCCTCGCTGAAGACTCTCGAACCAAAGACTCGAACTTTACTCACAGGGCACTTCCCTCACAAGGCCGCTCACTCACTGCCGCTCCCTAAGAGCCGTCTTGCTTTTTGTTTCTTGTCTCTTTCCAAAATGCCCAACTCTTTATATGGAGATTGTGATGCCCTGGTTTTCAAATCACCCCAGCCAAGGAAAACATTCCCCAGGAAAACACTATCAAGCCTTGTCCGAATTCTACACATTTTATGTGATGAATGAAAAAAGTCCTAATTTCTTACTTTCCCTAAATTGCAGCTTTTTGGTATAAACATTGACCCTGATGGAACACTCAGAATATATTGTTCGACTCTCTTCCTGTTGTATCTACGTAAAGGGACCTCACAGATCTCAGGACACCTGTTAAATTGGCTTCAGGACTCACTGCATGATGCTCAAACAAGTTCCAAAGTTCACAAATTGAGCTCAACTAACAGCCGACAGTTTTTTCAGCATTTACCTGTTGAGATACTCGTTCCATGGGTTGTTCAGAGATGGAACCGCTGGGAGAACTCCAGTAGCAGCCATCCTTGCTAAAGCATGCAAGGGTCCAGCAGCTGCCACATCAGTGCAACTTATGTCCGCACAATGATTGAGATTATTTTCCCTGAATGAATACGCAGCTCAACAGAATCATTTATAAAAGAAAGCAGTCAAATAATTCAAATGCTGAAAATAGTAATATGTAAAATGTTCCACTACGGTCCCGACCACGGGGGAAAATGTAGGAGGACTGGCCAATTCTTGTGCCTTCCTCCACAGTGATGAATGCTGTGGTGGATGTTTGTGTTAAATTTTTATTGTGTATTGTGTGTTCTTTATCATTGTACCGCTGCTGGCAAATTCATTTCACTTGCACTTTATGTGCAATGTGACGAATGAAACCGTATTGTATTGTATTGTACACTGTTGTATGTAAATGTAATTGACCTAGCAATGCTTACAATGTGCGCTTTTTGGGCACTAATCTTGCTGCTGGAAAACCTGTTCCTTTCCATTTAATCATCCATGAGAAGTTAGAGGGGTCAACTTCAGATTAAGCTCAAGCTCATTGAAGGAGCTGTCTGCCATGGTTGGTAATGAGTGCAGGGCGAGTGCGTTTTAGAAAGACTGTTTGAGGTGAGTAAAGGGCCTGTCCCACTGCGGCGACTTAATTGGCGAGTTTAGAAGAGTTTGCCCTCGACTCATACTCACAGCATGGTCGACACAAGGTCCTAGGAGGTCTTTGTAACTCTCCTTCATGCTGGAGAGTAGTCCCCGCGATCTTGAGGCCTCAGCTAGGTCGCGGCATATTTTTCAACATGCTGAAAAATGCCCGCAAGTAAAAAAAGGTCGCCATGGAAAAAATTGATATATTTTTACTCGTAGGTTTAGTCGAGGTAGGACGTAGTAGGTCGTAATGCTATTGTAGGTAATCGAAGGCAAACAAAGGTAATCAAAGGTAGTCGAAGGTAAAGCTCGTTAAGAAAAAAACGGTAAATAAACTGACCGGTAATGTTAAATGCCCGCTAAACTTTCTTAAAAGATGTCTGGCTTCTTAAAAGTGTCTCCACTCCTTCTCCCCCCTTCACTCCCCTTCTCTACCCCTCTCCCCCGTCTGTCCCCCGTCTCTCCTCCGCGCTCTCTAAAGGACTTACCGTAACTGTGCCAGCCATATTTTACCTTCCTCTTCATTGCGAGTGTGAATTTCAGACTGCACTCCCCCGCTATACCTGGCCCCCGCCATTGCAGTGTGTGTGTGTGTGTGTGTGTGTGTGTGTGTGTGTGTGTGTGTGTAGAGACGGTCCATGTGGCTCGCAGTTTCATCACTGACGGTCGATTCAGCTTGAGGTTTTTCAGGCGAGTGCCCTCGAGCTTGAAGGTCGAAGACAGTCACTGAAAGTTGCGTTAGTGGGACAGGCCCTTTAGTGCCCTTATGAAGGGGGAAAGGCCTGGGCCTGGGCGAGATAGCTGCCAACTTCTCAGGCATGATGTTGCAACAATATGCTGTCTCCAGTCTTCTCAAGTTGGTGCTTTCTATGCAGAATCTAAGCAGGATTCTGCTCACTAGAGAGAGACAGGAGGGTGGAGGGGCCGAATGATCTACTCCTGCACCTATTGTCTATTGTCTATTGTCAGTAGCAGGAGATGAGAGGGTAGAAGGATATTTCTGCTCCTGCAGAAGAGAGAAAAGTTCTCTTGTGCCATATTTCCTAAGAAGGCTTAAGAAGTTCGGCTTGTCCCCAAACCCTCACCAACTTCTAGAGATGTACCGTAGAAAGTACATGTATCGCGATGTATCACAGCATGATTTGTAACAGCTCCATCCAAGACCACAGGAAATGGTAGAGTTGTGGACGTAGCCCACACCATCATGCAAACCAAACTCCCTTCCATTGGCTCCATCTACACTTCACGCTGCCTTGCTAAAGCCACCAGCATAATCAAGAACCAGTCCCACTCCAGTCACTCCATCTTCTACCTTTGCTCATCAGACTGGAGCTTGAAAACTCACACCTCCAGATTCAGGGACAGTTTCTTCCCAGTTGTTATCAGGCAACTTAACTGTCCTCTCACCAGCTAGAGTGCCATCCTGACCTCCCATCTACCTCATTGGAGTATTTTAAACTAACTTTAATCAGATTTTATCGAACTTTATCTTGCACTAAACATTGTATCCTTTCTTCTTTATCTGTATACTGTGGACGGCTTGAATGTACTCATGTAGAGTTTTCTTTTGGATTGGATATCATGCAACAAAAAGTTTTCCACTTTACCTCCGTACACGTATCAATAATAAACTAAACTAAATTAAACTAAAATAAATTTCTGCCTCTGTAGGAGTGAGATCTGCTCCCGTATGGTATAATTCTGCTCAATGAGGGGACCTATCAGCCGATGTGAACATCTGTCTGAGGTAAGAACAACGAGCTGCTCACACACAGAATCCCTTTGTTCCAAAAGAACCATGAAGGGTAGAATAGCGAGATGCTCCTCAGCTACCAAGTCTGTGCTGACCATCAACCACCCATTTTACACTAACCCTTCACTATCCTATTTTATTCCTCCAACATCCTACCCTTCACATACACACTAGGGGCAATTTACAGTGGCCAATTAAACTAACAACTGGCACATCTTTGGGATGTGCGAGGGATCCAAAGCTCTTGTAGAAATCCAATGCAGTAACAACGTGAACCTGCAAACTCCACTCAGTCAGCACCCAAGCTCAGGATTGAGCTCAGGTCCATGGCATATGGGCAGAAGGTCTACGAGCTGCACCACTGTTCCACCCAAGTTTAATGATAACTGCAATTTGCTCACCATAATATCTATTTTCTCAATGAGGACATCAAAGTGCTGCTTGGTGACACATATGCTTTCAAGCTGCTCCCAACCAGCAGAGTTCAGATTTACAGCTGGATCAGGTTGACACTCAATAGTGCAGCAAGACCTCCATGTATTCTCCAATAGGAGCTGACAGCCAAATCAATGGGCATTGTCACTGATACCCATCAAAGAAGTTGCATGCCAGCTAGAGTGGGAGTTGTGGTCTCCTGGCTCTACACAACCTGATATGAGACACAGGAGATGGACCCCTATGTGCTCTATCACTTTTTATGTTTAGGGAGCAGTACTGCTAACATCCAGTCTGATAATTTGGGCATCACATCAATCCAGCAATGAGATCACCCTGGCTGTGGCACTCATCTGATTCCTCGGGACCAGTACGTATGAAAAGGCCCTATCTCTGGCTGCCGCTCACTCCAGATTCCCTTTGATTTGTGTCAGACTACGCCTGAATGAAGCCAGGTATATCTCATAAATTTAATCTGTTCATACCTCCTATGTGCCAGTCACTGAGGTATTCTCTGGGTCATCAGGGCAATGGCACACTGTGGTCATCGCATCATCCCCCTAATCCCTCCTCCCCTTTTAGTGTCCTGCCATTCCCACTCTCCTTGCTTCAACTTTACCTCTTCTAGAGAGGCGGATACTTATGACCTGTCCTAATACCCTGCAAAGGCAAAATAGAAGATACATGCATTCAGTGATTCAGCAGCATAGATGGTAGCTGCATTTCTGAAAATCTCTGCAGCAAAGCTAAAAACACCTCTCCCATGTCTCTAAAGCACCATGGAATGCCAGAAATGTAACTAAAACAAATATAAAATGTAAACTGAATGTGAATGGAATGACCTGTCGACCCATCCCAAGCTCCCATCATCTCTTCAGCTGTTTAGGGCCACAGCCACCGACCCTACAACAGACTTGCAAAGTTCACCTACTGCACAGTCTGGTGACATTGCTGCTGTTGTGGCACACGTTGCAGTCCCTGGAGACAGTGGGTTCTCATCATGGGGCTTCCTCCCCTCTCACCTGCTGCTGCTCCATGTTGTCAGCGCTGGCATTGTTTATTCCATGCTCGACCAGTGCCGCCTGCAGCCGGTCCTGTTGCTCTGACTATCACCCCATTTCCATTATCCATTGAAATAATATCGCCTTTATGACAACATGTTAAATTCTGTTTTTTATTATCAGAATCGATCATTTCACATATTTCCACAATTGTGCCACATTTTTGCCCAATCACATGCTTTCATGTTTTTTTTTAATCATTGTACTCATGTACTCTTATCTATCTTTGTGTCATCAGCAAACTTAACTATCATGCCTTTGGTGCATACCATTAATATAAATTGCAAAATTTGATACTGCAGCAATGATCCCTGTGGCATATCACTCATTATATCTAACCAACTAGAAAAATACCAAATGTATTCGGGCTCTCTGACTTCTATTAGCCAACTGATCTCAATCTGCCAATATTCTACCTCCTACACAATTATATTTTTCTATAGTAACCATTGGTATGACAACTTATCAAATGTCTTCTTGCAAGACTACGTATATCCACAACACATGTTACTCCATTGCTATTCACTAAGCTTACACTTCTCACAGTTGCTACAGCATCATACATTAGCTTTCCTCCCCATTGTATCCATTTGATGGCTCTATTTCATTGGTGCCTAGTCCTTCCTTCAACTTGGTCCAGCCTTTGAATTTAGTTGGCGTGAATCTTGTACCATCAGAGTCCTTTTGGGGTGGGAGATTGCAACCTTCACGTGGTCTGCCCTGTTTCGACAAATGCAATCAACCCGGCGACCAATCAAATAAGATCAAATAGAACAAGTTGTCCGACAACTTTAGGCTGTGCACGCCATATGCAAGAAGAAGAAGAAGAAGAAGAAGAGTCCTTTTATGTCAAACCCTACCATGCCTAAGCTGCCAAACAGTAATCTTTACTGTTTGTAATCTGTACGTAAACAAATAGAGGTGCTGCAATCAAAACTTAAAACTCAGTTAAGGGGATGAGTAAATTTGATAGAAAAAGTGAATGAATTCCCATGCATTAGTTGTACCTAATATCAGATAAACTCATGATGTTAACCAATAGAGTAAGGATAGAGGTGAGTGTGTGGTGGTGGTTGGGAAGGTACACAAGTGCAACCAAAAGAGCTAGTGTCTCCAGTAATCTGGGTGCAATCCTGAAGTGCAGCACTGTCTGCATGAGTTTGTATGTTCTCCCTGTGACTATGATTTTGGTGAGTGTTTGGGGTTCCAACCACATCCCAAAGAAATGGCGTTTATAGTTAACTGGCTACTGTAATTTGTCCTAATGTGCACGTGAGTCCCAGAATTTGGTGGGAATTAATGGGAATGTTGGGAGAATGAATTGGGATTAGTGTAGTGTTAGTGTAGGGTGATTGACAATGAACCAAGAGACCTGTTTCCATATTCTATGTTTCTGCCTGCTGACAATAAACTAGTATGTGCTATGTGTTGAAAGATGGATTGGAGTCCAAACTTCAACTTTCAATTATAACAAAGTCTATTTGGTATAACTTTGTTTGCATAGAAGTACTTCATTGAATAAATAAATGAACTGCAGGAATATGATGGTATATAATGCTATCATTGAAACATGCACTGTACATGCAATATATTAACAGCTGTCCACACTTCTGATCATACTTCCAAAATGAGATAACGTTGACTTCATTGGAAATGAATTTTGGAAATTAAGTACAATTCTTCTACATTTATCACTTGCAGAATCTGGGATTTGTTGGAGTCTCAGATGGAGGTCTGTCAACAAGGGCTGCAGAATTGTTTATAACATTATCACTGCAACCCCTATACTTATATTAATTTGCTTTAGTAAAACCTTTCCTTATCAGTGTAATTAATCTATTAATGGCTTAACTCTGAAATGGAATATACAAATATGATTAGATTTGATTTCTTATTTGCATTCGCATTCAGTTATCTGATTCAATTTCTTATTCACATCCAATTATCTGATTCTTGTTCCTCAAGATGTGAAGGGAATCATCCAATATTTTTTTTCCTTTGAATTTTACCTAAGGGTCCTTGCTAGAAAAATATGAGGGAAGGGGGTACTTTAACCTTCATTACATATTGAAGCTACAACCAGTTTTACATCATTCCAATAATTCCCGTTACAATAGCTCCCATTTTCTCTCAGCAGTAAAACATTGCTGAGAGAATCTCAGCCACAAAATGAGAGCAAGATGAGCTTTGTTTTTTTTTTGCATTAATTTATTTTACAAGTGTGCAAGATTGCCCCTTACCTTAGACTATGTCTAATCAAGGTAGACAAAAGTGCTGGAGAAACTCAGCGGGTGAGGCAGCATCTATGGAGCAAAGGAAATAGGCAACGTTTTGGGTCGAGACCCTTCTTCATGTGAGGGTGGGGGAGGCGGGAAGAAGAAATGAAGAGGTGGAGCCAGTGGGCTGAGGGAGAACTGAGAAGAGGAGGAGAAAGTAAGGACTACCTGAAATTAGAGAAGTCAATGTTCATACCGCTGGGGTGCAAACTGCCCAAGTGAAATATGAGGTGCTGTTCCTCCAATTTACGGTGGTCCTCACTCTGGCCATGGAGGAGGCCCAGGTCAGAAAGGTCAGATTCAGAATGGGAGGGGGAGTTGAAGTGCTGAGCCACCGGGAGATCAGGTCGGTTATTGCAAACCGAGAGGTGGTGTTGGGCCAAACGATCGCCAAGCCTACGCTTGGTCTCACAGATGTAAAGCACCAGACATCTAGAGCAGCAGATGCAATAGATGAGGTTGGAGGAGTGCAGGTGAACCTCTGCCGCACCTGGAAAGACTGCTTGGGTCTTTGAATGGAGTCAAGGGTGGAGGTAAAGCAACAAGTGTAGCATTTTCTGTGGTTGGAAGGGAAAGTGCCCGGAGAGGGGGTGGTTCAGGTGGGAAGGGACGAATTGACCAGGGAGTTACAGAGGGAACGGTCTCTGCGGAAAGCAGGCAGGGGAGATAATGGGAAGATGTGGCAAGTGGTGGGATCACGTTGGAGGTGGTAAATGCCAGAGGATTGTTTGTTGTATGTGACGCTGGTAGGGTGGAAGGTGAGGACAAGGGGGACTCTGCCCTTATTACGAGTGGGGGGCATGGGGAGTGAGAGCAGAGTCACGGGAGCTAGAAGAGACGTTGGTGAGGGCCTCATCTATAGTAGAAGAGGGGAACTCCCGTTCCCTGAAGAATGGGGACATCTCCGATGCCCTGGTGTGGAACACCTCATCCTGGGTGCAGATGCAGCGTAGACAGAGGAATTGGGAGTAGGGGATGGAGTCCTTACAGGAAGCAGGGTGAGAAGAAGTGTAGTCCACATAGCCATGGGAGTCAGTGGGTTTATAGTGGATGTTGGTCAATAGTCTATCACCTGCGATGGAGATAGTGAGATCATGAAATGGTAGGGAAATGTCGGAAATGGTCCACGTGTATTTGAGTGCCGGATGGAAGTTAGTGATGAAATGGGTGAAGTCAGTGTGTTGTGTGTGGGTGCAGGAGGTAGCACCAACGCAGTCGTCGATGTAGCAGAGGTAGAGTTCGGGTCACGGTACACCTCGAACAAGGATTGTTCGACGTACCCTACCAAGGGGCAGGCATAGCTAGGGCCCATGTACGTGCCCATAGCTACGCCTTGTATTTGGAGGAAATGGGAGGAGTCAAATGAAAAGTTAATAAGTGTAAGGACCAGCTCCACTAGGCGGAGGAGAGTATCAGTAGA
The DNA here is from genome assembly GCA_035221665.1 of Okamejei kenojei. Lineage (NCBI taxonomy): Eukaryota > Metazoa > Chordata > Chondrichthyes > Rajiformes > Rajidae > Okamejei > Okamejei kenojei. The sequence goes on from CM069140.1 coordinate 38,310,049, forward strand.
TGGGGATTGGTTGGTTCTGCGGACAAGGAAGAAACGGAGGGCTTTGAGACCCTCCTGGTGGGGGATGGAGGTGTAGAGTGACCGGACGTCCATGGTAAATATGGGGGAATGGGGGGGCCTATAAAACGGAAGTCCTGGAATAGACGAAGAGCGTGTCATGTGTCTTCAACATAAGTAGGGAGGGATTTAACTAGAGGGGATAGGATAGAGTCGAGGTATGTGGAAATAAGTTTGGTAGGACACGAACAAGCAGAAACAATGGTTCTGCCAGGACAGTCAGGTTTGTGGATTTTGGGGAGAAGGTAAAATCGGGCCCTGCGTGGCTGGGGTACGATGAGGTTGGAGGCTTGGGAGGGCAGGGAGCCGGAGTGTCTAATCAAGAGTGCACGACTAACAATCAAAGAGATGAAAATTCAGAATACATCAAAGATGCTATGGGAATTGAATTTAGTTCATTTAATAATTTAATTTAAAGAACTATTTTGAGTGATGGCGACTAGGAATTAGCAGCATAAACCTATCTAGTTCGCTCATGTGCTTGAGGTCTGGTAAATGTAGTGTTCTTACCTGGTAACACAATTATGTGACTTCAAACCCACAAAACTGGGAAAATTGTTTCACAGATTAGTTAAGCAATAGCCCAATAGAATCATCTTACAGGTAATAGTCATAGTGTTGTTGGTACAGTGGTATGCCAGTGGAAGGAAGATCTCAATGTTGACTTAAAGCTCTTTGAAGTTTCATCGCATCAATTCAAATTCAGGCAACAGACTTCTCTTAACAGACTTCTGTCAGCTCCCTCATCTGATTAAGGGGACAGAGTGTATTTTACGTGACTTGGTAGTACTGTTTATTGACAGGGCTGGTCAAGATCTGAAGAAACGTGCTGCTAGACATACAGTGAGTGAATCAAGGTATAAACATAAATTGACACCTGCATTGTAAGTAAAAATAGTAAGATTAAATGAGAACTTACCAGTTCGAAGTTTGATCTGTATTTTATGAGGAGTTACGATGAGGGATTACGTGAAGACCCCGTCCAGCACGCATGCGCGACATTTCTTCAAAGCAGCGGTGTGGATTCACAGAAAAACACAATAATTGAAATAAATATAGTAAAGAAAAAATAAGAACTTAATTACCAGTTGATCTGTATAATAGAGGGTGGGAGCGGAGGGCACGTAATCCCTCATCGTAACTCCTCATAAAATACAGATCAAACTTCGAACTGGTAAGTTCTCATTTAATCTTACTATTTTACTTCGGAGTTACGTGAGTGACTACGTGAAGACTTCAAAGCTCTGTGAATCCGAACCGTGAACCAGCTCATGCTTCACTCACTGCCTGAAGACCTTAGAGGGAGGAAGCATGTTATACAATCAACAATAACCTGTTTGTGAACAATAAAGGTTTATTAATGATAACAAAAAACAGAGAGCTCCCCGGCTTAAATTAAATATTAGCTGCAGACTCTAAAATTCTGTCTGCAAATGTAGCAGGTTCCGCCAGCGGCTTATTATAAAACCTTTGGAAAGTTCTCTCTGAGGACCATCCTGCTCTGGCCAGAATATGGTCCATAGGCACATCCATTCGCCTAGCCGCCGACGTAGATGCAGCCCTGGTGGAATGAGATTTGTAAACATTAGTATCGATTCCCGCGGACTTAAGCACCTGCTTGAGCCATCTTGAAATGGTTTGGCTCGTCACCTGACCATGAGGCTTCTTGTGGCTTATCCATAAGGCTTTTTCTCTCCCTCTTAAGTTATATGTTGTGTCTATGTAATTGGCGAGATGGGTCTTGGCACACAACCGTGGGTCAGGTGAATATGCCCGGAACTCCATTACTGGAGGCGTGGTACCTGGTCTAGTTTGTTTGACCAGTCCCTGAATGTGAAATGTGATACAGTCCAATGACTCTGTCATGCTGTCCAGCCTCAGAAGGTGGAGGGACTGTACCCTTTGAGCTGACACTAGTGCCATGAGCATGACTGATTTCAGTGTAAGTTGTTCCAGCGTGAGTGACCTGGGTGGTGGCCATCCCCTAAGGTACGTCAGTACAATGCTGACATCCCAGATCTGAGTGTACCTAGGCCTAGGGGAATTGGTGTTAAAAATGCCCCTCATGATTTTGACCACTAGTGGATGGGACCCCAAAGTCAGTTGTCCTGCTGCTGGAACCAAATAAGCTGACAACGCACTCCTGGCTGTATTAATGGCGCTGTAGCTGAGTCCTTCCCGATGTAATCCAACCAGAAACTCCACAACACTGGTGGCTGTAGCTGTAGTTTAGGTAGTTCCTGTTTTGGAGCAATACCATTCCCATTTTCTTATGTTGGTCAGGTATTGTCTCCTGGTGGACTCCCGGTGGGATGCGGTCATCATGTTGATGGCGTCCTCAGACAGTCCCAGGCCCAGTAGAGGTCTTTTTAGAATCTGCAAGCCAGGAGATTGACTCTGTCATGGCACGGGTGACTAATGCCTGACACTGGGTGGATTAATAACTCTCGACTGCTGGGGAATTCCAACGGTGTTTCAACAGCCATGTCGAAGGCCACTGGGAACCATGGCTGTGTAGGCCAGTCGGGTATTATCAAGATTCCTGAAGCGGAATCCAATTGAATCTTGCGTAATACCCGAATGATGAGGCAGAAGGGAGGAAAAGCATAAAAGAACATTTTCCCCCAATGCAGCGAGAATGCATCAACTGCTGCTGCCTCAGGGTCTGGTTCCCAAGCGACATACGTTGGTTCCTGGTTATTCAGCCTGGATGCAAATAGATCGATATCTGGTGTGCCATATTGCTTTGTAATTTCATCAAATATTTTGGGATTTAACATCCATTCGATGTTATCATTGAATCTGCGTGACTTGGTGTCTGCCACTGTATTTTGCTTACCTGGTAGGTAAGTTGCTGATAACCAAATATGTCTTTCAACACACCATTGCCATATTAGGTTGGCCAAATTGTAACACGATATCGACTTTACACCACCCATGTGGTTGATATAAGCCACCACCGTGGTATTATCTAATTGCAACCGGACATGTGCATGATGCGTATTAGATGAATATGCTTTTAACCCATAAAACGCACCCAACATTTCTAAGTAGTTGATACCCCGTGTCTGTAGGCAAGATGATTCAAATTTAGTCCATCTGCCCCCTGTGCTGGATTGCATGTTAGTTGCTCCCCAGCCCAAAGCACTGGCATCCGTTTGAATGGTTAATACTGGGTTGGTGATTATTATGGGACTGGAGCTGAGCCTTACGCTCCTTGCCCACCATTGTAACTCTGGAATGGATTCAGCAGTTAAACTCATAGCTCGGTCAAAGTGACCTGAGTTTTGCTTTAGTGCATGCACTTTTGCTCTTTGCAAATTTTGATAGTGCAAAGGCCCAAATTGTACAGCTGGAAAAGCTGCTACCATTTTGCCAATAACTCTAGCTACCTCCCGTATGGTTGGCTGATGTTTATTCATGAGTTCGTTGCATGATAGTGCCAATTCTGATGCTTTCCCCTTCGGCAGAGTTACAATCATGCGAACAGTATCAATCGTAAATCCAAGATAGTCCATGGCAGTGGACGGTGTAAAATTGGATTTATCTGGATGTGTGACAAACCCCAAAGTTTCAAACAAACGTTTGGTGGCTGCTACTGCCAAAATGGCTGTCTCCAAGGTTTTCCCTACTATTAAAATGTCATCTAAATACGCCATGACTATATGCTTTTGTTTCCTCAATAATGCCAAGGCAGGTTTTAAGATTTTAGTGAACAGCCTTGGAGCGGAGGGTAGCCCATTTGGTAAGGCTTTAAATTGCCATAGCTGTTTCATCCAGATAAATGTTAAGTATTTACGATGCTCCTTGTGTATGGGTACTGAGTAGTAGGCATCTTTTAAATCAATGCTTGCTAGAAAGTACCCTCTAGAAACCAATAGTCTGGCTGTTTCAAAAGTATCCATCTTGAAATGTATATACCTGACAGACTTGTTTAAAGTAGTTAAGTCAATGATGATGCGACGTCCACCATCTTTTTTGATTTTAGTGAAAATATTAGACACAAATTCCAAAGGTTCATGTTTTGTTCTTTCAATGACACCTTTTGCTTGTAACCTCATCAGTTCAGCTTGACCCTCTTGTTTCTCTTTGACTGAGAGGGTGAATACCCTTTTGGGTATATGCTGAACTGGCGGAATGTTTTCATGAACAAAGTCAATTTTGTAGCCGTGAACGCTGCTGAGTATATACTTGTCATTAGTGATGGATTCCCATGCATCCAAAAACAAGTGCAATCTCCCCCCTGTTAGTATAGAGCCCCTACTGCTCATATGCTGAGAGGAACCAGACCCACCTACCTCCATGGTTATTGGTGCTTCTTCTGCCTCTTCGCTGGGCGATGAGGCGTCTGCTGGGCTGTAGAGGGTTGATGTTGATGTTGATGTTGTTGGGGGTGGCGCATTTTCCATGGGGTCCGCTCTGGGCCCTGGCCTAAAAAAGGCTTACGGGTAATGGTTGCGGACCCCGAGCTTTCACCAGTCCCATAGTGTGGTCGACGACTGGTGGACGCCATGGGGTACTGCCGCCTGGGTTTGTTAGGTCTGCTCGGTCCCAAACCTGCCCTCACGAGACCAAAGATCTTGGATTCTTCCTCTAGGTCTTTCACCTTTTTTGGAAGGTCTTTCCCAAAGAACAGAATAGGAGGTTCTGAACCCGGTGTTTTGCATAGTCCCGCAAATTTAGGGTTGAGGGCAGGCTTGATAATTTCCTTCCGTAAATTGTTTATTTCATATTGAGTGGTGCACAGCAGAGCTAATGTGTCTTGCTGATTTGTGGAGATGTCCGCACCATCAATGGACCGAGCATAAGATGTTATTCCTGCAGTCAGGAGTTTAAGGATTTTCTGGAGCTTCAACTCCAGGTTCCTGATGTTCTGCCCCAAATGTCCCCAAATTTGGCTGTTTACAGCGGGTACATTCAATGATGTACAATTTACTGGGGCTGTATATAGTTCAAGAGCCTCATTGACCACCTGTTCTTGTAGGGGTTTTGAGGACAGGTGGTTAATGCTGGCTGCAAGTTTCGGCTCTAATGGCCGACCCGCTTGTGGAATGGCCATGTAGCGGTTGACCACACCCAGCAGCTCTTCCTGATCCTGTACACCCTGCGTACTCCTGATATCTTCAGCCAGTGACCCCTCTTCTTGACCAGCCCAGACCTGGTCGCCAATGCTGCCTTCAAAAGAAGGTGAAGCAATGGCCAGTGCCGTAAAGGGCCTGAACTCCCTTGGCGAGGCTGCTGCTGCTCTCTCAGCAGATCTCGCTGGAGCAATTGCTCCATAAGCCGTTCCATGCGGCTTAGGCGGCTGCCTGTGTCGCTCTCGAGCGGTGAGGCATCTTCATCCGAATCGTCGGACACTACCGCCCGGTTCTGGCTGCAGGTACCTCCAGACCGCTGCTCAGGCAGCACGAGCGGTGCTGGGCTCGGCTCGGTAGTTATACATGCCGCCTCTTGCCCCCCCTCCAAAGAGCATTCCTCAACGGAGGACGAACGGGGGCGAACTGCAGACTTCTTTCCTCTGGTCTTGCTCATTCCATCTGGAAAACAAGCAGACCACAGAGAAAAAGACACACGGCCACGGTAAAACTTACCTGTCGGCCCGACTTTTCAATTTGTAGCGGGAGCGCCTTGAACTCCCGTTCGGCGCGGGTGCACTGCATGAACGCTAATGTCGCGCATGCGTGCTGGACGGGGTCTTCACGTAGTCACTCACTTGACTCCGAAGTAAAACAAAATATAATCTTCACACTGCAGACTCCATCCATCATATTCTGTAAGATTACAATCATCCTAATGGTTAATAATAATCCTGGCAGATCAAAATTGAGCAAGTGCAGTGAACAATCAACCACAAAAAAATGTACATCACTACACAGTTACTTAATGGCAAAGTACATCCCTCATTCTACAATTGCAATTGGGCTAGGCATCAACTATTGTTGAATAAATGTTCAAAAAACAATTCTGTGAACAACAGCAGCTATATCTAAAACTGAAGTGTCAATCTATTAAAGATGCAATAGACAACTGCATCAGTGCTAAAACTGCAAAAACAACACACAAAGTACAGAACAAAGTGAATCTGACAACAAAGATCAAATCACCTCGGTGCATTCCTATATTTAGTCATGAATGGAGCAGAGCAATGGGAAACAACAAATGAGCAGAGACATCCCATACATACCAATGGCAGGATGTAGTATCTAAACCCTAAAGATAACAACACAATACCATAGAATAATTATCCCAAGAGGGAAATTGATTAAGGCTGACATATCTGTAGTTATGTCCATCCAGAGGTACCATTAAAGACAATCCACTTCTACTGTGATCCCAACCGTCACGGAACATTCAGACATAGACTGGTCAGTGACAAGAATCATTTGTGCCATTAAAAATGCCATTTAATGACATATCCAACAACTCAGGATCAGTTCCTGTGGATTGGAGGGTAGCTAATGGTATCCCACTTTTTTAAGAAAGGCGGGAGAGAGAAAACAGGGAATTATAGACCAGTTAGCCCGACATCAGTGGTGGGGATGATGCTGGAGTCAATTATAAAAGATGAGATAGCCGCACATTTGGATAGCAGTAACAGGATCGGTCCGAGTCAGCATGGATTTACGAAGGAGAAATCATGCTTGACTAATCTGGAATTTTTTGAAGATGTAACTAGGAAAATCGACAAGGGAGAACCAGTGGATGTAGTATACCTGGACTTTCAGAAAGTATTTGATAAGGTCCCACATAGGAGATCAGTGAGCAAAACTAGGGCACATGGTATTGGGGGTAGAGTGCTGACATGGATAGAGAAGTGGTTGGCAGACAGGAAACAAAGAGTAGGGGATTAACGGGTCCCTTTCAGAATGGCAGGCAGTGACTAGTGTGGTACCGCAAGGCTCGGTGCTGGGGCCACAGCTATTTACAATATACATCAATGATTTGGATAAAAGGATTTAAAGTAACATTAGCAAATTTGTAGATGACACAAAGCCGGGTGGCAGTGTGAACTGTGAGGATGCAGGGTGACTTGGACAAGTTGGGGGAGTGGGCAGATGCATGGCAGATGAAGTTTAATGCAGATAAATGTGAGGTTATCCACTTTGGTAGCGAAAACAGGAAGGCAGATTACTATCTAAATAGCGTCAAGTTGGGAAAAGGGGAAGTACAATGGGATCTGGGGGTTCTTGTACATCAGTCTATGAAAGTAAGCATGCAGGGACAGCAGGCAGTGAAGAAAGCGAATGGCATGTTGGCCTTTATAACAAGAGGAATGGAATATAGGAGCTAAGAGGTCCTTCTGCAGTTGTACAGAGCCCTAGTGAGACCACACCTTGCTATTGAGAGAATGCAGCATAGGTTTACAAGGTTAATTCCCGGGATGGCGGGACTGTCATATGCTGAGAGAATGGAGCAGCTGGGCTTGTACACTCTGGAGTTTAGAAGGATGAGAGGGGATCTCATTGAAACATATAAGATTGTTAAGGGTTTGGACACGCTAAAGGCAGGAAACATGTTCCTGATGTTGGGAGAGTCCAGAACCAGGGGCCACAGTTTAAGAATAAGGTGTAAGCGATTTAGAATGGAGACAAGGAAACATTTTTTCAAACAGAGAGTTGTGAGTCTGTGGAATTCTCTGCCTTAGAGGGCGGTGGAGGTTGGTGCTCTGGATACTTTCAAGAGAGAGCTAGATATGGCTCTTAAAGATAGCGCAGGGGATATGGGGAGAAGGCAGGAACGAGGAACTGATTGGGGTTGATCAGCCATGATCACATTGAATGGCGGTGCTGGCTCGAAGGGCCGAATGGCCTACTCCTGCACTTATTGGCTATTGTCTATTATGATCACCTGGCCCTAAATTAATATCCTAGAAATCAAGATTGACCAGAAATTAAATGTTGCTACAAGATGGGGCGGCACAGTGGTGGAATGGAGTGGCGTAGTGGCTGCAGTAAGAGTTGCTGCCTTACAGTGCGGGAGACATGGATTCAATCCTAACCACAGTGATTCTGCACAGGGTTTGTACATTCTCCTTGTGACCGCATGGGGTTTTTCCAAGTGCTCCAGTTCCCTCCCACATTTCAAAGACTTGCAGGTTTGTAGGTTAGTTGGCTTCTGAACACTGCCGCAAGCATGTTGGTCTAACATAGAACTAGTGTACGGGTGATCATTGGTCAGCGCGGTCTTGGTGGACCGAAGGACCTGTTTGCATGAATTATCTCTAAACATACACTAAACTAAACCAGAGTGCACAGCTCTTGGCACTCCTGAGACTTCCCACCATCTGTCCGGCTGAAGTAAAAAGATTAATGGTACACCTCCTCTTTGACTGGATAAGTGCATTTCCAACTTTTCAAGTAACAAGTCTCATTAATTGTCACTAAGTATTTTTCAAGTCACACCAATGTACTGCAGCTGCAGGATATACCATCTTTGAAATGCATTAGTTATTTATTACTATGAACTATTTGTTAATAGTTATTTGCTCACGCTACCTTCCAAACCCACACCCTCTAACATCAAGAAGGGCAAAGGTACATGGGGTCATCACCACCTGCAGGTCCCCCTTCAAGTGTCTCCCCATCCTGACTTCAAATATATCCCTGTTCATTTGTCTAAATACTGGAGCATCCTATATTTTGTTACAGTGTCTTCATTAGAAAGACTCTAACGTGTTCAGTGGCAATAAATGGTTGGAAATTCTTGCCAACAATTTTCATATCCTAAAAATTGAATAAATAATGCAAGGTTTTAACCTGCTAGGATTCACTCTTTGGGTTCATTTACAAAATGACACTTGACATTTAAAAAATTCCAGTCACCACAAACCATCACTGGGTGAGGGGTGGTGCCTGCAGAAAAGCAGAGAATGAGACAAAAATGGAAGGAAAATAACAGATTATAAATGTGCTTTCAACAAAACCATTTAATGAACATTTCAATGTATATTATATGTAGGAAATATTATAAACCTATTATTATTTGTCCTATTTCATTGTGAGAGAGGAATCCTGAAGCAATGAAGCAGAGCAGCTGCTTCACTTTTTAATTATGCTAATAAATAATTTAATTTATATTGCTAAGAATAAGAGCTAACGATAACAAAAAATACAAAAACCTAGGGGGTTGAAATCTGCAGACAGCTACGGTATTTATTCATGCAGCTTCCAGTCTATTATTAACTTTGAAGTCGATTCCTTTAACACTCACAGATGATTTATCATTGTTTTGTGCACTAATATTAAAGACTGTTCCATACCTCACCCGCTGTGCTTAACAGTTTGTTCAAATTTATAAGAAACAGGAATTTTAAGGTCACCGTAAAATGGAGGAAATTTCCAGCAACAGTGATTGATTACACAGTATATTCAACATCACCTGTAGATGCATTGTGAAAATCTGCTGATCTTATAATGTACAAGACTAAGTGGGACCTATTGGAAACATAGAAACATAGAAATTAGGTGCAGGAGTAGGCCATTCAGACCTTCGAGCCTGCACCGCCATTCAATATGATCATGGCTGATCATCCAACTCAGTATCCCGTACCTGCCTTCTCTCCATACCCTCTGATCCCCTTAGCCACAAGGGCCACATCCAACTCACTCTTAAATATAGCCAATGAACTGGCCTCAACTACCCTCTGTGGCAGAGAGTTCCAGAGACTCACCACTCTCTGTGTGAAAAAAGTCTTTCTCATCTCGGTCTTAAAGGATTTCCCCCTTATCCTTAAGCTGTGACCCCTTGTCCTGGACTTCCCCAACATCGGGAACAATCTTCCTGCATCTAGCCTGTCCAACCCCTTAAGAATTTTGTAAGTTTCTATAAGATCCCCTCTCAATCTCCTAAATTCCAGAGAGTATAAACCGAGTCTATCCAGTCTTTCTTCATAAGACAGTCCTGACATCCCAGGAATCAGTCTGGTGAACCTTCTCTGCACTCCCTCTATGGCAATAATGTCCTAATGTCCTATTGGGTCCCTATCACCCGTTCCCCCAACACAATATTCCACCACTCACCCATAGCCCCCAACTGCGCAGTCGTGCCTCATTTCCCCTCATCCCCCAGCACTCCCTACCCCTCCTATTCACCCTGCCTCTTCTTTCCCCTCTCCTTGTCCCCTCCCCAATCCCTCCCTCATCTATCCCTCCCTCTCCTTTCCCCTATCCTCAGTCACCCCCTTCCTCACTCCATAACTCCTCTCTCCTTCCTACACCCCTCCTTTCCCTCTCTCCCCCACTCATCTCTCCCTATCCCCCCACTATCCCTCCACACCTACCTCACTGCCCTCCTCCCTCTATTCCCCACTCCCTAGCTCCTCCACCCCCCCTCCTCTCCCTTTATTCCCCCTCCTCCCCAGAACTCCCTCCCTCTTCTTTCCCCTCCCCTCCTCACTTCCCTCAATCCCACCCTCACCTCTCCCTCTCCTCGCTGCAGGCTGCGTCCTCCGGTGGCTGCGGATGTGGCAGTGGCTGTGACCGTGCCCTCTGGCAACTGTGACCATGCCCTCCGGTTGGTGCTGCCCGACTTAAACTCTGGGCAACGGTGGGTGAGGCGGGTTAGGCGGGTGAGACGGGCGAAGCCTTTCCCTTTCATGTTGGAATATTCTCCTCACTGCGGGCCGCGTCTTCTGGCGGGTGCGGTTGTGGCTGTGGCTGCGGCCATGCAGCAGCGGGCAAGGCCGGGTGAGGCGGGCGCCACCGGTGACTGACAGCGGACCGGCCAATTAGTGCAGCGATGGTGCAGGAAGGGGCGTCGCCGTCCCAGCCATGGTGGTGACTGACAAGAGAAGAGACCAATCTGTGTAGCGGTGACTGACAGAAGAGGAGACCAATCTGCGCATGCGCGGATTTAAAGATTTTTAAACCTTAATAATTTTTAAAATATACCATCGATCAGAACAGAACATGTTGCACTTGCAGCACAGGAGAATGATGAGTAAGGTGGCGAAAAATCATAGTGCTATCATGTACTGTTTTTGAGCAAAGAGGAACATGCAAAGAGTGCATTCAGAAAGTATTCAAACCCCTTCACTTTCTCCACATTTTGTTATGTTACAGCCTTATTCTAAAATGGATTACATTCATTTGTTTTATCGTCAATCTATACACAATACCTCATAATAAAAAAGCAAAACAGGTGTTTAGACATTTTTGCAAAGTAATTAAAAATAAATAACTGAAATATCACATTTACATAAGTATCAGACCCTTTGCAATGACACTCAAAATTGAGCTTAGATGCACCCTGTTTCCATTGATTATCCTTGAGATGCTTCTACAACTTGATTGAAGTCCACCAGTGGTAAATTAAATTGACTGGACATGATTTGGAAAGAAACACACCTGTCTATATAAGGTCCCACAGTTCATAGTGCATGTCCGAGCAAAAACCAAGCCACGAAGTCAAAGGAATTGTCCATAGACATCCGAGACAGGATTGTGTTGAGACACAGATCTGAGGAAGGGTATAAAACCACTTCTGCTGCATTGCGAAGAGCATATTGGCCTCTTTCATTCTTTATTGGAAGAACTTTGGAACCACCAAGACTCTTTATAGAACTGGCCTCCCGACCAAACTGAGCAATCAGAGGAGAAGGGCCTTGGTCAGGGAGGTGACCAAGAACCCGATGGTCACTCTGACAGAGCTCCAGAGTTCCTCTGTGGAGATGGGAGAACCTTCCAGAAATACAACTATATCTCCACCTTTATGGGATTGACCCGACGGAAGCCACTCCTCATTTAAAGGCACATGACAGCCCATTTGGAGTTTGCCAAAAGGCACCAAAACAAGATTCTCAAGTCTGATGAAACCAAGATTGAACTCTTTGGCCTGAATGCCAAGCTTCACGTCTGGAGGAAACCAGGCACCGCTCATCACCTGGCCAATACCATACCTAGGGTGAAGTGTGGTGGTGGCAGCATCATGTGGGGATGTTTTTCAGCGGCAGGAACTGGGAGATTAGTCAGGATCGAGGAAAAGATGAACGGAGCAAAGTACAGAGAGATCCTTGATGAAAACCTGCTCCAGAGTGTTCTGGACCTCAGGCTGGGGTGGTGGTTCACCTTCCAACAAGACAACAACCCTAAGCACACAGCCAAGAAAATGCAGGAGTGGCTTCGTGACACGTCTGTGAATGTCCTTGAGTGGCCCAGCCAGAGCCCAGACTTGAACCCGATCAAACATCTCTGGACGGACCTGAAATAGCTGTTGATCAACGCTCCCCATCCAACCTGACAGAGCTTGAGAGGATCTGCAGAGAAGAATGGGAGAAATTACCCAAATACAGTGTGAGAAGATTACGGAGAGTCGGTCTGTCAAGGAGGACTCTCTCTAACTTCTACAGGTGCACAGTAGAGAGCTTGCTGACTGGTTGCATCGTGGCTTGATTCGGCAACTTGAGTGCCCTGGAGAGGAAAAGACTACAAAAAGTAGTAAACACTGCCCAGTCCATCATCGGCTCTGACCTTCCTTCCATCGAGGGGATCTACCACAGCCGTTGCCTCAAAAAGGCTGGCAGCATCATCAAGGACCCACACCACCCTGGCCACACACTCATCTCCCTGCTACCTTCGGGTAGAAGGTACAGGAGCCTGAGAACTGCAACAACCCGGTTCAGGAATAGCTACTTCCCCACCGCCATCAGGCTATTAAACCTGGCTCGGACAAAACTCTGAACATTAATACCCCTCCATCTGTTATTTGCACTTTATTAATTTATTAATTAATGTGTGTATTTAAGTATATAACTGTAGTCAATGCCTACTATGTTCTGTTGTGCTATGCAAAGAAAGAATTTCATTGTCCTGTCAGGGACACATGACAATAAACTCTTTTGACTTTTGACTTGACTTTGACTTTGCCAAGCTTGTAGCATCATACCCAAGAAGACTTGAGGCTGTAATTGCTACCAAAGGTGCCTCAACAAAGTACTGAGTAAAGGGTCTGAATACTTCTGTAAATGTGATATTTCAGTGATTTCTTTTTAATTGCTTTGCAAAAATTTCTAAACTTATTTTTGCTTTTTTTATTATGGGGTATTGTGTATAGATTAATGATTTAATAAAATCAATTTAATCTTTTTTTTAAATAAGACTGTAACGTAACAAAATGTGGAAAAAGTGAAGGGGTCTGAATACTTTCTGAATGCACTGTATATAGATCCTACAATAAATGGTTACAATGCAGATATAGGTTGTGATACTCAAGTAATATAGTGATCTGGAATTTTTTTTAAGGCAACCATTTAATTCTGTAAACAGATTTTTTGTGAAGCATTATTTTTAAAAAATACATGATTTTTGTTTTTGAAAGTTTAGTTTAGTTTAGTATAAGTTTAGTTAAGAGATACAGTTCTAAATAGTTCTTGCCAGCTTTGATCCTTGACACTGGATTTATATATGGATTTACACTGGATTTTTTGGGAAACTTACTGCAATGGAATGTAATAATTTTTATTTAGACATTGTCTTTTCAGAAATCATACCATGTGAGTGTTCCCTTTGTGCTATAGTATGATAAAATTTTCTGTGGCTTTTGTACATTAGTGCAGAATCCATTGTTGCAAACAGATATTCACAGCTCATACCAATATCGATTGCAAATTTCTGGAGAGAAGGAATTGGTGACGTTTCGGGTCAAGACCCTTCTTCAGTCTGAAGAATGGTCTCAAATTCCACAATTCAGTCTGAAGAAGGGTCTCGACCCGAAACATCACATATTCCTTCTCTCCAGAGATGCTGCCTGTCCCGCTGAGTTACTCCAGCATTTTGTGTCTACCTTCGATTTAAACCAGCATCTGCAATTCTTTCCTACACATTGTTTGCAAATTTCACAGATTTACATTAATCTTACATTAATTCTAGTGGGCCATTCAACTGCAGAGCAACATTTCTGCAGTCTTGAATGGACCTCACACATTTGTCTATCTGTTTCTTAATCTTAAAAATATTTGGTTTGCTTGTTTTCCTATTCCGTGACTCTGGTCATGTCCAAATATCCAATGTGATTGTCTGAAAAAGTCACTTTCAGAACCCCCACCTTTCCCTGATGGTTCAGGCCAAAATATTCCACCAGCTTTCCTGCTGACCATGTCCTTATCTCAACTGAGTAAGGATGGGGAGGATGTGGAGGAGCAGATGCAGGATGCATATTACATGAAGCAGCAGAGTCAGAAATTGCAGGGATTCACTGCGAGCTCCGACTCCCAGAGAGATTACAAATGTGCGGAAAATATACTAATTACCAATGCCACCAGTTCACAAGTTCAGATGTTATAGGAGTAGAATTAAGCCATTCGGCCCATCGAGTCTACTCCGCCATTCAATCATGGCTGATCGCTGCCTCATAATCCCATTTTCCTGCCTTCTCCCCATAACCCTTGACACCTGTACTAATCATGAATCTATCTATATCTAATGAGGGTGTCTTCCAAAGAGCTTTGGATTTGTTAAAAACATAGTGTATTCTGTAGATTAAAGGCATTTTCCCATTTGCCCATCGTCTACTCTGCCATTCAATCATGGCTGATTCTATCTCTCCCTCCTAACCCCATTCTCCTGTCTTCTCCCCATAACCTCTGACACTTGTACTAATCTATCTATATCTACCTTAAAAATATCCACTGACTTGGCCCCTACAGCCTTCGTGGCAAATAATTCCACAAATTCACCACCCTCTGACTACATAAATTTCTCCTCATCTCCTTCCTAAAAGAACATCCTTTAATCCTGATGGCGAACACTTGCAGTCTCAGATCAATTTTCAATTATTCCATGTTCACAATTGGTAATTCCAGTTGTATTTATTACCAGCTACATTTGATCCATCCTCTAAAATTATTTCTTTGAACAAATTCAAATCAGGTAATGATGCTTTGTGTCATATATCTTCACTGACTGAAATGTTTTATATACCAAATAATTTATGTGCTAAAGAAATGATGAGCCACTTTATATTGCAGAATCAGTCTAAGCAATAATCTCTCTTTGGTTTATCAGACAGGGCCTTTGAGAAATATAAAGCAAGCATGAAAGTGCTCAAGCAGGTAATGACACCTGGAGTATTGCGTGCAGTTTTGGTCCCCTAATTTGAGGAAGGACATTCTTGCTATTGAGGGAGTGCAGTGTAGGTTTACAAGGTTAATTCCGGGATGGCGGGACTGTCAAATGCTGAGAGAATGGAGCGGCTGGGCTTGTATACTCTGGAATTTAGAAGGATGAGAGGAAATCTTATTGAAACATATAAGACTATTAAGGGCTTGGACACGCTAAAGGCAGGAAACATGTTCCCGATGTTGAGGGAGTCCAGAACCATGGGCCACAGTTTAAGAATAAGGTGTAAGCCATTTAGAATGGAGACGAGGAAACACTTTCTCACACAGAGAGTTGTGAGTCTGTGGAATTTTCTGCCTCAGAGGGCGGTGGAGGCCGGTTCTCTGGATACTTTCAAGAGAGAGCTAGATAGGGCTCTTAAAGATAGCGCAGGGAATATGGGGAGAAAGCAGGAACGAGGAACTGATTGGGGATGATCAGCCATGATCATATTGAATGGCGGTGCTGGCTCGAAGGGCCGAATGGCCTACTCCTATACCTATTGTCTATTGTCTATCATCTATTGTCTATTGAGAAGGGTAAAAATGGACCATGAAATTAAATTGGCAAATCAGATTAGAGAAAATCCCAAGACTTTTTATGCCTACATTAAAAACAAGAGCATAACATGGAGAAGATAGTTCCATCCCAGGATAAAGGAATTAATTTATGCTTGGAGTCAGAGGATATAGATGAGACACTGTACTAAATGAGTACTTTGATCCATATTCACAAAGGAAAAGGATATGGAAGATGGTGAGATGAATGTACCGGGGCAGATTGTGGTCAAGAAGGAGGAGTTGTTTGGGTTCTTCAAAAGCATTAAGGTGGATAAATCTCCAGATCTATCCCTGGTTATTGAGAGAGGAAGGAGGAGATTACAGAGGCCTTGACAAAGATATTTTTATCTTCTCTAGCCACAGGTGAAGTCTCGATGGATGAAAGTGTCCACTGTTGTTCCTTTGTTTTTGAAGAGAAGTAGAGATAACCCAGGAAATTCTAAACCGATGAGTCTCATGCAAGTGGTATAGAACCTATTGGAGATGATAGAATTTACTCACATTTGGAAGAGGATGGGATAATTGTGGACCGTCAGCGTTGGAATAATCTGGCTTTAACGTGGGGCCCAGTCTCCTTCTTGATTACATCTCAGATCGGCAATAACGCACAATAAAATCTCATGGAGCGAAGGTGAGTTTCTTGAACAAGCTGGTTTACTCAGGTCTTGGTGCTATATAGTGGGAAGCACTTTGAGAGGACCCAGAGTGCTTCACTGACCCAAAACACTTCCAGCATTTGGTACCGTGTCACAATGGTCACGTGCATTGTTGTATATTGTTGCTGAGGGTGTTTGTCAGCAAGACCAGATGGGTGGCTGAGGTCCGGGAGACAGAGGCTGCAACCCAAGTGATGTTCCTGTGTTCTACCAATTGATGCTAGCCAGTGCCATTTTCTTCGCTGTCGTGTGCTGGAGCAGCAGGGCGAAGGCCAGTGATGCCAACAGGATTAACAAGCTAATCGGGAAGGCTGGCTCTGTCCTGGGGGCGGAGTTGGATTCACGGGAGGTGCTCCTCAAACTGTGGAGCATCTTGGACAATACAGCTCATCCCCTCCATGACACACTGGTCAACCTGAGGAGTACCTTCAGCATCAGACTGGTTCGTTGAAGATACAGTACAGAATGCCGCAGGAGATTCTTTTTCTCTGTAGCTATCAAACTGTACAATTCCTTCCCCCTCTGCCGTGGGTACACTGACTCCCCTCGCCCCCTCCCCCCCAATCTTTGCAGATCCCCAATTCTTTTCATTTGTTACTTAAATTAATGTTTCATGTATCTTGTGTTTTATGGCTGTTGGCAAACTAACTTCCCTCTTGGGATAAATAAAGTTCTATCATATCGTATTGTAATGTCACCTCTTGCAGTGTTGGGATTCAGCCTGCTGTGCATGTTAAGCTGCGGTTTGCGAGCAGCGCTCAGCAAAGCGCTCGGCATTTACAACTCCCTCTCTCCTCACAGTCTGAAGAAGAGGCCTCAACCCGAATCGTCACCCATTCCTTCTTGTGGCAGGTCATCCCTTGCTAACTTGTTTGAGATTTTTGAAGAAGTGATGAAGGAGATTGATGAGGGGAGGGCATTGGATGTTTTTCACATGGATTATAAGAAATTATGGGGGCAGCGTTGAACGCTCGTTGTACGCTCATTCCGAAGATTAAAATGCCGGGATGCATGGTGACTTGGTGGTTTGGATTCAGACTGGCTTGCCCATAGAAAACAGAGGGTAATGGGGGAAGGTGTGTTATTCTGGTTGAAGATATATGCCCAGTGCTGTTCTGCAGAGTTATGCTGCGTCCTCTGTTGTTTGTGATATATATACATTAATTGAATTAAATGTAGATGGGTTGGTTAGTAACTTAGCAAAATTGTTGAAGTTGCAGCCAGAGAAAGGCTACAGCAGATATAGATCAGTTACAGATATGGGCATAGAAATGACAAATTTAATTTAATCCAAGCAAGAGTGAGGTGTTGCACTTTAGAAGTTCAAATGTTAAAGGAAAGAAAGCCATTGTAATGAAAGAAACCAATGACTTTCATAACAAAGTTGATTTAAAAAAAACGAGAATATATCAAAATGAAGTTCATTTTCAGTCATCCCCTGCAACCACTAGTAGTGCAGAGGTCACAGCTAAACTTGAGTACATTAAACAATACTTACTTTCCTTCTGCAATGCCAGTGATGGGATGTACACCACCAAGACAAATTTAGTTTCTTCACTTCTTAACATTAGTATTTTGAATTATGCTGCAGAATTGATTAAGTACATTATTTTTAGCATTGCACATTCTAGCTTTTTTTTGAAGATTATTGGGAATATTCATGGTTTTCCATTTCGTAAATGTGCTAAAGTGGTTGAAATATTAGAGCTGTTAAGTCTTGAATATAGACTAAAGCAATACATTTGAACAGCCAATTAAAGCATTCTCAGAAACAAATTGATGATAATAAGCCTATTAATATTAACTAGACATGATGGCTGTTTCAAGAGCAGAGATGCATTGTACCTAGGATGTGAAAGGATAGGTATTTGTCCATGTTGTTCTGTGTTAAGGTGTCCATGTAGTGCACAATAAAGCTAGAAATCTTGCCTTGTAAATCGCTAGGTTAGATAAGGGAAGAAGATTCATAGTCTAATATGTTGCGCCTTTTTTCAAGGCTAAGGAATAAGCATTCCATAAAGGCAAATTTCAGAAACTTTTCCTCACTTCAATAGGCCCAGGGAATTGTACTACGTTTTTCCAAATCATTTAAGAGTAATGAAAATTAGGAGTAATCCTAGTAGTTGGATCCTCCATAAAGTGTACCGGAGGAAGTAATTCAGCCTGTCAAGTCCATATGGATTTCTTTAGCCTAGAATAAACTTTAATAAAAAGATTAATATTGGTCATTGGGAAGGTGTAAATGTGGAGGTTGGAGTTCTGGAGATAAGGTGGAGATGGCAGTTGGTGCAGGGATAGTTCAACTGAAACTTGTCAATGAGCCCAAAGAATTCTGGAAGAATCCAAATCATTGCTGAGCATTCAACACATTTGAGATAGAAACATAGAAACATAGAAAATAGAAAGATTAAATGAGAACTTACCTGTTCAAAGTTTGATCTTTATTTTATGAGGAGTTACGATGAGGGATTACGTGAAGAAGCCCCGCCAGGCACATGCACGTCATACTTCAAAACAGCGGCGTGAAAAACACAGAAACCAATAGCCAAAGTAAGATAGTAAGGCTTACATAAGACTAGAACTACCAGATGATCGTTTAGATTAGGAGGGTCGGGAGCGGAGGGCACGTAATCCCTCATCGTAACTCCTCATAACATAAAGATCAAACTTCGAACAGCTAAGTTCTCGTTTAATCTTATTATTTTACTTCGGAGTCACGTGAGTGACTACATGAAGATTTTGAAGCTCTGTGTTTTTCATGCCGTAGATTCATTCCATACAACACACTGCTTCAGTTGACACAGTAGTGAGTAAATAATATTATTGAACTATTCTTGAATTATTGAATTATTGAAATATCTTGAATTATTCAAGAACTATGTTAATAATAATAACAATGAAAGTAATAACCCCTCTATCCCAGGGGAAAATAACAATAATGATATGAAACAATGACATGAAACAAAGCAAACAATTTGAACAGAACACAACATAGCATGTGCAAACCCTGGCACTGTGACAATAGGTTTATCATAAATCTAGAAAGTTACTTCTTTACACCATCCTGCGGCTTCTCGAATTTGATTGAGAGGACACCATCCGCGGACATTGATGCTGCCCTTGTGGAGTTGAGATTTAACACATGAGTGTGAACTCCAACTAAATACAGAACCTGTTTTAACCATCTAGAATAGTTTGTACTGTCACTTTTTTTTTTTATTTTAATTTTTTAAATTTTTTATTTTGTGCGTAATGAGCATTGGTGTCTCACAATCTCGGAGACTCTTAGTTACTTTAATATATTGAGTCAGATGCTTACCACACACAATGTTTGGTCGACAGGGTATGCTTTAAATATTTCCTTGGTTCCAGCCTTCCCTGGCTTGCTTTGCTTGCTTAGATCATAGACATAAAACATAATTTCATTTACAGACAACTGCATACAATCTAAGCGCAACATTTGTAATGTTTGTACTCATTGTGCTGATACTAATGACATGAGCATAACCACTTTAAATATTAAGTTCTGAAAAGACAGTGACGTAATTGGAGCCCACTGCCGAAGCAATATGAGAATTATAGACATAAAACGTAATTTCATTTACAGACAACTGCATACAATCTAAGCGCAACATTTACTGAGTCATCATTCTGAGCACCAATGGGAACAATGGCCGTGTAGACCAGTTTGGAACCACCAAACGCCTGCGGCGGAGTCTTGCTCTATTTTGGTGACATTGCCTAATCAGGCAAAATGAGGAAACATAGAAGATTATACTTCCCCAATGTAGCGAGAATGCATCCACCGCTACTGCTCCTGGGTCTGGCTCCTATAACATATTTAGGCACTGGAGATTTAATCTGGACGCAAACAGATCAATATTTGGTACCCATACCGACTGATAATCTTTTTGAACTTCTGGATTTACCATCCATTCTGTATTGATATTGAACTTCCTTGATCTGTTGTCTGCCACCATATTGTCTCCCCCACAGCTGTGGTATTGTCTACTTGTAATTGAACATGTAAGTCATTCATTGTAGAACAATAATCTATCAATGCATAAAACACCCAATAACTCCAAATAATTTATACCATGTGTTAGGAGAATTAATCATCTTGGGCAGTCCATCACCACCTCAACTAGTGGTGCTGTCCTTACCTCCCCATCCGAGAGCACTCCCATCAGTTTGTAATACCACTGCAGGTTGCTGACCAAAATATATTCTAGTAGCTTGTGCAACATTGAGAATCCACCATTGCAATTCAGCTAAAGCTTTAGTTCATAACTGCATGGGCCTATCAATACCTGCACGCTTTTTATTTTAATTTATATATATATATATATATATTTTTTTTTTTTTAAACTTTTGTATTTTAAGTGCTTGTCCTCTGGCTCTCAGCAGACTTTGATAATGCAGAGGTCCAAACTCAACAGCAGGAATGCTGCTACCATTTACCAATACCCATAGCTACTTCTCAGATGGAGGGATAAGGTTTCTCAGCGAGACAAGTACAGACATTTGTAATATTCCCAACTTTATCTGTTAACAAGTTACTGACATATCATTACTGAATTAATGACAAACCCCAAATAATCAATTGTTTGAAATGGCTGTAACTTAAATGTTGTTGGATGGACAGAACCCTAGCCTTTCAATAGGCTTATGATTGCTGAACCAGTTTTTCAGCTGTCTCCTGAGTGGCATTTACAATTAACATATCCTCTAGATAAGCCATTACAATGTGATTCTGAGTCCTCAGTAACACCAGTGCTGGTTTCAATAATTATGTGAACGGCCTGAGTGCTGAAGTTAACTCATTAAGTAATTCTTTAAATTGTCTCAGACTCATCAAATTAACTTAAAGTACCTGCGATAATGATGCACTGGTACTGAATAATAAGGTTTTTTTTTTTACGTCTATAGTAACCATATAGCAGCCTTGTGATAACAACTGCGTTACAGTGTCGAAGGTGTACTTTATTAAATGCCTATACTGAACATATGAATTAAGTTTTTGAGGTCCAGAATGATTCTGCAACCCCCATCTTCTTCTGTCTGGGATATATTTTATACCTGACGAGTTTCTGGAGCAAACACCAAACCGATCAATATTATGCTGCATCATTCATTATAAAGTAATTGTAATCTTATACCCAACCAGAGGTTGTACCCCAGAATTCTATGTGTGATGGAATAAAGTTACTCTACCTCCGTATTTGAACCAGAATTGTTTTGGCAAATTTTCACCAATAATTAATCTGGTTATTGTTTGTCCTACATAGTCCTACATTTTTGGGTATAATGTTGGGCAAATGGCAATTTTCATCATACAATTAGGTTTGAATAGGCACTGCAGAGTAACGCAAGCCTGTCTTATAAGTTTTTGGTCATTTAAAGACCCTTGTATGTTTTCCCCCAAATGCAGTGATGCCAACTGAATATCAGCTAGAGGACATGCTGGAAACATATTTCCTGCCCTTGCATCGTAACACTCATGGGTGCCCAAATTACTGAGTTTACTGTTGGCACCCTGAGTGAGGCACAATAGACAGGTGTTAATATATACACTGTTTCAGTCATAACAGTTTCTTGGAGCAGGTGAGAAACCAAATAATGTTGGCAGCCAGGTCTCATCCATAGCCTCACCAGTCCATACCATATAGCAAACTTGATGCTACATCGGGAACACCCGGAGCGTGGCTCTTGTGCTCTGGTGTATACACATAACTAGGGACACCAGCTTCAGGATCAGTCTCTTCCTGTCCTGATACTCCCGAGTCTTGCTCTAGGAGACCTCATCCAGACCTAAACAAGGCACAGGAGAGTCAGATTCCCATTTTTTTTTTTTTTTTAATAATAGGCACCATACTCAGTGCATGGAAACTCCTTCGGAGCCTGCCTGGGAATCTCTGGGTCTTTGGACCCTTGACTGATTAAGGTTTAGAGCATTTTAGTCTTGCTCTAGGGAGACCTCATCCAGACCTAAGAAGGCACTGGAGAGCCAGATTCCCATTTTTTTTTTTTAAATTATTATTTTATTTTTTACAGGCACCATACATAGTTTATGGAACTCCTTTGGAGGCTGCCTGGGAATCTTTGGGTCTTTGGACCCTTGACTGAGTAAGTGTGGAGCATTTTATCCATTATTAGTCTCCCCCACAATCTTGTCCTTTTTTGGAGGAGAGTAACTTTATTTACATTCCCTTGTATATTTGTGCATAATCATATATGTTCATGTTTAGAATTCTGACAGGCACATTCTATTTGCAGAATATTTATATTACTCTCAGTTTTACACAGTTCTCCCAATATAAGGGTTGATGTGGCTGGATTGGGCATAATACCCATCTCTCTGCCTCTGCTGGCCCCAGAATCAACCTTTGTATTTACCTGCTTGTTCTCTCAGAGCAGGGGTGAAAGTTTAATAATGCACATATCATACACATCAACTAAGGAACTGCATCTGGTAATACATACACAGAGCAGACCTTGTATGCTTGCCTATTGTTGTGGCCTCAGCCCGAACGACTTTAGAGCTGCTGGAGGGATTTACCTACGGAATAACGGCCACCGGTATCGGAACCGGCACCACACTTATCTATTTGCCGATCGCTGCGATGGGACCGCAATACTGCGTGGCCCATGCTTGCTCCTCCCGCTGAACAGGCTCCTGCTGACTCACAAGCCAGCCTTACGGAGCTTAAATATTGCTGGAAGTTTAAAAAACTTACCTGCGAGGTTTCTTACTTACCCACTGGTGGAGCTGCGCTCTCCAGCTCCGTTCTGTGCGACGTGCGTCGACGTAATGACGCGCATGCGCCTGGCGGGGCTTCTTCACGTAGTCACTCACGTGACTCCGAAGTAAAATAGGTGCAGGAGTAGGCCATCTGGCCCTTCGAGCCAGCACCACCATTCAATATGATCATGACTGATCATCCAAAATCGGTACCCCGTTCCAGCTTTTTCCCCATATCTCTTAATTCCGTTAGCCCTAAATCTAACTCCTCTTGAAAACATCCAGTGAATTGGCCTCCAGTGCTTTCTGTGGCAGAATTTTTCAGATTCTGAGATTCTGAGAAAGAGATTGCTGAAATTGATAGATGTATTCCATAGTCAGTTTAAATAATAGCCAATGAGGAATAATTTAATACACCAGGATTAAATGCTTAGGTCCAAAATGAAATCAATTAGAAATAATTATTTTCATTAATAATGTAGGGATCCTCTCATATGTGGTAATTAAATATCACTGAACTGTTACCATAATTTTTGTAATAGGTACTCTAAGAAAGTGGTGCAATCTTTTGTATCCACTTTTTTATACTAGACTTGTTTTTAATCATTCTGAAAGTAATATGATGTTACAGAAGCATAGAAGAAACAACATCTGGGTCAACTGTCAAAGCTATAATTGTAGTACAGCTTAAAAAGTTCAGACTATCCAGAAATACACTGAGAATGAATGTGTTAAGCCCTGGGGAGATGTGATATTTCAATGTGGTAGCAAAGCTGCAGATTTAAAACAAAAAGATTCTTCTAACAAAATTATTGAAGGTACAAAAATACAATAATGCCTATTTTTCTGGACACAACTCACTCCATTCCCAACAAAACATGAAAGGGGTGTACTCTGGGAGAGACACAAGAGGCTGCAGATGCAAAAGAAGAAAATGGTCAGCACGGTGGCATCGCAATAGAGCTACTGCCTTACAGCACCAGAGACCTGGGTTTGATCCTGACTACGGATATTTTTCTGTATGGAGTTTGTATGTTCTCCCCGAGACCTGCGTGGGTTTTTGCCAAGATCTTTGGTTACCTCTCACACTCCAAAGACGTACAGGTTTGTAGGTTGATTGGCTTAAAAGTATAAATGTAAAATTTTTCCTAGTGTGTGTAGGATAGTGTAAGTGTGTAGGGATCACTGGTCAGTGCGGACTCAGTGGGCTGAAGAACCTGTTTCCACGCTGCATCTCTATACTAAACAAAACTAAATAAACTCAAGAGGAACAGCTCTCAATCCAACAATCTGGTCATCCTTTTGCCTCCACAGATGCTGCCTGAGCCACCGCTAAGCATGTCCAGCAGTTTTCCTTTTTTACATTAGAAATGAATCATAGAGTCATAGATTAATACAGTGTGGAAACAGGCCCTTCGGCCTAATTCGCCCACACCGGCCAACAATGTCCCAGCCTCCCTAGTCCCACTTGCCTGCATTTGGTCCACAACCCTCCGATACTGTCCTATCCATGTACCTGTCTAACTGTTTCTTAAATGGTGGGATAATCGCAGCCTCAACTACCTCCTCACCCATACACCCACCACCCTCTGTGTGAAAACGTTACCTCTTGGATTTCTATTAAATCTTTTCCCCTTCACCTTGAACCTATGTCCTCTGGTCCTCAATTCCCCTACTCTGGGTAAAATACTTTGAGCATCTACCTGGTCTATTCCTCTCATGATTTTGAATACCTCTATAAGATCTCCCCTCATCCTCCTATGATCCATGGAATAGAGACCCAGCCTACTCAACCTCTCCCCATAGTTCACACCCTCTAGTTCTGGCAACATCCTCGTAAATCTTTTTTGAACCCTTTGCAGCTTGACAATATCTTTCCTATAACATGGTGCCCAGAACTGAACACAATATTCTAAATGAGGTCTCACAAACGTCTTATACAACTGCAACATGACCTCCCAACTTCTATACTCAATACTCTGTCTGATGAAGGCCAAAGTGCCAAAGGCCTTTTTGACCACCATATCTACCTGCAACTCAATCTTCATGGAACTATGTACTTGTATTCCTAGATCCCTCTGCTCTACAACACTACCCAGAGGCCTACCATTTACTGTGTAGGTCCTGCCCTTGTTCGACATCCCAAAATGCAGCACCTCACACTTCTCTGTATTAAATTCCATCAACCATTCCTCTGACCACCTGGCCAATCGATCCAGATCCTGTTACAATCGTTCACAACCATCTTCACTTTCTCCAAAACTACTAACTTTTGTATCATTAGCAAACTTGCTAATCTTGCCCTGTGTGTTCTCATCCAAATCATTGATGTAGATCACAAACAGTGACGGGCCCAGCATCGAACCCTGTGACTCACCACTAGTCACAGGCCTCAATTCTGAGAAGCAACCTTCCACCATCACCCTCTGCTTCCTTCCATGGAGCCAATTTGCTATCCATTCAGCTATCTCTCCTTGGACCCCATGAGATCTAACCTTTCAGGACAGCCTACCATGCGGCACCATGTCGAACGCCTTACCATACACAATAGTTTGGCAGCTGGTGGGAGTCAATTCGGTGTTTAAGATCTAATAATTTAAGATCCTGAATGTCGATAATGAAAGTGAAGACAATTTTCCAGATTTTGGCTAGCTTTTTTATATCACAAATTATATTGTACGAGATTTTAAACAAAGGATCCAAAATTCACAGGTTCTGATAAGAGTCCACTAGAGTGGCCATACAGTTGTCAAAGCTTGATCTGCTTTTGTAAATAGAGTTTGCTTGGCCATCTAATATTCAAATCTATGGGGCACAATACACATTCAGTGTTGGATTGGTGTTATATAGGCTTCTCATTCCAAAAAGCATCACAATTAAGATACTTTACCTTGTGTCCACATCGTGTATGGTTTCCACATACAGGTATGTACTATCCATCCATTCAACTATTAGAAAAGTTATATGGGAGGTACTAGGCCCCAGACAAAACTTTAAGCATATGGGTAACAGGTAAATTAAAGCTTCTAATCAATGGGTATAATGCACAGACAAACCATGTTGTGAAAGTAAGTGCACATTTAGTTTAGTTAAGAAATACAGCATGGAAACAGGCCCTTCATCCACCGGGTCCACGCTGTCCATCAATCACCCATTCACATGGGTTCTATATTATCCCAATTTCTCACTCACTCCCTAAACATTAAGGGCAAATTTACAGAGGCCAAGTCATCTACACATCCTCACAACTTTAGAATGTCGGGGAAAACCCACGACGTCACTGGGAGAATGTGCCAACTCCTCGCAGACAGCAGCTGTTATCAGGTTTGAACCCAGGTCTCTGGCACTGTGAATAAACTGCTCTACCAGCTGCACCACTATGTTGCCCTGCAATAATTATCTCAAACAAAAATACTAAAAAGCCATATAACAAAAACTGGATAGTTCACTGTAATTTGCTTAACTTGCAAATAAATTCAGCAAGATACAAGTTAATAAGACTGCAACTCCATCATTGCAGTGATCTTCATATAAATAGGGATAATGTTTACTTAGTACCTTATGATGACCTACATGCGCCATACCTATTAGATGATGCCGTGATTGCATACCATTCTAAAATTGCTGAGTTCTAGCACTGATCAAACATGGGGAAGGTGAAGTATGGAAAGGAGGAGGGGAGGCAATGCCAGCCAGGCATAAGATGGGTGTCAAGGATGGACAAGAAATGTAAAAGTTGATTTTTATTGATCTAGGAGGTGCGTGCATTCATACCTTGACAAAGGAAGTTTTATTATTATTCCCAGTTACCTATGGTAATGCGTATTAAGGACCACTTAATACCACTTGCTGAGTGCACAATCCACCCGATGAAATGTTAGAATTGAATCAGAGACTTAACTGTGACCACATATTGAACAAAATATCTACATTTTGGATAGAAGTGTTGGTCACCTGTATCCTACCCCACTACAAAATCACAATAAATCATCAATATTGGGCAGCATGGTGGCACAGCAAGAGAGGGCGGCACGGTGGCACAGCGTTAGAGTTGCTGTCTTACAACGCTTGCAGTGCTGGAGACCAGGGTTCAATCCTGGCTACTGGTGCTGTCTATATGGAGTTTGTACGTTCTCCCCAAGACCCCATGGGTTTTCTCCAAAATCTTCGGTTTCCTCCCACATCAAAGACATACAGGTTTGTAGGTTAATTGGCTTGGTATGTGTAAATTGTCCCGAGTGTGTGTAAGATAATGTTAATGTGTGGGGTCTGTGAGGACTCGGTGGGCCGAAGGGCCTGTTTCCGCACTGTACCTCTAAACTAAACTAAATTGAACTAAATAGCAGCTGATTAATGTTATGTCATGAGTTACTTTTCCCGCTACTTGATGCCAAATTGCATCCCTAGGATTGGTCACTTTCTGCAGTTATTATGTTATTGTGGGTGAACACTTTCATTAGAAAAGCTGCTTTCATTTCATGCAATAATATGTTAAATACCTTTCTATGTTCTTCAAACTCCAAGTAATTACCAAAGCAAGTAATAAAAGGTTTTTATAATTCAACAAGCCTTAAGAGGAATATATACTACAGTGGCAAGCAGTGCTGAACATCTGCTATTCAGATTAACATTTTAACATTCACAGTGTTTAGTCTCCTTCTGCCAAGCTAGAAGTCAGTTGTAAAACCTTCATTTTAACTGGATCTTGGCTGTCAAATTCATATCACGCTTGCTCAGTGTGAAAAATTACTTAGGCTCTGCAATGCTTGGATAAAAATCCAGGGGTAAAAATGTTATAATTGGATTCAATTTCCAAACTTTATGACAGTGTTTAAGATGATGAGGTGTAACTTTCTGTTTTCAGAGATCTTAGCTGAAAATAGTGTGAAAACTAATTAACAATCAACTGCATTTTTAAATCTTAGGAAACAAAAACCTTTGAATGTTAGAAATGGCACAGAAGTCATTTGGCCAAGAGCTGCATATTGGTCCAAACCACAATCAACACTTCCTCCTACCCTGCTTCCTGTAAGGACAACACTCTTCACACCTTGTTACTCCCAATCTATTGGTTCTGATGACACCACCTTGCAAAGTCATGATATTTCTACTTTTTCCTAAACTCTATTCTGCCTTAGTGAACAGGGCCCTCGACTGTGTTTGCACCCATTCCCACAATCCTGTTTTGAGCCACTCTCCTCCTACCTGGCATAAGGATAG
The DNA here is from genome assembly GCA_035221665.1 of Okamejei kenojei. Classification (NCBI taxonomy): domain Eukaryota; kingdom Metazoa; phylum Chordata; class Chondrichthyes; order Rajiformes; family Rajidae; genus Okamejei; species Okamejei kenojei. Next base: position 38,338,376 of record CM069140.1, read on the forward strand.
AGGTTGCTTGGTCCTCACCTTAAATTCCAACAGCATCTACATTCAACAAAATAACCCTCCATAATGTATACCAACCCCAAAATGACATCTCTCCACAGACTTTCCCCTACTTACCTTTCAACATTCTGATAATACAGATCCCCATTCATCTTCACCAATAGCCTTCCCGTGACTGTGCACAAGTTGCAAGACCTTCCATTCCACCACCCAGAACACCAAGCATTCTTCCAAAAATAGCTGCAACTTATGTTTGTATTAAATTCCGTTTCCTTGCTGCTTTCGATGTGTCTTTCTTTAAACTGGTAAATATGTATTATATAATGGTAACTAGACTAAGTGGGACCCATTGGGTCCCTGTCCCACAGGAGGTTTAGTCCCCCAATGCAATATTCCACCACTCACCCATAGCCCCCAACTGCACAGGCGCAGCTCATTTCCCCTCATCCGTAGCACTCACCCCCTCCACTTCACCCTCCTTCTTCTTGCCCCTCTCCTCCTCCCCTCCCCCAATCCCTCACCTCTCTCTCCCTCTCCTTTCCCCTACCCTCAGTCACTCTGTCCCTCCATAACTCCTCTCCCCTCCCAACCCCCCTCCTATCCCTCTATCCCCCACCTCCCCCACCCCAGGATCTCGAGGTTGCTGCTCCTCTCCCTTCTTGCTTGCCCCGGAGGAGCATCAGCTGTCAGCGCACCTAGAGCCAGGCCTCGGATCGGCCCGAAAGCAGCAGCAGCTATGGCCTCGGCAGGGGGGGGAGAGATCTCGGAGGAAAGACAGGGAAGAGCCATGGGAGCCAGTAGGGTATCACGGTGGAGGGGGGCAGGAGGCAGCGAGGGGACCAGAGGGGAAGGGGCTGGAGCTGCGGGGCGTACCAATGGCGGTGCGTTTGGGACTCACAGCGGGCACTGGAAGCTCACCTCCACTGGGATCAGACTCTCCACCTTCCGTTTGGCGACATCTCCGACTCCAGGCTGCGCTGCTTTCGGTCCCTCCAAAAATTGTGTCTGGTTGGAGACCTCTGCTGGCCACTTACAGTGTCCCTCAGCTCCAGTAAAGATGCGATGTCGCAGGAAGGGGCGGACCATCCCGCGGAGTGACAGGAGAAGAGACCAATCGGTGCGGCATTGACTGGCAGGAGAGGAGATTGATCTGTGCATGTGCAGATTTTATGATTTTTAAACCTCGCTAACGTTTACAACATACTACCGATCGGAATGAAACTTGTTGCACTCACAGCACGGGAGAACTGTGAATGAGCTGATCATAACATTATCGCTAACCGTTTTTGCGCAAATAGAAAAACACGCGCAAACCTGGAAGAACCGGAGGGCTTTGAGAATTCCATTCTCCAGGCCCCTATCCTCTCATCTTTACCATGGACGTCCAGTCACTCTACACCTCCATCCCCCACCAGGACGGTCTCAAAGCCCTCCGGTTCTTCCTCGACCAGAGGAGCAACCCATACCCGTCCACTGACACCCTCCTCCGCCTAACGGAGTTGGTCCTCACCCTCAATAACTTCTCTTTTGACTCCTCCCATTTCCTCCAAACACAAGGCGTAGCTATGGGCACACGCATGGGCCCCAGCTACGCTTGCCTCTTTGTCGGGTACGTCGAACAATCCTTGTTCTCAGCGTACCAGGGCCCCATCCCCGGCCTCTACCTCCGTTACATCGATGACTGCTTTGGTGTCACCTCCTGCACCCACACACAACTGACTGACTTCATCCATTTCACCACCAACTTCCATCCGGCACTCAAATACATATGGACCATTTCCGACATTTCCCTACCATTCCTTGACCTCACCATCTCTATTGCAGGTGATACACTCCTGACCGACATCCACTACAAACCAACTGACTCCCACAGCTACCTGGACTACTCTTCCTCCCACCCTGCATCCTGTAAGGGCTCCATCCCCTATTCCCAATTCCTCCTCCTACGCCGCATCTGCTCCCAGGATGAGGTGTTCCACACCAGGTCATCACAAATGGCCTCATTCTTCAGAGAACGGGGATTCCCCTCCCCCACTATAGATGAGGCTCGCACCAGGGTCTCCTCCATACCCCGCAACACTGCCCTCTCTCCCCATTCCCCCATTCGCAAACAGGGCAGAGTCCCTCTGGTCCTCACCTTTCACTCCACCAGCCGGCAAATACAACACATAGTCCTCCGCCAGTTTCGCCACCTCCAACGTAACCCCTCCACTCACCACATCTTCACATCTCCCCCCCTGTCTGCCTTCCGTAAAGACCGCTCCCTCCGCAACTCCCTTGTCAATTCTTCCCTTCCCTCCTGCTCTACCCCTTCCCCGGGCACTTTCCCTTGCAACCGCAAGAAATGCTACACTTGTCCCTTCACCTCCCCCCTCCACTCCTTTCAGGGACCCAAGCAGTCCTTCCAGGTCCGACAGAGGTTCACCTGCACCTCCTCCAACCTCATCTACTGCATCCGCTGCTCCAGATGCCAGATGATCTATATCGGTGAGACCAAGCGGAGGCTTGGCGATCGTTTCACCGAACACCTCCGCTCGGTCCGCATTAACCAACCCGACCTCCCGGTGGCTCAGCACTTCAACTCCCCCTCCCATTCCGTATCCACCTCTCGGTCCTGGGCCTCCTCCACGGCCAGAGTGAGCAACACTGCAAGTTGGAGGAACAGCACCTCATATTCCGCTTGGGGAGTCTGCATCCTTTGGGCCTGAACATTGAATTTTCTCAATTCTGTTAACCCTTGCTGTCTCCTCCCCTTCCCACCTCTCCCTCAGCCCTCGGGCCCTGGCATTCCCTCTCTCTCTATCTCCCTCCCCCACCCTAGTCGCACCAGCTTCTCATTTTCACACCACAAACAGCTTACAATGGCTTGTTCCCTTTATCATTGATACTTTTTTGCATATTCATTGTTCTTTATCTCTCCACATCACCGTCTATATCTCTCGTTTCCCTGATCCCTGACCAGTCTGAAGAAGGGTCTCGACCCGAAACGTCGCCTATCTCCTTCGCTCCTTAGATGCTGCTGCACCCACTGAGTTTCTCCAGCCTTTTGTGTATCCTGGATAACTGTAGAAGGTTAAGGGTGGCACAGTGGTAGAGTTGCTGCCTTACAGCGCTAGAGGCCCGGATTTGATCCTGACTATGGGTGCTTGTCTGTACAGAGTTTGTACATTCTCCCTGTGACCTGCGTGGGTTTTCTCTGAGAACTTCAATTCCCCCTCACACTACAAAGATGTACAGGTTTGTAGGTTAATTAGCTTGGTAGAAATGTAAATTTTTTAAAGAAGAAACTGCAGATGCTGGAGAATCGAGGGTACACAAAAAGCTGGAGAAACTCAGCGGGTGCAGCAGCATCTAAGGAGCGAAGGAGATAGGCGACGTTTCGGGTCGAGACCCTTCTTCCAAATTGTAAAAATGTAATTCCAGAAATGTAAAATTGTCCACTGTGTGCCGGATAATGTTAATGCGTGGGGATCACTGGTCGGCACGGACTCGGTGGGCCGTAGGATCTGTTTCTGCGCTGGATCTCTAAACTAAACAAAAGGTTACTTATGAATTTGTTTCCCACCCACTTTCAGGAACGAGATCAAAACAACTGGCTACTTTCGCAATTATGAAGGAGAATGAGAGGCTATTTTGCCTGCATGATGAGAAAGCTAATTGGGTGAAGAGCAGTCTCTCCCATTTCCAGTTGGTGTGTGAATGGAAGGAATTTCCCAATTATATTTGGCAAATTTTGCATTTAATGAGAAAAAGACCATAAAACATATATCCCCAGGGAGCCTCTTTATTTTTTTGTTACTGTGCCTGAATTTTAAGAATCTGTGTATCCTTCTAAAATTTAACAACACTTCTCTTTTGCATCCATTCTCATTAATTTGCTCTACTGCTTTGATCTCCTTCATGTGACTAGTTGTCTGAAGAAATTCAGCATTAATTGCACATCAAAAGCCTTCACTGTCACTAAGTGGGAGATTTTATACCAGTCATTGTAGATTGGGAGCTTTACCTAAGAACTAAAGAAACAGCTTTTTCACGGCTGCATTATTGCTAATATTTCCTTCCTTAAAATGAAAATAAATTTTGAATCAGTGACTGCTTTCTTCAAGATCTTTCTGCAGGATTTTATGATTTTGTTGTTGCAAAGTGGGCCAAGCTGTTGAATGAAAAGTGCAACAGTCGCTGATGAGATTTGGAAGCTTTTGTTACACTGTAGATTTAGGAGCTGAAGGCAATCCTCTCGTCATAAACAATGGCAGCACCTATTGGATGGAGATGGATCACAGAAACAATGCAATCATATTTCTGCCCTGAACCTGAGGGAAGGAGATTGGTATTTTCGGCAGGACTGCCATGTTAAATGTACTCAATATTTCCTTATTTGCACAATGCCAGCTTCCAGTGAACCTCATTAGTTCTTTTGCTGCTAGCTCCGTCCGGATGGAGGGCACACAGCACTGTAGCAGCTATTCGTTTGCAAAATATGTCAAATGATATTGACTCATTGCATGATCCATTAAATGTAGCAAACAAGAAATGTGAAGCATAGTCACAATACAAGATACAGACATGTGCACAGCTTCACACGTATTAGCTTCTCCACAATAAGTGGGAAAGAAGCAGTTAAATGGAATCAAATGGATTAGACCTTCTTCCTGGGTAGAATTCAATACCTCTTGAGCCAATTGTTATGCAGCTCAATAGTTTAGTCTTTTCTGTCATACAACCTTCTATCTTGATTCTTTTTATTTTATCCACAGTCGTCTCAATCTTAAAATCTTCACCATTCCGATCAGTATTTAAAATTGTGAGTTCATGTGTAGGAAATATTAAGGGAGCATTTTGAAATTGAGTTATTTAAGGGCCTGTCCCATTTGGCGATTTACTTTGACGACTGCCTGCATCATTGACTGACATATCAGGTCACCGAAAAGTCATGGTGTGATGCGGCGTGACGCGCTGGTGACGCGGCGTGACGTGGCGTGATGACATATTGACGCGTGGTGTTTCCTCAAGTGTCGCAACATTTTTTTTGTTACTTTTAGATTTTGAAATGTTCAAAATCTTTCGGCGGCCCTAATACGTCAGTCAATGATGCGGGCAGTTGCCGAAAAAATCACCAAGTGGGACAGGCCCTTTAAGCGCAAATGCTTGTCCAATGCTGACTAATTTAGTGAAGGGGAAAAGCTATCTGAGTCTTGATTCTTGATGCTTCACCTGCACTATTCTCTTGGAATTTAGAAGAATGAGTGGTGACCTCATTGAAACGTATAAAATTCTTCATGGGGTTGATAGGGTTGATGCAGGAAGGACTTTATTCCTGACTGTGGAGTCTTCATAAAATGGTCACAATATTAAAATAGGCGGTGGGCTAGTGAAGTCTGAAATGAGGAAAGATTCATTTAATCAAGGATCTTTCCAGGAGTACTGTGGAGTTTCAGCCATGGTTTGCATTCAAAGCAAATATCAATACATTTCTGAATCTTAAAGGAAGCAAGTGATATAGAGAGAGGGTAGGCCATTTAGGGGTAGGCCATTTAGAACTTAAATGAGGAAAAAGCTTTTCACACAGTTGTGAATTTGTGGAATTCTCTACCTCAGAAGGCAGTGGAGGCCGATTCACTGGATGCATTCAAAAGAGAATTAGATCAAGCTCTTAGGGCTAGCGGAATCAAGGGATATGGGGAGAAGGCAGGAACGGGCTATTGATTGTGGATGATCAGCCATGATCACATTGAATGGCTCGAAGGGCCAAATGGCCTCCTCCTGCATCTATTGTCTATGTATCTCTATCTATGACAGGAAAATTAAATTGAAGTAGAAGATCAATCATAGTCTTGTTAATGTTAATGGTAAAGCAGGCTGGAGGGGCCAAATCGTCTATTCCTGTTCCTATTTCTGATGCTCTTATGTTATCATCCATTTAATTCTGTGAAGTCAACAGTTAGAGCAGGCCCATACGAAGCTTTTCAAAAAGGGGGATGGCATGACAGGATTACAAAAAGTTTTAATGTGCAATAATGTGCGTGCCGCGCACATCACAAGCGCGAAGCGTGAAGTCCCTCGATGCCGGGGCCCAGGGCCCACGTAAGGGCCCTGGAAACGCAGGGGTTTTAGATGCTCTCTAATGCATTCTGAGCCTTATATTGGAGCATTTTTGTCGGTGTGGGCAAGTGGGGCTGAAGGGCCTGTTTCCACACTGCATAATTCTATGACTAAAAAGTTAAGAAGAAAAATGCATGTAGATAAATAGAGCAGATTTGAAAGAGGAGGGAATTGTAAAGGCAGAGAGAGGTTTATGGGTGGAAAGAACATAGGAAAGGAGGGGGGAGGGTGGGCTTGGGCAGAGGGGTTAAGGGAAAATAGACACAAAGTGCTGGAGTAACTCAGTGAGTCAGGCAGCATCTGTGGAGTACATGGATAGGTGACGTTTCACAGGGTGCTGGAGTAACTCAGTGGGTCAGGCAGCATCTCTGGAGAAAAGGTACAGACTACATTTCAGGTCAAGACCCTTGACCCTTAATATTCATGATGTGACAAGCATAGACATTCCTGAAGGTTACACAAACCATCATGAGCTACTTTGTGACGGTACTTGCCCTCTCCTATAACGTCTTTGCTGCCTTGGGTGATGCAGGACAGGGCACAAGCTTTGGGACATGGTGTGAAGCTGTTGCAGTCTGTCCCAGCCTGGTAAAAAGCTGGATGGAATGGATGTGGAGAGGATGTTTCCACTAATGGGAGAGTCTAGGACCAGGGCCACTGCTTCAGAATTAAAAGACATTCCTTTAAGAAGGAGATGCGCAGGAATTTCTTAAGTCAGAGGGTGGTGAACTGTGGAATGCATTGCCACAGACAGCTGTGGTGGTCAAGTCAATGGACATTTTTCAGGAGGAAATTGATAGATTCTTGATTAATATGGGTGTCAGAGATAATGGGGAGAAGGCAGGAGAATGGGTTTGAGAGGGAAAGATAGAAAGAGTCATAGAGTGATAGTGTGGAAACAGGCCCTTCGGCATGTCCCATCTACACTAGTCCCACCTGCCCACGTTTGATCCATACCCTTCCAAACCTGTCCTATCCATGTACCTGTCTAACTGTTTCTAAAAGTTGCGATAGTCCCTGCCTCAACTACCTCCTCTGGCAGCTTGTTCCATACACCTACCACCCTTTGTGTGAAAAATATATCCCTCAGATTCCTATTAAATCTTTTCCCCTTCACCTTAAGCTTATGTCCTTTGCTCCTTGATTCACCTACTCTGGACGAAAGACTCAACCATATCTAAACAAATCATGATTTTATACACCTCTATTAGATCATCCCTCATCCTCCTGTGCTCCATAAAATAGAGTCCCAGCCTATTCAACCTCTCCCTATAGCTCTGGCCCTCTAGTCCTGGCAACATCCTCGTAAATCTTCACTGTACCCTTTCCAGTTTGATGACATCTTTCCCATAACTTGGTGCCCAGAACTGAATACAATACTCTGAATGCAGCTTCACCAACTTCTTATGCAACTGCATCATGACCTCCCACCTTCTATACTCAGCCTGACGCGCTGAGTTAAGGGCCTGTCCCACTTACGCGTCCTTGGCTCGCAAATTACGCAACCTCGTGGTCGCTTGGGGCGTACGGGCACAGTATGGCCGCACGGGGCCGGTCCCACTTAAAAGCGCAGAGAGGTATGAAGTTGTGCGGGGCCGGTCCTGAAATCGCGCAGGGCTCCAAAATTCTTGCAATGAACGAAATCCTCGCGCGCCAACGGTCAGTCGCAGAACTAATGGCCAAAGTGGGACAGGCCCAAGACCCTGGCGCGACGTAACGTCTCACCTTCAACAGCTGCAGAAGCAGGCAAACAATCGCCAAACTCGTCCTGGGGCTCACGGCCATTGCAGTCCGGATCCGCCCCCACTTCTATTCCCAGAGCGGGGCCAAGAAAATTGAAAATAGACACAAAATGCAGGAGTAACTCAACGGGACCGGCAGCATCTCTGGAGAGAAGCAATGGGTGATGTTTCGGGTCAAGACTGAAGAAGAGTCTCGACACGAAACGTCACCCATTCCTTCTCTCCAGAGATGCTGCTGGTCCCACTGAGTTACATTTTGTGTCCATCTTCAAATGACGTCACGCGCTCCAGACAGCTGTGCGTACGCATGTAATCACGCCCGACCTTTGCTCGACCGTCTCGGCTCAACGCGACCACGAGGCCGCATAATTTGCGTGCCAAGGACATGTAAGTGGGACAGGCCCTTTACTCCAGCACTCTGTGAAACGTCACAGAACAGGGCAAGATTAGCAAGTTTGCTGATGTTACAGGAGTGGCTTTGCAGATAGTGAAGATGGTTGTGAAAGATTGCAGCAGGATCTGGATCAATTAGCCAGGTGGGCAGAGGAATGGTTGATGGTTGCATGGTTCCTTGAAGGTCGAGATGCACCTACATCAGGTGGTCAAAAAGTATTTTTGAACTTTGGCCTTCATCAGTCAGAGTATTGAGTATAGAAGGTGGGAGGTCATGTTCCAGTTGTTTAAGACGTTGGTGAGATCGCATTTAGAATATTGTGCTCAGTTCTGGGCACCATGTTTAGAAAGATGTCAAACTGGAAAGAGTACAGAGATCCCCATCCTGGCTCAGTCCAATCAGGGTTGTGTCATCCGCAAACTTGAGAAGCTTGACAGAAGTGTCTGTGGAGGTGCAGTCATTGGTGTAGCGAGAGTAGAGGAGAGGGTTGAGTACGCAACCTTGCGGTGCTCCTATGCTGAGCGTTTGCGGGTCCGAGATGTGCTTTCCCAGACTCACATGCTGCTTCCTGTCTGTCAGGAAGCTGGTGATCCAACAGAAGGGTTCAGGCACAGTCAACTTGGAAAGTTTGGAGCGTAGTAGCTCTGGCACAATGGTGTTGAATGCAGAGCTAAAATCAACAAACAAAATCCTTGCATAGGTCCCCTGGTGGTCTAGGTGCTTGAGGATGAAGTGCAGGCCCAGATTGACTGCGTCATCCATAAATCTATTGGCTCAATATGCAAACTACAGAGGGTCCAGCTTGTGATATTTTTCTTGGCCAGCACAAGCCTTTCAACGGTCTTCATGACTACAGAGGTCAGTGTGACAGGCCTGTAGTCATTAAGACAAGTATTCCTTGCCTTTTTGGGTACAGGGACAATAGTGGACACTTTGAAGCAGGCGGGGACAGTACATGTTTGCAGGAACTGGTTATAAATGAGTAATTGGGTGTGACGTGGTGGTTGAAGTGGGGTGGGTGTAGAAGGGCCCAGTCTTTGCAGACTGAGGTCAGGCTGGGAGTGGGTGTGAAGTGTTTGTTGGGTTGGGAAAGGGTCCACTCTTTTCATACTGGAGTCTTGCCTTAAGTAGGTGTGAAGTGGTGAATGGGAAGGAGAGGGTGCAGGGTCCATTATTTGCAGACTGGGGTCTGGCTGTGTTTGTTGGGGAGGGGATACCAGGGTTACATTTCTGATTTTCATACCTGCAGTAAAACTCATTCAGGTCGTTGCTCAGCTGACGATTGTCCAAAGAGCGGGGGGCTTTCCTCTTGTAGTTGGTAATTTCTTGCATGTCCTTCCAGAATGAAGAAGAGTCACTCGCTGAGACTTGCTCCTCAACTTCTCAGAGTACCTTTCCTTGGCAGCTCTGATTCCTCTTCCCAGCTCTTTATCGACTAGGCTATCTTTTAACTCTTAATGATTAGGCTATCGGCTTGACGCATATTTGCCCACACCGCCCTCTTGATCTCGAAATGGAAATGTCACCTGTATATAATGATCCCAATAAAATGTATATCTATGTCACAAACTATGGAATTCATAATTTTTTAGGATTGTTATCAAGGAAAAGAAAGCCATTCCAATTGTTTGATATTATTTGATATTGTTTAATATTATTCATATGAAGGAGAAAATATAATAGCTCTAAAACCTACCTTAATTTTGCAATCTCACTAAAGATAATCCCCCTTTCCCTCTGCCCTCCACCTCTCTCTCCCTCCCCCATCTCTCTCTCCCATCCCCTCCTTCCCCTCTCTTCACTCTCCCATCCCTCCCCCTCTCACATTCCCCCCTCTTTCACCTTCGTCCCCCCCACGCAGCGTTGGAGGGCCCGCGGGGGGGGGGGGGGGTGAGAGGCGAGTTTCCGCGGGGGGGAGAGGCGAGAGGGGGGAAGAAAGGCGCAGGGGGGGTGGTGGTGTCATGGGCCCGATGGCGGGAGAGGTGAAGGTCAGGCCAGAGTGGATCTGGTGTCGAGGTTACGGCCGCTGCCAGTTGTTCCCACACCCGCCAGGCGACGGGAAAACGGTGGCGTGGGCAGAACGTGACCTGGGCCCAGCGGGGGGAGGCGGGGGAGGTAAGGGCCCGACGGGTTCACCCGCCGGCAGCGGACCCGCTTCCTGTACGCCAGGCGATGGACAGACACTGCAGTCCTCTCACCCCCCCGGGTCGGATAAACGGAGTTTGCCACCCAGGATAAGAAACAGACTCCCCCTCCCACAATGCAACATTACACTACGTACCCAGAGTAGGCACGAGGCATCGAGGAGATCTCTGATTGTGTGGAGCAAAGGCTCCTCTAGTATCATTGGTGGGGAGCGAAAATGGATCTGATCTGATCCCGCCCGGACCCACTGCGCAGTTCAGAGCTCCGTGTTTTGCAGCATGGCTTTTGTTTCTTGATTTTTCACATGGTGAAAACCTGCACTCAGCAGAGCCAATTGCTGGAGGCAGCTACCATATGTGTGACATTAGACATCACCAAGGGGAACATCAAGAGAAAAGATTCATGCATACTGGTTATCAAACCGATATACAGGTGACAACTGATGAGAAAGACTTTTTTCACACAGAGAGTGGTGAGTCTCTGGAACTCTCTGCCAGCCAGTTCATTAGCTGAGTGAGTTGGATCAGGTACAAAACAGCACTGTGTTCACAAAAATTGTTTTGCGTAGTGTTTGGTGTGAAGAGACCAGGAAAAAAACAATGTGCCTTGATTATACTCATAGAACCATACGTTATTGAAACAGGCCCTTCAACCCAACTCGTCCTTGCCAAACAAGATTCTCTGAATAAGCTAGTCTCATTTATTTGGCCCATATCTGTGTACCTGTCCAAATGTATTTTAAATGTTATTAAACCTACCTCAATGACTTCTCTGGTAGCTCATTCTATAGACCCACAATCTTCTGCCTGAAAACGTTGCCCCTCAATTTCCTGTTAAATCATGCCCCTCTCACCTTTAAACCTATACATTCTAGTTCTTGATTCCCTGACCCTGGGAAAAGATGACCCTGTGAACAATTGTGCATTCACTCTATCGATTATGATTTTATACACTTCCCTAAGATCACCCCTCGTCCGGTGAATAATTTCTTGCCTGTCAAACCTCTCCCTATAGCTCAGGCCCACGAGTTCTGGCCAACATCCTCATTGATCTTCCACCCTCCAATGAAAAATCTGTTTCTCTGAGGCCATGCTTCTCTCCTATATCAGCATCAAACTAATGAAGGTATAGCACATGATTATCCATGTATTGATAGGAATAAATAACATTGAACTTTCTGCGCCTGTGATTTTCTGATATGCACTGGCTGCATGGGAGGTCTCGTATGTAAGGTCTGACAATAAATTCAGGTTATAGTTTATAATTGAGTGATTTGATAACATCATAGGATATTGCAGAACAGAGGAATGACATTCAGCCCATCGTTCTTGTAGCAAATACTCAGCACAATTAATCCACTTTGATGCTAATATAATCAAATGTTTTCATTTCAAGCATTCACCCAATTTCTCTTAGCAGTTACAATTAAATCTGCTTTCAGTTTTAGTTCTGGCAATCTTCTCTATATCATAGCAACTCAATTTGTCATGAAATATTCTCTTAATCTGTGTTGTCTATTTCTGATCCTTATTCCACAAGAAATAGTTTAATCACATTTACTCCAACTAAATTCTTCCTGATTACAAAGCTATTTGTTAACTTTATTTACGTTAAGGAGAACAACCCAATTACTCCATTCATCTTTATTGTGCAAAGCCCCTTGGCCAACAGTGACCATAAAATGGTGGAATTTTGCATTAAGATGGAGAGTGACATGGCTAATTCAGATACTTGGGTCCTGAACATAAATAAAGGAGACTTTGACGGTAAGAGACGGGAATTGGCTAGGATAGACAGGCAATTGGTACTTAAAGGGATGACAGTGGAGATGCAATGGCAAAGATTTAAGGTTCACACGGATGAACTACAAAAATTGTTCATCCTTGTCTGGCAAGAAAATAAAACGGGGAAGGCGGCTCAACCATGGATAGTGTAAAATCCAAGGAAGAGATATATACATTGGCCAGAAGAAGCTGCAAACCAGAGGACTGGGAGAAAGTTTGAATTCATCAGAGGAGGACAAAGGGGTTAATTAAGAGGGGGAAAATAGAGCATGAAGGAAAGCTTGCAGGGAATATAAAAACTGACTCGAAAAGCTTCTTGAGATATATGAAGAGATGAAGACAAATATAGGTCCCTTACAGTCAGAAACAGGTGAATTTATAATGGGAAACAAAGAAATGGCAGACCAGTTAAATGAGTCCTTCAGTTCTGTCGCCACAAAAAAAGACACAATCTCCCGAAAAACAAGGGGGCCGAGGATCTAGACAATAGACAATAGACAATAGACAATAGGTGCAGGAGTAGGTCATTCGGCCCTTCGAGCCATCACCGCCATTCAATGTGATCATGGCTGATCATCCCCAATCAGTACCCCGTTCCTGCCTTCTCCCCATATCCCATGATCTAGTGGGAAGGAGGAACTGAAGGAAGTCCACATTAGTCAGGAAATGGTGTTAGGTAAACTGGTGGGACTAAAGGAATATAAACACATAAGGCCTGATGGTCTGTATTCCCGAGTACTCGAAGATGAATTGGTGACCAAAAACCCCACTTTTTAAGAAAGGACGGAGAGAGAAAACGGAAAATTATAGACCAGATAGCCTTACATTAGTAGTGAGGAAGATGCTTGTCTATTATCAAAAATGTAATAGCAGCGCATTTGGAAAGCGGTGACAGGATCAGTCAAAGTCAACATGGATTTACGAAGGGGAAATCATGCTTTCGGAGGAGTTCCGAAGAGGAGCACATGGTATTAGGGGTAGGATCTTCTTCTTATTGAGTCCACACACAAGATTAGTTGTTCAGATTTCTCGGCATCTGCATACAATGATGTCTGTCTTGCACTTCTTGTGGTTCTTGTGTGTGATGGTAGAAAGATTGGTGAAAACAGGGCAGCGACGTGAACACTCTTTCCTTGACCCCAGGGGTAAGGTATTGGTATGGATAGAGAACCTGTTGGCAGACATGAAGCAAAGAGTAGGAATTAACTTTTCAGAATGGCAGGCAGTGGCTAGTGGGGTGCCGCAAGACTCAGTGCTTGGACCTCAGTTATTTACAGTATATATTAACGATTTAGACGAGGGAATTAAATGTAACATCTCCAAGTTTGCGGATGACACAAAGTTGGGTGGCAGTGTGAGCTGTGAAGAGGATGCTATGAGGCTGCAGGGTGACTTGGATAGGTTGGGTGAGTGGGCAAATGCATGGCAGATGCAGTATAATGTGGATAAATGTGAGGTTATCCACTTTGGTGGCAAGAACAGGAAGGCAGATTATTATCTGAATGGTGTCAGATTAGGAAAAGAGGAGGTGCAACGAGACCTGGGTTTCCTTGTACATCAGTCACTGGAGGAAAGCATGCAAGTACAGCAGGCAGTGAAGAAAGCTAATGACATGTTGGCCATTGCAAGAGAATTTGTGTTTAGGAGCAAGGAGGTCCTACTGCAGTTGTACAGGACCCTGGTGAGACAGCACTTGGAGTATTGTGTGCAGTTTTGGTCCTAATTTGAGGAAGAACATTCTTGCTTTTGAGGGAGTACAGCGTAGGTTCACCAGGTTAATTCCCGGGATGGAGGGACTAACATATGATGAAAGAATGGGTCGACTGGCTTGTATTCACTGGAGTTTAGAAGGATGAGAGGGGATCTTATAGAAACATATAACATTCTTAAGAAATTGGACAGGCTAGATGCAGGAAAAATGTTCCCCATGTTGGGAGAGTCTAGAACCAGGGGTCACAGTTTAAAAATAAGGGGTAGGCCATTTAGAACTGAGATGAGAAAAAAACGTATTCCCCAAGAGAATTGTGAATCTGTCGAATTCTCTGCCACAGAAGGCCGTGGAGGCCAATTCACTGGGTGTTTTCAAGAGAGAGTTATGGGACTGTCCCACTTACATGACTTTTTTGGCGACTGCCGGCAGATTGCCGGAAATTTTCAATATGTTGAAAATCCAGCAGCGACAAGAACAAGGTTCAACTCTTTCGGCGACTACTCACGGGCTTCACCCTGTGACATGTCGCCGGGGTGTTGCCTGTATGGTTGTGAGTAGTCTCCTCAGTTGCCCAAAGAGTTGTAGTGTCTTTTTGGTCGCCGCTGGATTTTCAACATTTTGAAAATTTTCGGTGACCTGCAACGACCTATGACGGGCATCGGCAGTCGCTGAAAAAGTCGAGTAAGTGGGACAGACCCATTAGAGTTAGCTTTAAGGGCTCACAGAATCAAGGGATATGGGGAAAAAGCAGGAACGGGGTGCTGATTTTGGATGATCAGCCATGATCATATTGAATGGTGGTGCTGGCTCGAAGTGCCAAACGGCCTACTATTTTCTATGTTTCTATCTCAATGGTCATCTGCATCTATTTCATCATTTTAATTTCCCTTGTCATATATAGTGCGTGGAATTGGATACAATACTCCAGTTAGACCTTATCCAATGCTTTGTACTGCAACACTGCGGCATAACATCCTCACCTTTGTACATTCAGTGGATAGATTACTGCACATATTCTACGACTGACAATCTTCGAGTTCATTAACCAGCTAAGAATTGCTGAGATTATTGGTTCAGTTACATGTGTTGACAAATAATCCAGAAGGATTTGCACTGCAATTAGACAATAGAAATAATCTGTCAAGAAAAATAAATGTCTTCTAATCATTAATGTTAATATGCTGCAAGCAAAGTTGGCATATATGATAAATCTACTGACTAAGTATTGGTGTGAAGTGACAGGATTTAGGAAAGCCTATATGATGTGATATTAATCGCCTCTTGAATGTTATGTTCATGATGATTTTGTGAAATCGTGAACCCAGTCTCTGGTAAGAGGAGGCCGACTCAAGAGCTCACCGGAGAGAGTTTCAACCGCCCGACACAGGAGTTTAGATCACCCCGATGGGGGCTTCGATCATCAGCTGCAGGGGCTTTGATCACCCCGACTGTGGATGGTTTGACTGCCACGACCGCGGGAGAACAAAGAGGGAAGTAGATTGAACTTTATTGCCTTCCATCACAGTGAGGAATGTGGAATCCACTGTGATGGATGTTTATGTCAACTTTTATGTGGTTGTGTATCTTGTTGCTTTTCACATAATATGGCTATATGGTAACTCAAATTACACACTACCTTAATTGGTACATGTGACATTAAACTGACCTTGAAACCTTGAAACCTTGATAATGATAATTATAAAACTGAATGATCAGTTTTTACCTATTCTAGATTGGTTATTGCATGTGAACTCTACATGCTTACGGGGGGGGGGGGGAAGATTTGTATCCCCTGGGAAGAACCACTTTCAAATGTGTGCTGAAAAACGCTACAAGGAATCTGACTTTCTATGTTTTAAATTCGGACTCTGTGACTCTACTGGGCATCCATGCATGCCAAGACTTTGGGCTTGTTTCCATTGACAGGTCTGTTCACAAGCTACTGATATCTGTGGACCCGGTAAAAGAATACCCTGATCTGTTCAATGGCAAACTAGGCAAACTGCCTGTGACCTACAAGATATCCATTGACCCCAATGTTGACTCAGTTGTCCGTGCACCGCACCGTGTGCCACATGCTATGAGAGACAGAATCGAGTCTGAACTAAAGAACATGGTCTCCTTAGGCATACTAGCCGAGATCAGTGAACCCACTGAATGGGTTTCCACTATGGTTGCCACCCTTAAGAAGGATAAAAACGAGCTCTGCGTATGCATCAATCCAAAGGATTTGAACGCTCCCATCAAGCGTCCACATTATCCTATGAGGACTGTCAAGGACGTCGCTTCGCAGATCGGATGAGCCACCATATTTTCAGTCCTCGATGCAAAAAGGTTGTTTTGGCAGATACCGCTAGATGACAAGTCATCAAACCTGACCACATTTGCCACTCTATTTGGCCGATTTAAATTTCTCAGAATGCCATTCGGCATTAACTCAGCCAGTGAAGTCTTCCAGAGAAACATGGAACTGCTGTTCCAGGGTCTCCCGTGTGCCATCATCGTAGACGATATCCTGGTTTATGACAAGGACAGAGCGGAGCATGACAACAACCTAAAGCTTATCATGGACCGGGCACGTCAGATCAACCTGAAATTCAACCCTAGCAAGTGCAAATTCAGGGTTCCAGAGGTCACCTATGTCGGACATGTTTTCACACCTGATGGTTTCAAACCAGATCCGAAAAAACTGCTGCCATCACAGAGATGCCAGCCCCCAATGACGTGTTTAGCCTGCAGCGATTCCTGGGTATGGTGAACTATCTGGGAAAGTTCATACTGAGCCTCAGTGAACTGAGTTCGCCTCTGAGACAACTAACTCGGAAGGATACTGCCTGGTCCTGGTTCCAGCAACACCAAAAAGCATTTGATGCTTAAAAATCAAGGCTGACCAGCGCTCCCACCTTGACATTTTTTTATCTGAAGCGCTCTGTGACAGTTGCCTGCGATGCCTCACGATATGGACTCGGTGCCGCCTGCCTACAAACATCTGTTGATGGCACTTTACGCCCTGTCTCCTATGCCTCCCGCACCATGACGGACACCGAACAGCGCTACGTGCAAATCGAGAAAGTGCTGCTGGCTGTGGTATTTGCTTGTTCTAAATTCAAGAACTTTGTCTTTGGGAATGTTTTCACGGTCGAGACAGACCGCCAACCCCTGGTGACCACCCTCAATAAACCTATCCACACAGCACCTGCACATCTGCAGCGTATGATGATGCAACTCCAGCGATTTGACTTCAAAACTGTTTACAAAAAGGGTAAGGACATGCTCGTGACTGACACCCTCCCTCGCGCACCACGGGCATCCAATGAACGACACCCCTACGAACGGGATGAGTTTATGGTTCTCAGCATTGACTTTGTTCCCACGAAACAATTGCGCCGTCTAGCCGAACACACAGTCGCCGACGCCACCCTCCAGCTACTCTCGTCCATAATCAAGAGAGGCTGGCCAGACAGGCAATCCAGCATACCACTGGAGGTGCAGCTGTTCTTCTTAGTCCGTGATGAACCGATAATATAGGACGGTGTCATAGTTATGGGCCACAAAGTCGTGATCCCTTCATCACTACATGACGAATACTACAAAGAGGCACACAGCGGCCACCCAGGCACCGATGCCTCGCTGGCCCACGCACAGAATATGTTTTACTGGTCTGGCATGGCCAATCACATACAGGACAAGACAGCCTCTTGCCCCATCTGCAACATCCTGGCGCCGCACCAACAGAGACAGCCCCTGCTACAACAACCTCCACCAGCACTGCCCTAGACGTCACTGGCGGCAGATATTTCCGAGTGGCATGGTAAACATTATCTAGTCCAGGTCGACTCCTATTCTAACTGGTTCGAACTTGATTTACTGCCTTCTATCATATCAGAGATGGTCATTCAAAAGCTACAGAAACACTTCTCCACATTCGGCGCACCTGTCCGCTTGCAGACCGACAAAGGAAGACAGTTTACCAGTCACTCCTTTAAATACTTTGCCAACCGATGGAATTTCCACCACGTCACGAGCAGCCCCGAATACCCAGAAAGTAACGGGCTCACTGAACGAGTCGTCAGAAGCGCTAAACAGCTAATGGAACGCGCCCACCTAGCCAGGTCAGATGTGTTTAGAAACATAGAAACATAGAAAATAGGTGCAGGAGTAGGCCATTCGGCCCTTCGAGCCTGCACCGCCATTCAATATGATCATGGCTGATCATCCAACTCAGTATCCTGTACCTGCCTTCTCTCCATAACCCCTGATCCCTTTAGCCACAAGGGCCACATCTAACCCTCTTAAATATAGCCAATGAACTGGCCTCAACTACTCATGTATCTCGACCTTTTAAACCTCAGGAACATCGCTAGAGACAGGGTCCTGGGCTCACCAGCCCAACGCCTGATGAACAGGACAGCGAGACCACCGATACCAATTGCCCAGCAGAAGCTGGTGCCACTGGTGCTGAAGGCAGCCACGATCCAGAAGCGCATCCTGGAGAAACACGACATCCAGAAACGAACTCATGACAAGTCCAGAAACCACTTAAACCACTACTACCGGGCTCTGTTTGCAAACTACTGAGGGGCATTCCCATCTAGGTTGCGTTGTTGGCCCATCCGAAGAACCCTGATCCTACCCTGTTGACATCGATGTCGCCTTGTACCATATGAGCCGCCAACACTTGCTGGCTGTGAAGGAACCACGTCCATCACCAGCCGATCCTTTCGCTCCGCCTCTACTGTTCCAGCAGTCTGTTGCCATGGCCATCACCAGTTCCAGCATGTCCCTTACCCCACCACGACCGACGGCTATGACGAACAGCAACACTACCTCTTCTGTATGCTCCCCCTGTCGGTTACCAAGAGTGTCTCCTGCTGCTTTCTCACTTCCGGGTTCACCGCCTCCCCCTAACTTTTCTGGCGAAGGGGGAGAGGGCTTGGTCCGTACGTGTTCAGGCCATATTAGTAGACTGCCTGAAAGATATGGCGAGTATGTTTGAATTCTAGCTGCATGTGTGTTTAACTATATTTGTTCTTTACGGGGAAGGATGTAGATTGGTTATTGCATGTGAACCAATCATAGTAAAGTAGCATCACTAACCCCACCTTACTGTATGATTCATACTAACACCCACTTCCTACACTGGTCAGTCTTGGAAGCGGTAACGATGAACTAACAACTAACGACCTGCTGTACTGTTATAATATGGGTACTGATTAAAGATGATCTTGAACTTCAGATTGTGCAGCTTGCATATTTACACTTATCAATAATCATTGGTTATCCAATGGTCATTCTCACTAATTATTTGCAAACATTCTTTTTTATATATAAAACCTTTTTACACAATTTACATTTTTGTTTTAACAAAATACCAATATCCACAGGCCAGACTCATCCCTCCTAATTTTCTTATTTTCCATTTCTCCCGAGGGCAGTGATTCTGCATGGATTATATTTTGCTGTTGTTTATGGCCCTCTTGTGTTTTACCAACCAGTCGTTCTCTAGAAGTGAATACCTACAGGCTATGAATGTATTCTTAACATTTTGGCTTATGGTAGGCTGTTGTATTTAGTCACTGAAGAGGTGTAGATAGGAGAGCTAATATTAACATACATTGTGCATATCTCTTGCCTGCCTCGAGCCGCACCAGGCATCCACGTGCACTGATTTGCATGCACAAGTGACTGCATGTAGATGAGCAGCCACAACCCTGGTTGATTCTTTTCTCTCACTGGTGATAAATTGATCAAATTGATGGAACTCCATCAATGAAAGGCCTAGAAGGAGTGGACGTAGAGAGGATGCTATGTGGGAGAGTCCAGGACAAGAGGGCACAGCCTCAGAATGAAATGGTGTACCTTTAGAATGGAGATGAGAAGGAATTTCATTAGCCAGATGATGGTGAATCTGTGGAATTTATTGCCACAGACAAAGGTGGAGGTCAAGTCATTGGGTATTTTTAAAGTGGAGATTGATGAGTAAGGATGTCAAAGGTTACGGGGAGAAGACAAGAGAATTGGGTTCTTCAAGAAGAGGGAAAAATAGATCAGCCATGGGACCAAAGGGCCTAATTCTGCTCCTATGTCTTATGATTTTATGATCTTTTTGCCTGATGGAATTGATTAACCAACAGCGATCTGAAAATGAATTTTACAACTGGGAGGACCATTACTTACCATTTTTTTGAGGGAGATCAACTTCAATTTTACTGCTGCTGTACTAGACCAGTGAAAATTTATCATAATCATGAATCTGATTTGGAACAGAAGCTGAAGCCCCACAGATCCAAGAAGATTGACAAGCCGCAATACAGCAGTTATTCTCCCAATCCATACAGCTTAATTGGCTAAATTCACCATCCCTTCATATAAAGAAATAATTATTAATGCTGTTTCCTTGGTGATTTGAATTTCTGCAAAGCCACTAAAAATATTGAATAATAAGAACCAAGTAATTTGCATTTTATGATAGCTCAGTATTGTGATGGAAGGTGATAATTACAATGGAAATTCGTCATAAATTGTCTAATTTAATAGCTCCCTCCGCTGAATGTTGTGTGTATAACAAATGGAGGTTCTTTGTAAATAAGCGAATAACAATTGGAAATTTTGAGATCGGCTAGTTACAATTGTTTAAATGCAGTAGCAATGACTAACAATTTTGTACATGTTCTTTCTGTGAGGTTATAGATTGTTTTAGAAATCAAATGCATTTAAAGGTTTTTAGATTAGATTAGATAATGAAAATAATCAAAAATTGTGATGCAAATCATGGATATGCTATATTCAAAGTTACAAGTTATATGTTGTGCTGCCAGAGGAGATAGTTGCGGCAGGAATGGAACTATCCCAACATTTAAAAAACAGTTAGATAGGGACATGGATAGGATAGGTTTGGAGGGATATGGACGAAACGCGGGCAGGTAGGACTAGATTAGCTGGGACATTGTTGGCCGGTGTGGGCAAGTTGGGCTGAAGGGCCTGTTTCCACGCTGTATCACTTTATGACTATGACTCTCTGTGAGTTCACAATTCAGAGTGGTTATAAATAATATTTTTTTATAAGCTTCTACAATTATTTGCCTAACTTTGCTTGTCCTGTCCATATTGTACTGTGCAAAATTCTGGTAAGGTCTTTTGGTAGTGTGACAACAGCCCCTCCCTCGGATGGCGCTCTCATCTCTATCAGTGGTAGAAAGGCCACAAAAGGCCAATCCTCAGCATCATTGGTTACAGTTGAGTCCAATTAGAGGCTAAGACTGAGACACACACACACACACACACACACACACACACACACACACACACACACACACACACACACACACACACCACACACACACACACACACACACACACACACACACACACAACACACAGACACACACACACACACACACACACACACACACACACACACACACACACACACACACACACACACACACACACACACACACACACACACACACACCTCCTCCTAACAAGGCAAGGGTGAATTACAGGGAGAAGCCTGAGACGCCTCCACCTTCGACACCAGGACCCTGCACATGAGCCTTGACGATGAGGGACAGTGCCCCAATGTGGTCCTGCACTTGCTTGTCACTAACATATCACATGAGTTCACTCTATTGCGAGTGTCGGTGTGGTCACTGCCGAACCCGGTGTCACCCTGAATGCTGCAATAGGTACTTAATACAGCGATACTGCAAAGGTTTAACAGAAGAGTAAAACTAACCTTTTTCAATGGTTATTCGAGCTTTCATAGAGACAGTAGCATTGTTGATATTCCATCTTCTATACTGTCAATTTATCAATTTTATACCATGTTTAATGCATTTGAATACTGGAATAAACGAGAAAGAAATGTTCCTATTCTACTCCCATGAATTATGTGGAGTAACAAATTGAGGGAAACCACAAAGCAATTATTAGCAAAGTCATTATTGTCACTGCCACACAAAGCAAGACATGTTTATTTTGTTTCTATCTTTACTTATTTGCACTCCGAAGGAATTTGTCTGTGGCTGGTGAACAGGCAATGAAAGAATAAAGATTTAAAAGGACACAAAGCAACAGGTCTGATGAGGGCCAGCCATATTACATTTTATCCAACGCTTTTACTGTGCTACTTCATAGATCCAGCAATGTTCACTCGGACAGCACTCATTCAACCACAAACAAAATTATCCTGTTTAATGAAACCACAGATGTAGTTTGACAGCTCAATTCAATAATAGCAGTTCAGTGATATACAAATTAGCAGAATAATGCCAGGTCGAGCTGACTTCACCATGCTACCATCTGTTTGCAAGACAGCAACATTTTTTGGCAGGGATTAAACCTGTGCTTTGAACTTCAGAGACTATTTTGCATAACATGTTTCTCTCACTGGAGCAACCCAATGGACAGATTTCTTTATTGATAAAATTGAAAGATGCTGTCTGACAACATATCCACCAACTCAAACTGCTGCTGAATCAATATGCTCGGCTGCAAAATCTGGTTAACCAAGCCTCCAAATATATGAGTACTGAGCATTAGTGATGTGTCAAAGCAACCAACATGGTGAACGAGGACTACTGTTGTAGCTGAGCCTCTTGAAAATGCAGCCCACTCATCGGCAAGCTTGAAAAATATGAGAATTAGGCGTGCGTGTTAGAAAAGATTGTTTTTGAATCGGAATCAGGAAGCCAGATAAAATATGTTGTTTATTCACTACATTATTTATTTTGTTGAATAATTTATTTTAAATTACGATGATTTATGAGTGCAATCAGTAGCAGCTAGTATTTCTATCATTATTCTATCGTGATGGAAAAAATGTTCTTGAATGTAAAATTATTTTTACTAGAAATGTAGCAGGAAATAATAATGCAGCTTGACGTACTGTGGAAAGATAATACTATAGAATAAAAGTGTGTTTATTCCACATGCTAGAGCCAAGGAGGAAACAAGACGTAGATATTATTTTACATATTTAAAATTTTATGGGCTGGTTTTCCTTCCTTGGTCCTATCTGAAAGCTAGTAGGTTTGTGATGATAAATGGTGGAAAAGTGGCAAGACTTTTCACTTAAAAAACATTCCCTTGCTTCTTGTGCTCGTTAACGCTACTGATGGCCACTCCTATCAACAGGAGATGGGGGAAAAAGAAAGGATCCTTGGTTTAAAAACTGTTTATCAAAGTTCTTGGTTATCAAGAATTTGAGTCTGTAAAGAATGATCAAGGAGACTTAAAGAACCACGATAGGCATAATGGAGACACAAGAAACCGCAGATGCTGGCAATTTGAGCAAAAGACAAAGTGCTGGAGGAACACAGCAGGTCAGGCAGCATCAGTAGAGGGAAATGGACAGATACTGATTCAGGTCGGGACCCTTCTTTAGACCATTCTTCAGAAGGCATACTGGAGTGACTCATGTTGTGCATTGAGGAAGTGAACTTATGAAAGTTGATAAATGTAGAATAGAAATATCAGCAAGATTCATGGTTTGGATATCGGATGTAGATATTATGAAGTATGGCTGCAATGAGTTCGAGCTTAGGGTTTAACTGGAGCCCTGAGTGAAGGAGTATACAATCAATTAGATGTGCAGGAATGTACAGATATGACGATTCAAATGTATTATCATCCTGAAAGGTAAATTATCATTATGTCCACTTCAGTAACTTTTTTTGCTGCAGGATAATTCTAAACAAGGATACACAGGATAAACAAAACAGCTGATAGTTATGATAACAGCTTTAATTGTTTGAAAGATCAGCAAATCCCCTAGCCTTTATACTGTTCCACTCAGGATAAGCCTGAACATCTTTGGAAGAAGCACTTATTGCCCTTAAGATCTTTGGCATGGGAAATCCATGGCAGATGGTACCTGCTATTGCCATATGCTCTATACTACATAGTGTAATGTTACAAAGTCATCATGTAAGGCTGTGGATGAGCTCCTTTTAGACTTTTCCACCTGAGTTGGTATCTGTAGCTCTTTGCTCAGCAGGGATTGCAATGTAGCTCAAAAGCATATTTTTTACAAGGAGGTCTTGTGAAATCTAGACACAAACCAGCTTCCAAATTTCTTCTTTTCTGTGAGCAACACGTGCTGATGCTCATTTGTGCAAAGATGAGGTGTTGGAAGAGTCTTAGGTGGTCCACACTCTGTAAGCATTTTTCTTTTATGTAAAATACATAATGTAGCTCCTTTCACTGTTTTCTCACTAGGACTTTCCAGAGTAAAATAATTTAATAAAATTGTACTCCTCAGGGAAAGATAAAAAATGTTGCAAAATGTAAGTTAAGAATTAAATGTGTGGCATTTCAACTGCATATTATTTTGAAGGGCTCAGTTTGGGATCTTTGTAAATACCACTGAAAGGACTCTGTAATAAAGGAATCCTTCCAAAATCAAAGGTGAAGGAAATAAATTGTCAGGGACTGCACAGGGAGAAATGACCACACAGTATATTGGCCTTTCAGAATGTAGCAATCATAGGTTGAGATTGAAAGTCTCAATTACATTTGAATGTGACATTTTTAGCTGTAATGAATTTGACTGTTCTTAGTTAAGGTTAAGAGAGCAACTTTCTGCTTTAGCGAATGACAAACCGGACACAACCAAAATTCTTTCACCTATCCTGAGTTGGAATTGTCAAGCAGAGGGCCATGTCCTCATATAACTTGTCCATTGGAAACTGTGAATGGAAAACAGGGAAAAAACTAACATTACATTTTTAACAAGAGAAAAATTATGGTGCAGTGGCCATATTTGTCTTTCCCGAGGTCAATAATTGAGGTTAGTTAAAATTATTCTACATAATATGTTGAAATTATGCAATTAATCCATTAAATCAAATTGTGTCAAAAAGTTTGTGAAATTCTATCTGGAACTATGCAACTTCAATATTAGCACATTATGTTCATTGCAAACAGCTAAAGCATTGTTTCGAATGTATATATGGCCAATTTGCTAACTGCTAACTGAAAGGGATTATCAATTTCTTGCAGGTAAATTGTTGATTGATTTCTACAAGCAGTTACTATGATTTCTACCTGTTTTTGATGCCTTCTAAAGCTCTTTAAAGTTTTTTTAAGATCTATGGGGAAATGTGTGCCAGGTGCTGAATGAATTTGTATTTACTCAAGGCCTCTGTACAAACCAGTTTGTCTCACACATGAATGAATTAGTAGGCAATTCCCTTGGAACACAGCATAATTGGAGGAATGTTGGAGGGCATGCAAAACAGTACACAATGTCAGAGGTGGATAATGATAAGGTAAAGAAGGGCTCTGAGCAAGAGGCCATCTGGACTCAGGAATTTCAGGGAACAGAAATCTCCTCTGGACAACTTGTGGACCTCTGCAGATCACTAACAACATCCTCACAAAACTCTTCCATGAGGTGCAGCGTAACCGCTGCCCTGAAAAATGTTGTGGAAATACCAAGGTCACTATGATCAACCACGATTCTTCAAGATTCTTCCTGACAGAAGCATGATGATTGGCAACTTACTGCCCGCTGCTAATGAAGGAGGTCACTGAGATAAGCTGTTTAAAGGCAGCCAACAACATTACACTCTCATGAGGGCTTCAAGCCCAATGATAGTGTGAATTTGGAAGGATTGGTGCATTTCCTTGGATGTAATGCACCATTCACCCATACACATATTACTGTGTGGTTGTCACATGTTAATTCCTGTGTAACTTCACCCTTTCAAAATGGGACCTGTGCTATTCCTTCTCCCTACCCTGGTTGGGGACAATCCTACACAGAGACTTACTCTATAAAATCTTGTTGCTGAGTTACTTTGTCAGTATCTGCGCCAGTCACCCTGTAATAGCTGCTGTAAATCCGTAATGATGTTTCAGCGTAACCCACAGGAAAGAAAGAAATTTATTGATGGATAACACACAATGTGTTTCACAGATGTGCTTGTCATGACTGATTAGCAGGCTGTGATATGAGGCTTTAAAGCAATGTTAAGTGTGCGACAATGATACAGCATACCAATGTTGTATACAAGTCCCAAGTGATTCATTTGTTGGGAGATGACTTGTCAGGGTATGAGGCACTGAACGGTAACTTGGATTAACTGTATGATTCAGTGATGTTCTGTGAAACTGATTCTGTCCTGGATTTCTCGCAATGACTGTTGCGGATAAAGCCTCCAGCTTCCTCTGCAGTGAGTCGAGGGAGACTCCTGGCCAGTGCACAAACAAGTAGTCTCAAGACCTCCGATGTGGTGGAAACTATGGTGTTCACCATCTCCCACATAAGAACTGCAGATGCCGGTTTAAACCGACGATAGACACAAAATGCTGGAGTAACTCAGCGGGACAGGCAGCATCTCTGGAGAGAAGGAATGGGTGAGTTTCAGGTCGGGATCTTTCTTCAGACTGGTAAACAATAGCCTGAAGTAAGGTCTCTACCCAAAACGTCACCCATTCCTTGTCTCCAGAGATGCTGCCTGTCCCGCTGAGTTATTCCAGCATTTGTGTCTTCCCACATAATGTCATTTTGATTGTCTCCCATTACATAGTGAGTTGCAGAACACCTGCTTCTCCAACCGGAGCAACATTTGTCATTCGTAGGAAAAAAGGCTGCATTTAAATATCGCAGGATTGCTTCAATTGAAGTTGGCAAATCAAGTTTGTTGACATAGTGGTGAGGTTACAAGCCACATAAATTGTTCTCAGTGCAGACTACTCATACCAATTATTTAACTAAGCAGGCAGCACAAATTTGCTGCGTTGCCTGCAGCAGATGCCATGGGGGTGAAGGTTAATCATGCATCGATGTTCCCAAGTCTGTTTTCAGGATCCTTCCAAGTTAACCCTCCAGTGGAAATTTGTTTCCAATAAGTGATCAAGTCTATCAGAAATGTATTTCATAGCAATCAAGCAGCTGTTGTGTGGACAAACAGTCTCTTGGAGCTAAGGCTTGAGGTGCTGCAGCAGTGCAAAATTATTTCAGCACATGTTTCCATCAGCAACATCTGCTCAAGATATTGCTCCATTTGCTCCCATTTGTAAGCAGAGACCGTGGACAAACTCCTAACTCTTTCTGAAATATTTTCATCAAGAGTGCCCTGCATCACAATGCAATATCTTGTAACAATTCTTTATAAGAGATACCTCAAAATCAATTAAAAAAATTACATCTTGTAAATAAAATTATTTATTACTAAATCTTATAATATTCTATGTTTTTTGAACAGGACTTGTTTTTGTTATTAACTTCTAGTCAATGCAAAAAGGGTGAAACCTCTTCATGTCGACTCAAGACTATCTTAAAAAATACAAGACACAGGAACTTGATTTATTTTATTTGTCAAATGAAGCCCAAAAAATAATTTTGTATGAAAAACGCTAAATGTTATGTTAACCTTGAGGGGAAAATAGTATTTTAAACAACCTCCTAAATGGGATCACATAATGTATTTTTAAATTTTATTGGGTGGTTTTAATTGTCATTTGAAGCACCTATATGTTGAATGGAAATGTAATCCTGCCATTGAATTCCAACAAGGGTGTAAATTTTTTTATTGTATTGTCTGTAAAACTGAAGAATTTAAAATCCTAATAAAATACAAAGCATTGAAAATCCTTGAAATCTGAAATAAAAAGATGAAAAACTCGAAATTCACAGCAAATGACGTTATCACAGCCTGTGGTGGGAAAACAGCTAACAATCTCATTCCACGGGCACTGCTCTACTACCACCCCAACAATGAAAAGAAAATTAACTTTTACTTACATTTTTGGTTGTACATTAGCACCTTTAGGACTGGGTTCTCTTATTTTCACCAGGCTAAGCCAAAATGCCTCACCACACTGAGCCACTTCCATTTGCTCTTTTTTATCCATGTCTCCTTAAAATGCTAATTATTGCCAAGGTAATGGTTCCATGGATCCATGCTGTGAATGTCTGCAGGCAGTTTAGTTACACACTGTTGCTTCATCCTTGCCCTCATCCAATGACCGAACGATTTCAGGAAATGGGGATTAGGTGGGAGAGATAGATCAGCAATGATTCAGTGGGACAATAGACTTGGTGGGCCGAATGGCCTAATTCAACTCCTATCGTCAGTTTTTCTTCACAGAAATGTGGAGTTTTTTCTTCACAGATGCTGGTTGACCCATTGTTTTACTCCAGTACTTTGTATCCTATTTTTGTAAATCGGCATCAGCAGCTCCTTACCTCTACAAGTCAAGTGCAGAATATTGGATGTGGACCGGGGAGGTGAGAGATAGGAAAGAGAGAGAGGTTGGGCAGAGTGGTATTCCTCAAAATTGGATGTCAATGTTCAATGGTTCAATGATCGTTTATTGTCACGTGTACCATTTAAGGTTCAGTGAAATTCATACCATTGGGTTGTGAGCCACCCAAGTAGAATAAGAAGTGTTGTTCCTCCAGTTTGTATGAGGTCTCACTCAGACAGGGGAAGCCACTCATCCTGTTAAAGTGAAAGGCAAGGCAAGTAAGAGAAAAGAAACTTGGATGATGGGAGAAATTGAGGCTATGAGGGTCAGGAAACAGGAGGCAAGGGACAGCTATAGGGAGCTGGGATGAAGAATATCCCTGGAGGAGTTTTGAGAATTGAGGAACATATTTAATAAAGAAATAAGAAGGGCAAAAAGGGGGCCGGAAATAGCTCTGGCGAATAATATTAAGGACATCCCCAGATATTTTATATCTACATTAAGAAATGGAAGGTAAATATAGAGGGAATATTTCCCCTCAGAAACCAAAGCAGTAATCTCTATGGAACCACAGAGATGGGCAAGGTCCACAATTAGTATTTCTCCTCAGTTTTTACCATGGAGAAAGATATGAAGATTAGGAAACTTGAAACTGTCAATTGAGATGTCTTGAGGACAGTTCATATTATGGTTGAGGATGATCCTACAGCATATGAAGCTGGATATCCTACGGCCTATGAAGTTATATAAAGCTTCGGGCCTGATCAAATGTTTCTGAAGACATCGTGGGAAGCTAATGAGGAAATTGCAGGCAGTCTGGCTGAGATAAAAGAATCATCATTGGAAATGGGTGAGGTGCTGGGTGGCTAATCTGAGGGCTATAATATATATATATATGCATTCTGATAGACCGGGGCTGATTAGCGATAGTCAACATTGTTTTGTACGTGGGAAATTTTGTCTCACATATCTGATTATGTTTCATGTGAAACACATTATTTGATTATGTGAAGTAACCAAAAAGGTTGATAGAGACAACCTTGTCTACGTAGATTTCAGTGAGGTATTTGGTAAGGTTCAGCATGTTAGGCTGCTCTAGAAAGTTTGATCTCATGGGATATAGGAAGAGTTAGCCGAATGGATATAGAATTAGCTTCGTGGAAAGAAGTAAAGGGTGAAGGAGAGTTAAAATGGTTATAATGGGAAGGGGGGGGGGGGGGGGGGGGTTAAAATGGATTTGCTTAAGATTCCAATATCTGCAGTTCCTTGTGCCTCCACTTACTGTACTCCATAGTCTATTTCCCCTTTGCAAGCAATTTAAGAATTTTTGCTGTTTATAATCTGTATTGGAGTAATTAAATGAGCGAAACTCCTCCAAAAAGATTAATTGTCAGAACATTTCCAAAGGACGAAAAATGGCACATACCAACATGAACTAGTTAGTGTCCTCCACTCTCTGAATTGTTTCTGATTTTTAATTGATCTCTAGCCTCTGTACCCCACGAACACTCAACAGAACAATGACAGTAATTGGATTTCTAATGATATTCAAAAAGCTGCTGGAATTATACTAGCTTTCAGGATCGTAGATGAGCTTTTGCCAGGTAAGAAATGGAAATTTGTGTCATTGCAATTGAAGTCTAAGTGAATATTGTCAGAACGTTCTGTCATTATGGTCACAGTGACTGTTTTGCTTTACATCTAATTTTATTTTGAATTTGTTTAAACCTGCCGCAATTAAATTTGGCCTAAAATCATTAAAACAGGAATTAATTCTAGTACTTTCTAGATCCTTGATATAAATAGCATTTCAAAGCTACATTAATCATAGGTCCCTGATCTCACCAGAAACCTTAACTTCCCATACTGTTAGCCAGGCATTCAAAACCCCAACAGCAATCCACCTGCCACCCCCCCCCCCCCCCCACCCAACCCCTACTTCCAATTCGAAGAGAAGGAAACAAGAGCACAGCACACTTTTTTACGAGAAATCCACATGGTTAAGGGGCGAGCAATCTCGTGAAAGAGAGAGAGAAATGAATGTTAAAAGACGGGTAAAGCAGGTAAAAGAAAGCCATCACAGGCTGATGTGTAAGTGTTGCTGGTGCAAGTTATAGAAAGAGGCAGCGACACAATGCTGTTTTTTGGAAAGAAATCGCCACATGGGAAGAATGGGCCATGGGGATGAATTGGTTAAGCTTGTGACATAGAAACATAGAAACATAGAAATTAGGTGCAGGAGTAGGCCATTCAGCCCTTCGAGCCTGCACCGCCATTCAATATGATCATGGCTGATCATCCAACTCAGTATCCCGTACCTGCCTTCTCTCCATACCCTCTGATCCCCTTAGCCACAAGGGCCACATCCAACTCACTCTTAAATATAGCCAATGAACTGGCCTCAACTACCCTCTGTGGCAGAGAGTTCCAGAGACTCACCACTCTCTGTGTGAAGAAAGTCTTTCTCATCTCGGTCTTAAAGGATTTCCCCCTTATCCTTAAGCTGTGACCCCTTGTCCTGGACTTCCCTAACATCGGGACTACAGACAGTACACACACAAAGACTGGCAAGGGGACTTCCAAATGAGACATTAACTTGTTTTTTATGCAACAAATGCTGCCTGACCTGCTGAGTATTACCAGCATTTTTCTAGATCAGCTTTCCAACATCTGGTATTTATTTTGAGCATTTTCACTCAAAAGCACAGCTAGTGTGCTGTTTCATTTGTCCGTGTTGCCTTTCCACTCTGACTAGCTGCAGTTTTATTCTGTGAAAGTAAGCAAGTGGTAAGAGCTTGAGGGGTTGTGTTTTTACATAAATCAGATTGCAGTGATATAGAAACAGAAACATAGAAAATAGGTGCAGGAGTAGGCCATTCGGCCCTTTGAGCCAGCACCACCATTCAAATTGATCATGGCTGATCATTCAATTCAGTATCCTGTACTTGCCTTCTCCCCATACCCCCTGATCCCTTTAGCCACAAGGGTCACATCTAACTCCCTCTTAAATAAAGCCAATGAACTGGCCTCAACTACCTTCTGTGGCAGAGAATTCCACAGATTCACCACTCTCTGAGTGAAAAATGATATTCTCATCTCGGTCCTAAAAGACTTCCCACTTATCCTTAAACTGTGACCCCTTGTTCTGGACTTTTTTATTGATTTTTTTTTTCCCTTCTAATTTTTATTTTTATTTTATTTTTTTCTTACTTTTTTTTTGTTATTTTTTTTTTTTTTTATTTTTTTCTTTTTTTTTTTATTTTTTTTTTTTTACTTTTTTATTTTTTTAGTTGTTTTATTTTATTTTTTTATTATTTTTTTTTTTTTTGTTTTTCTTTTTATTTTATTTTATTTTTTTTTTTTGTTTTTTTTTTTTTTTTTTGATTGATTTATTATTTCTTCTTTTATTATTTATTTTTTTTTTTCTTTTATTTTTTTTTAATAATTTTTATTTTATCTTATTTTTTTTTTTTCTTTTTTTTTTTTTTATTTTTATATTTTAATTTATTTTATTTTTTTTATTCTTATTTTTTTTATTATTATTTTTTTTATTTTTTTTTTTTACTTTTTTTTTTTTTTTTATTATTTTTTGTCTTTTTTTTTTTTTTTTTTTTATTTTATTTTTACTATTTTTTATATTTTTTTTTTTTTTTTTTTTTTTTTTCCTATTTTTTTTTTTCTGTTTTTTTTATATTCTTTTTTTTATTTTTTTTTTATTTAATTCGTTTATTTTTTTATTTTGTCTTTTTTTTATTTTTTTACTTTTTTTTATTTTTTTTATTTTTTTTTTTTTTTTTTTTGTTTATTGTTTTTATTTATTTTTTTTTCTGGCTTTTTTTTTTTTTTTTTTGTTTTTTTTTTTTATTTTTTTTATTTTTTTTTATTTTTATTTTTTTATTTTTTTATTTCTATTTTATTTTTTTTTTTCTGGACTTTTTTTTTATACATTTTTATTATTATCTTTTTTTTTTTTATTTATTTTTTTTATTTATTTGTTTTTTTACTTTTTTTATTTTTTGTTTTTTTTATTTTGATTTTTTTTTTTTTTTTTTTTTTCTTTTGTTTTGTTTTTTTTCCTTTTTTCTTTTTTTTTTATTTTTTTTCTTTTTTATTTTTTTTTTTGTTTTGATTTTTTTCTAATTTTTTTTCTTTTTTTTTTTTTAATTTTATTTTTTTTTTTATTTTTTTTTTTTTATTTTTTTATATTTTTTTTTTTCTTTTTTTTTTTTTTTTTTTTTGTATATTTTTTATTTTTATTTTTTCTATTGTTTTTTTTTTATTTTTTTTTTTTTTTTTTTTTTTTTTTTTTTTCTTGTATTTTTTTTTTTCTTCTTTTTTTTCCTTTTTTTTTTTTATTTTTTCTATCTTTTTATTCTATATTTTTTTTTTTTTTTTTCTTTTTATTTATAATATTTTTTATTTTTTTTAATTTTTTATTTATATTATATTTTTTTTTTTTTCGTCTTTTTTTTTATTTATTTTTTTATATCTTTATTTTTTTTTTTTTTTTTTATTTTTTTGTTCTGGACCTTTATTCATTATTTTTTGTTTTTTCTCTTTTTTTTCCAGTTGTTTATTTTCAATATTTTTAATTTTATTTTTCTTATTTTTTGTTTATTTTTTTTACTATTTTTTTTTTTTGTATATTTTTGATTTTATTCTTTTTTATATTATATATTAGTTATTTATATTTTATTTTTTTTATAATTATTATTTGTTTTTTTTTTTTTTTTTTTTATTTTTATTCATATTTACTTTTTTAATATTTTCTTATTTTTTTTTTTTTTTATTTTGTTTTTTTTTATCTTTTATATTATCTTTTTTTTTTAAAAAATTATAATTAATTAATATAATATAATATATACTATTATTTATTTATAATATTTTTTAATTAGTTAGTATATTTTATAAATATTTTTATATTATTTAAAATTTATTATTTATTGATATTATACAATTACATTTATAAATTATTTATAAATTGCAATTTTTAATAAAATAGAATTATATTTTATTTTTTTCATTAATTTTTTTTTATTAAAATATAATCTTACATAATAATTTACTTATATATAATATTTATTATCTTATTTGTTATTTTTATTATTTTTTTTATTATTTATATTTTTTTTATTATTCAATTTTTTTTTTTATTTGAAATTTACAATATTTTTTTAAATTTTTATTAAATTTTTTTTTTATCTTTATGTATTTTTCATATATTTCTTATCTTTTTATCTTATTTTATCTTTCTTACTTAATCTTATTTTTTTTTCTTAATTTTATATCTGATTATTTTTGTTTATTTTTACTTTAATTTCTTATATTTTTATCTTTAAATATTTTATATTTTATTAATTTTTTTTATATATATTTGTTTAAGTTTATATTTAACATAATTTATTATATTTGAATTAATTTTTTAATAATTTAAACCTTATTTCTTTTTTTTCTTCTTTATTACTTTTTTATATTTTTTATTTTTTATATTCTATTATTTACTTATTAATTTATTTTTTAAATTTAATTTTTTTTTTATAATACTTGTTTTATTTTTTTTTTTTGTTTTTGATTCATTTTTTATTTCATTTTATATATATTATTATCATTTTTTAAATATTTCAATGTTTATTTTAAATATTTATCTAATATTTTTTGATAATATTAATTTTTTTTAGTTTATTTATTATTTCATTTTTTATAATATTACTATTTTTTTTACATATTATTACAATTTTGATATAATATTATTATTAAATATCTTATACTAATATTATAATATTTTTCCATTTTTATTTTTTTTAATTTTAATTCTTATACTTTTATAATACTATTTATCTTTTTATAAAATATTAAATTATATTTATTATTTTATTATAATATTATGATTTATTTTTATTTGAGTTTTTAATTATTTTTTTTTTACTTTTTTTTTTTTTTTTTTTTTGATTTTTATTTTCTTTTTTTTTATTCTTTTTTATATATTCTTTTTTTTTTTTTATATCTTTTTTTTTTTTTTTATTTTTTTTTTTTTTTATTATTTTTTGCTTTTTTTTTAATTTTTTTTTTTTCTTCTTTTTTTTATATTTTTATTATATCCTTATTTTTTCTTTATATCATTTTTTTATTATATTTTATTATCTTTTTTTATTATTAAACTAAAAAAAAAAAAAAAAAAAAAAAAAAAAGACAAAAAAAATAATTAAAAAAAAAAAAAAAAATAATTAAAATATATTATTAAATTAAAAAAATATCCATAATTGAATATAACTAATAAAAAAAAAAATTAAAAATAAAATAAAAAAATATCAAATATAATATAAAAAAAATTTCAATTATTAAAAATATATAAAAAATAAAATAAATACCTTAAAAAAATTAATAATAAATATAAAAATATAAATTCAACATAATAAAAATTCTAAAAAAACGAAAAAAAAAAAAATAATAATAATATTACAAAAAATTTAAAAGATAATTAAATAAAAAAAAATTTATAAATACAAAAAAAATAAATATATAAAAAAAAAAAAGAAATAAATATTATACAAATATACAATTACTTATAGAAAAAACATTAGTAAATTATAAATTATTAAAATATTAAAACTAACAAAAAATAAATATAAAAAAAAAATAAATATATATTTAAAATATTAAATAAACAACTAAATAAAAGATACAATAATTAATATTAAAATAAAAATAAAAATAAATAAATAAAAAAAAAAATAAAAAAAAAAAAATAAAGAAAAAAAATAAAAATTAAAAAAAAAAAAAAATAAAAAAAAAAATAATAAAAAAGAAAAATTAAAAATAATAAATAACTAAAATTAAAAATAATAGCAAAAAATAAAAAAAAAAAAAAAAATATAAATAAACAAAAAAAAAAAAAAACAAATAAAAAAAAAAAAATAATAATAAAATCAATTAATAATATAAAAGAAATAAATAAAAAATATAAATATATAAATAAAAAAATAACAATTAAAATTATACTAATAAATATAATAAAAAAAAAAAAAATAAAAAAAATGAAAAAAAGATAAATAACTAAAATAACAATCATTAAAAAAAAAATTAAAAATAAAAAAAAAAAAAATAAAAATAAAAAAAAAAAATAATGATAAACTTATAATAAAAAAAATAAAAAAAACTAAAAATAAAATAATAAAAAAAAGAAGAAAAATAAAAAAATATTTTAAATACAAATTAAAAAATAAAATAATAAAAAAAATGCTTATAAAAAGACGAAAAACATTTTAATAAAAACCAAAATAAAATATACCTAAATAAAGCGTAAAAAAACAAAATAAAATATTAATAAAAAAAAAATAATCATCAAAAAAAAAATAAAAAAAAACAATGACAAATAAAAAATTAAAAACAATATATAACAAAAAATTTAAAAAACAAAAAAAAACAACAAAAAAAAATAACCATATACAAAGTCCAAATAAAAAAGACAGTAATAAAAAAAAAATATCTAATACAAATTAAAAAAACAGATAAAAAAAAAAACAAATTCTAAAAATACACAATAAACAAAATAAAAAAAAAAAAAAATAACAACTACTACAATCCAATCAAATATAAACTAAAAAAATATAATCAAAAGTAAAAAAACAAACAAAACTTTACAATTAATATAAATAAAAAGAAGAAAAAAAATAATTACAATCTAAAAAAATTAAAAACAACAGTAGCTTAAAAGAAAAAAAAAAATATTAAAATAAATAAAAAAAATATCAACTAAATGAATTAAAACTAATAATTACAAAAAATTCCCCAACATCGGAACAATCTTTCTGCATCTAGCCTGCCCAACCCCTTAAGAATTTTGTAAGTGTCTATAAGATCCGCCCTTAATCTTCTAAATTCTAGCGAGTACAATCCGTGTCTATCCAGTCTTTCTTCATATGGAAGACCTGCCATCCCAGGAATCAGTCTTCTGAACCTTCTATGTACTCCCTCTATGGCAAGAATGTCTTTCCTCAGATTTGAAGACCAAAATTGCACGCAATACTCCATGTGTGGCCTCACCAAGACCCCTGTAACAACTGCAGTAAGAACTTCCCTGCTAAAGAAGACTTATCTCAAATCTTTTTGCTATGAATGCTAACATACCATTCGCTTTCTTCACTGCTTGCTGCACCTGCATGCCTACTTTCAATGACTGGTGTACTATGACACCCAGCTCTTGTTGCATCTGCCCTTTTCCTAATCGGCCACCATTCAGATTAAAGTCTACTTTCCTGTTTTTGCCACCAAAGTGGATAACCTCACATTTATCCACATTACACTGCATCTGCCATGCATTTGCCCACTCACCCAACCTATCCAAGTCACCTTGCAGCCTCCTAGCATCCTCCTCACAGCTAACACTGCCCCCCAGCTTCGTGTCATCCACAAACTTGGAGATGTTGCATTAAATTCCCTCAAAAGATCATTAATATATATTGTAAATAGCTGGGGTCCCAGCACTGAGCCTTGCGGTACCCCACTAGTCACTGCCTGCCATTCTGAAAAGGACCCGTTTACTCCTACTCTTTGCTTCCTGTCTGCCAGCCAGTTCTCTATCCACATCAATACTGAACCCCCAATAATGTGTGCTTTAAGTTTGTATACCAATCTCTTATGTGGTTCCTTGTTGAAAGCCTTCTGAAAGTCCAGGTATAACACATCCACTGGTTTCCCCTTATCCACTCTACGAGTTGCATCCTCGAAAAATTCTATAAGATTTGTCAGGCATGATTTACCTTTCATAAATCCATGCTGACTTAGTCCAATGATTTCACCACTTTCCAAATGTGCTGCTATGCCATCTTTAATAACTGTCTCTAGCATTTTCCCCACTATCGATGTTAGACTAACTGGTCTGTAATTCCCTGTTTTCTCTCTCCCTCCCTTTTTAAAAAGTGGGGTTACATTAGCTACCTCCAATCCTCAGGAACTACTCCAGAATCTATTGAAAAATTATCACTAATGCATCCACTATTTCTGGGGCTACTTCCTTAAGTACTCTGGGATGCAGCCTATCTGGCCCTGGGGATTTATCGGCCTTTAATCCATTCAATTTACCTAACACCAATTCCCGGCTAACCTGGATTTCACTCAGTTCCTCCATCTCATTTGACCCCCGGTCCCCTGCTATTTCCGGCAGATTATTTATGTCTTCCTTAGTGAAGACAGAACCAAAGTAGCTATTCAATTGGTCTGCATGTCCTTGTACCCCATGATCAATTCACCAGTTTTTTGACTGCAAGGGACCTACATTTGTTTTAACTAACCTTTTTCTCTTCACATATCTATAAAATCTTTTGCAGTCAGTTTTTATTTTCCCTGCCAGTTTTCTTTCATAATCTATTTTCCCTTTCCTAATTAAGCCCTTTGTCCTCCTCTGCTGGACTCTGAATTTATCCCAGTCCTCTGGTAGGCTGCGTTTTCTGGCTAATATGTATGCTTCATCTTTAGTTTTAATACTATCCATGGTTTGCCTTGTTATCCACGGATGTACTACCTTCCCTGATTTATTAATTTGCCAAACTGGGATGAATAATTGTTGTAGATTATCCATGCAGTCTTTAAATGGCTTCCATTGCACATCCACCGTCAACCCTTTAAGAATCACTTGCCAGTCTATCTTGGCCAATTCATGTCTCATACCCTGAGTTACCATTCTTTAAGTTCAGACCCCTTGTTTCTGAATTAACAATGTCAGTCTCCATCCTAATGAAGAACTCAACCATATTATGGTCACTCTTGCCCAAGGGGCCACGCACAACAAGACTGCTAACTAAGCCTTCGTCATTACTCAATACCCAGTCTAGAATAGCCTGCTCTCTCGTTGATTCCTCTACATGTTGCTTTAGAAAACTATCCCGCATACATTCCAAGAAATCCTCTTCCTCAGCACCCCAGCCAATTTGATTCACCCAATCTATATATAGATTGAAGTCACCCATTATAACTGTTTTACCTTTGTTGCACGCTTTTCTAATTTCCTGTTTGATGCCATCCCCAACTCCACTACTACTGTTAGGTGGCCTGTGCACAACTCCCACTGGCATTTTCTGCCCCTTAGTATTTCGCAGCTCTACCCATATCGATTCCACATCCTCCAAGCTAATGTCCTTCCTTTCTATTGCGTTAATCTCCTCTCTAACCAGCAACGCTACTCCACCTCCTTTTCCTTTCTGTCTATCCCTCCTGAATATTAAATATCCCTGGATGTTCAGCTCCCAGCCTTGGTCATCCTGGAGCCATGTCTCTGTGATCCCAACTATATCATATTCATTAATAACTATCTGCACATTCAACTCATCCACCTTATTATGAATGCTCCTTGCATTGAGACACAAGGCCTTCAGGTTTGTTTTTACAGCACTTTTACACCTTATACAATTATGTTGAAAAGTGGCCTTTTTGATTTTTGCCCTGGATTTTTCTGCCTGCTACTTTTACTTTTCACCTTGCTACCTATTGCTTCTACCCTCATTTTACACCCCTCTGTCTCTCTGCTCATGCGCCCATCCCCCTGCCACATTAGTTTAAATCCTCCCTGACAGCACTAGCAAACACTCCCCCAAGGACATTGGTTCCCAGCCCAGGTGCAGACCGTCCTGTTTGTACTGGTCCCACCTCCCCCAGAACTGGTTCCAATGCCAGAGAAATTTGAATCCCTCCCTCTTGCACCATTTTCAAGCCACGTATTCATTTGCAATATCCTCCTATTTCCACTCTGACTAGCACATGGCACTGGTAGTAATCCAGAGATTATTACCTTTGAGGTCCTACTTTTAAGTTTATCTCCCATCTCCCTAAATTCGCCTTGTAGGACCTCATCCCTTGTTTTACCTATATCGTTGGTGCCAATGTGCACCACGACAGCTGGCTGTTCACCCTCCCCCTCCAGAATGTTCTGCAGCCGTTCAGTGACATCCCTGACCCTTGCACCAGGGAGGCAACATGCCATCCTGGAGTCTCGTTTGCGGCCGCAGAAACTCCTATCTATTCCCCTTACAATTGAATCCCCTATTACTATAGCCCTTCCACTCTTTTTTCTCCCCTCCTGTGCCGCAGAGCCGCCCATGGTGCCATGAACCTGGCTGCTGCTGCCTTCCCCTGATGAGCCATCTCCCCCAACAGTATCCAAAATGGTATATCTGTTTAGGAGGGAGATGACCACAGGGGACTCCTGCACTATCTGCCTACTGCTACGCTGGCTAATGGCCACCCGTTCCCTTTCTGTCCACTTAACTTTTGCCTGTGGTTTGACCAATTCACAGTACGTGCTATTCACGTGTTTCTCATGGATGCTCCAGTATGAATCCAACCGCAGCTCCAATCGTTCAATGCGGTCTGCAGCTGGACACACTTCCTGCAAACGTAGTCACCATGGACACTGGCCATATCCCTGATCTCCCACATGTTGCAGGATGAGCAAACCATGGGGCTGATCTCAACTGACATGGCTTGCCCCCAAATTAAATCAACTCACTCACACTATAAAAATCTTAATCCTTTAAACTAACCTTTACTAAAAAGCACTGTACCCTTAGCTCACTGTACCAGAAAGAAGATATAATTGGCCCTGACTGCGAATTTAACTTAGCACTGTGAAAACAGACCCTTCCAATCATATCTAATAAACAAGTTGATTGGGCCTAGAAGAAATACTTTTTTTTTAAATTATTGTGTTTCTAGGAGAAACAGAAGCCTTCTTCAGTCCCATAAGCATTGAAAGGCTAAACAGCTGATATGATCTGCTGGGTATGGCCATCTGCTATTCCAGACAAGAGTTAAAATCAGCAATTGTCACATTTACAAAATGCGGAATGGAACATGTTCACTTTTCGCAAATTCTCCGAAATCTAGCTTTCCTTCCTTCTCCAACGCCTTGCTTACTCCAACAAGTAATGAGGTTCTATCAGTCCAGTCACACTGTTATCCCATTGTTATATAATTACTACCTGATCATTTATTTTGAGACAAACTTTGCTTTCAATTATCTAGGGCCTTGAGGCGACCATATCTAGACCTTTGTGAAGAAAGCATGTCCTTCCTCAGATAGAATTTAGACTTCCCTATCTTAGGGAAAAGACTGTGATGTCGTCTGTCCATTTCCCCCCACAGTTGCTGCCGGACCCACTGAGTTCTCCAGCAGTTTGCATTTTACTCAAGGGTCAGTCTCAGATTAAGAGGTGGTCAGTTAGGACCTGGACAGGGAAAGGTTTCTTCATCCAAATCTCTGTGCAGGCTGACTTTGAATGCATTCAAAATAAAGATCTCTAGATTTCTGCATATGGAGATTGAGAAAGAATATGGCACTAATGTAGAGATTATATATGTACTTGATGAACTTGACAATTTTTGAAGTGATAGATGGATTACTTTGACTATCAAGTTCTGAATTATTATGGTAGTACTCGAGCACAAAGCTTTATACTGATGCACCGGAAATTCAGACACAAATTCTTCTTACATTTATTTTATTTTTTTTCGCAGGTGTGGTCAATGTATTTGAAGCAGTCAAACTGATAATGTACAGTTATATTGTAATTGATTAAACACAATACTGAAAGACACAATACTGAAAGATGGTGGGGGCGCTGCAAGCCGGCAGCCCTGACAGCAGCGTGTTAGTTTTTTCTACTTTTTTTGTTTGTTTAGTGTGTCTCAATGTGTGTTTTTAATGTTTCTCTGTGTGTCATGTGTGTGGGGTGGTGTGGGGGGATAAGGGGGTAACCGCTTTGGTCGCCTCCTCCACGGAGAGGCGACTTTTTCCATGTCACCTCCGTCGTGGCCTAACATAGAGGATCGGTGCGGCCTTTCCCGGAAACGCACCCGGGGCTTCAGCAGTGGGTGCAGCGAGGACACTTTCGTCGCAGAGCGGGCGAGCCCTCGTCGGGGGTCACCGGAGGGGTGCGCTCCATTCGCTGGCCCGCAGCAGCCTAAAGCCGCGGTCTGCGGAGCTCCAGCTGGCGCGGCGTCCGGAGCCTGGGATCCCTCGCTGGGGACCCAGGAGGTGAACAGCTCCGACCGCTGGTCCGCGGCCTACTTCTACCATGGGTGCAGTGGGGATTTACGATCCGGAGCAGGATCCCTCGCCAGAGATCACTGGAGGGGAGCTCCGACCGCCGGCCCTGCAGTCTGCGGTGCTTCTGGCTGCGGCGCGTCGGGGACTTTAGATCTTTGACCGCTGGCCTGCGGCCTACACCATCTTGAAGTCCCGGTCTCTGGGGGGGAGGCACCGATTCAGGACTTACCTGGACTTACTTTGTCTGCACATCTGGATGCCCGCAGCGGTGATTGCGGAGGGTTGTGGTCTCGACCACGGGGCAAATGGAGGAGGACTGACCACATTTTGTGCCTTCTACCACAGTGATAAATGCTGTGGTGGATGTTTGTGTTAAATTTTTATTGTGTACTCTGTGTTCTTTTTTTATTGTACCGCTGCTGGCAAATTCATTTCACTGCACTTTATGTGCAAGTGACGAATAGAACTTGACTTGACCTGATCATTCCCATTATATATGAGCAGCTAAATGCTTCATTCTCTATTAACAAATGAAAGGGAAATAATTTATTAATTGTAAATCTGGAGGTTATGTCTCTAATAGCATTTCCTTTTTCAAGAGGAGTGTTTGGACTGATATAGCATGTATATATTTCAAAGCTGTCAATTATGTACTTCAAAAAGGGTTGTCTTGGCTTCTTTCATCCATTTTAGATCATAATAGATTAAGTGCTGAGAAGCTTGGTGCTGTAACACTGTGGAGGTTAGTGATGTCTGTGTCAGGATATGTAGAGAGATTGAGAAGTCATATAAAATACCTACTGCAATTTAAAATGGATTACAAGAACAGAGTGACCATGGTGGGATGTGTTCACATGTCATTAACTGGAGAAAGGATTTTAAAAGGCTGTTAATAAAGAATAAGCCATCTTTGACTTACATTTGAAAAAGCACAATGTGCTTGAGTAACTCAGTGAGTCAGGCAACGTCTCTGAAAGACATGAATAAGCAATGTTTCAGGTCGGGATCCTTCCTCAGACTTATTGTAGTTGGGGGTAGAAAGCTGGAAAAGACGTTGGAGCCTAGCAACTTATACATGGACACAGGTGATGGGGGGGGAGGGGGGTTGATTGGCAGATAGGTGGATAAAGGCAAAAGATGAAAATGAATCAAAAGGAGACTTTAATAACAGCGTAATAGTAAAAGAAAAAGCATTAAAGAGGAGACCTTTGAATATTATGTGGGTTTGTGTACAGATGAGGATGAAAGCCCTGAAATGTGCATTCATCCAGAGGGAAACCACCCCCATCCCTCTGGAGTTGGGCATCCCACTCAATTCCATTAGAATGCCATACATCACATGAGAAAAACATTGGCAAATAATGTCTCCTCAGATTGCTGCTTGGATAACAGAGGTATCACAGGGTTTTGGTGTTTGTTTGTGGAGTCAGTGCAGGCCAATGACAGACTCCTCCATCGGCACCCATGAGGAGATAAACTCAGCCGAGAACAAATGAGATAATGTAGCTTCATTCTGAGAAGATAGTTGTTGTGAGAAGTGAGACTCCACTTCCTAAGCCCTTTTTAGTAATTCATCATCATTGAAATGAGTATGGCTGTGCTCTCCTCTCCATAGGGTCGTTAGGGTGAATTCCCTATATGGAGGACGCCTGTGCGTGACTTTGTTTAACGTGGGAAGACTGGTACACAGACAGCCACCACATGGTCCTTGACAGATCTGGGCCAGGATCCTGTGGCATGGAGTCCATGACGACCAGAAACCCTTTTCTGCTGCAGCCTTCATCTGTCTTCCCAGCCGTTTAGAATTAGCTCTTAGGGCTAAAGGAATCAAGGGATGTGGAAATAAGCAGAAACAGGGTACTGATTTCAGATGATCAGCCATGATCATATTAAATGTTGGTGCTGGATCGAAGGGCCAATTGATCTATTCCTGCACCTATTTTTGTATGTTTCTATATTTCTGTTTCTACAAGGAACTGCAGATGCTGGAGTCTTACATAGAATACAAAGTGCTCGAGTAACCCAATGGGCCAGCCAGCATCTGAAGGACATGAAGAATCATCCCAACCCAAGACGACGCCTTTCGATGTAGAAACATAGAAACATAGAAAGTAGGCGCAGGAGGACGCCATTCGGCCCTTCGAGTCATTCATTGTGATCATGGTTGATCATCCCCAATCAATAACCCGTGCCTGCCTTCTCCGCATATCCCTTGACTCCACTAGCCCCTAGAGCTCTATCTAACTCTATCCTCCACAAACGCTGCCTGATCCTTTGGGTTACTCCAGCACTTTATGTTCTACTGAGATATCTGTTGTTCTATTTATTGTAGCATCTGGAATCTACATGGCTCCATTGAGTCTTTGAAAAAGAGCATGTAGCCAGGCTTTTGAAGGTGGTATCACTTCAGTGGCTTGCCATTGATTCCCTCATGTCTCAAATGGACTCCTGGTGGTGAATCTACATTGAAAGTTTACAAACACATTGATGAGATGGGCAGCAGAAGGGTATTGATCCGAAACATCTCCTATCCATGCTCTCCAGAGATGGTAACTGACCCATTGAGTTACTCCAGTACTTTTAGGATATTTCAACTTCCCAGTTGAGGACAGTTTGGAGAGACCTGTGACCTTTGGCACAGGCACACACTATTGTTA
Organism: Okamejei kenojei; assembly: GCA_035221665.1. Taxonomy (NCBI): domain Eukaryota; kingdom Metazoa; phylum Chordata; class Chondrichthyes; order Rajiformes; family Rajidae; genus Okamejei; species Okamejei kenojei. The sequence continues at coordinate 38,382,146 of CM069140.1, forward strand.
CTTCTGTCTCCATCCTCTGGTTTCGTCCATTAGAACCGTGAGATACCAGCTGATAATTCATGCCCAGAAATTCAGCTTGTCAGTAATACTAAAGTCAAATAGCACTGAATATAAATGGATGAGTGCACTTTAATTTAATTTAATTAGTTTAATTTAGAGACAGCGCAGAAACAGGCCCTTCGGCCCACCTAGTCCGCGCTGACCAGCGATCCCCACACATTAACATTATCCTACACATAGTAGGGACATTTTACACTTATACCAAGCCAATTAACCTACAAACATGTACATCTTTGGAGTGTGGGAGGAAACTGAAGACTTCAGAGAAAACCCAAGCAAAGTGAATTTAGAGAACACTCTGCCAAATAGGTCAGGAGGACACATTATTGGCAACAAGATTCAACTGTCAGCTCCTTAGTCCAGTTTACCAATCATGGGGAGAACGTACAAACTCCATACAGACAGCACCCGTAGTCGGGGTCGAATCAGAGTCTCCAGCTACTGCTGCTCCACCATTTCGCCCACTGCTACAAATATAATTATTAATCATGGATAAGTTTTAAGGTGCTATACTCAAACTGGAAGATCAACATCACTTATTCCACTCGGCTACAACCCACTGGTATAACATTGAACTCTCTAATTTCAGTTAATACCCCTTTTAACCAACCCCATCCCTGCCTCTTTTTACCCTGGCCCCTCAACCTAACTCCACACACATGCATGGATGTGATGCTGTTTCCAGTGTGGATTCTTTAGACTTCTGGAGCAGTTGGGGGGCTTTGGGTGGGAGTGGTAACGTGGGGGGAACGGGGGGAAGAATGTTTGGAAAAGGGAAGTGGGTTGATGCAAAATCTAGCAAGTGATAATTGGATATAGGTGAGTGGTGAAAAGGAGACAAATGGGTGTCAAATAAAGAAATGACAGAAGTCGTTTCTGGAAATGACTGCTTTCTGGTTAAGGGTTTATTGAACCAAGGGTACAGTGAGCTAAGGGTTCAGTGAGCTAAGGGTTCAGTGAGCTAAGGGTTCAGTGAGCTAAGGGTTCAGTGAGCTAAGGGTTCAGTGAGCTAAGGGTTCAGTGAGCTAAGGGTACAATGCTTTTTAGTAAAGGTTAGTTTAAAGGATTAAGATTTTTATAGTGTGAGTGAGTTGATTTAATAAGGGTCAGTTGAGATCGGCCCCAAGGTTTGCTCATCCTGCAACATGTGGGAGATCAGGGATATGGTTGGTGTCCCTGGTGACTACATTTGCAGGAAGTGTGTCCAGCTGCAGCTCCTGGCAGACCGCATTGAACAATTGGAGCTGCGGTTGGATTCATACTGGTGCATCCACAATGCTGAGAAACTCGTGAGTAGCACATACAGTGAGTTGGTCACACCGCAGGTAAAAGTTAAGCGGACAGAAAGGGAATGGGTGGCCATTAGACAGTGTAGCAGCAGGCAGGTAGTGCAGGAGTCCCCTGTGGTCATCTCCCTCCTAAACAGATATACCATTTTGGATACTGTTGGGGGAGATGGCTCATCAGGGGAAGGGAGCAGCAGCCAAGTTCATGGCACCATGGGTGGCTCTGCGACACAGGAGGGGAGAAAAAAAAGTGGAAGGGCTATAGTAATAGGGGATTCAATTGTAAGGGGAATAGATAGGCATTTCTGCAGCCGCAAACAAGACTCCAGGATGGCATGTTGCCTCCCTGGTGCAAGGGTCAGGGATGTCACTGAACATTCTGGAGGGGGAGGGTGAACAGCCAGCTGTCGTGGTGCACATTGGCACCAACAATATAGGTAAAAATTGGGATTAGGTCCTACAAGGCGAATTTAGGGAGCTATGAGATAAACTTAAAAGTAGGACCTCAAAGGTAATAATCTCTGGATTACTACAAGTGCCAAGTGCTAGTCTGAGTAGAAACAGGAGGATATTGAAGATGAATACGTGGCTTGAAAAATGGTGCATGGAGGAGGGATTCAAATTTCTCGGGCATTGGTACCAGTTCTGGGGGATGTGGGACCATTACAAACAAAACGGTCTGCACCTGGGCTGGAATGGAACCAATGTCCTTAAGGGAGTGTTTGCTAGTGCTGTCAGGGAGGATTTAAACTAATGTGGCAGGGGGATGGGAGCATGGGCAGAGAGACAGAGGGGTGTAAAATGAGGGTAGAAGCAATAGGTAGCAAGGTGAAAAGTAAAAGTGGCAGGCAGAAAAATCCAGGGCAAAAATAAAAAGGGCCACTTTTCAAACTAATTGCATATGGGGCAAGAGTGTTGTAAAAACAAGCCTGAAGGGTTTGCATCTCAATGCAAGGAGCATTCATAATAAGGTGGATGAGTTGAATGTGCAGATAGTTATTAATGAATATGATATAGTTGGGATCACGGAGACATGGCTCCAGGGTGATCAAGGCTGGGAGATGAAGATCCAATTATATTCAATATTCAGGAGGGATAGACAGAAAGGAAAATGAGGTGGAGTAGCGTTGCTGGTTAGAGAGGAGATTAACGCAATAGAAAAGAAGGATATTAGCTTGGAGGATGTGGAATCGATATGGATAGAGCTGCGAAACAGTAAGGGACAGAAAATGCTAGTGGGAGTTGTGACCAGGCCACCTAACAGTAGTAGTGGAGTTGGGGATGGCATCAAACAGGAAATTAGAAATGCGTAAAACAGTTATAATGTGTGACTTCAATCTACATATAGATTGGGTGAATCAAATTGGCAGGGGTGCTGAGGAAGAGGATTTCTTGGAATGTATGCGAGATAGTTTTCTAAACCAACATGTAGAGGAACCAACGAGAGAGCAGGCTATTCTAGACTGGGTATTGAGTAATGAGGAAGGGTTAGTTAGCAGTCTTGTTGTGCGTGGCCCCTTGGGCAAGAGCAACCATAATATGGTTAAGTTCTTCATTAGGATGAAGACTGACATTGTTAATACAGAAACAAGGGTTCTGAACTTAAAGAAAGGTAACTTTGAGGGTATGAGATGTGCATTGGCAAAGATAGACTGGCAAGTGATTCTTAAAGTATTGACGGTGGATATGCAATGGAAGGCATTTAAAGACTGCATGGATGAACTACAACAATTGTTCATCCCAGTTTGGCAAAATAATAAATCAGGGAAGGTAGTGCATCTGTGGATAACAAGGGAAATCAGGGATAGTATCAAAACAAAAGATGAAGCATACAAATTAGCCTGATAAAGGAGCCTACCAGAGGACTGGGAGAAATTCAGAGTCCAGCAGAGCAGGACAAAGGGCTTAATTAGGAAAGGGAAAATAGACTATGAAAGAAAACTGGCAGGGAACATAAAAACTGACTGCAAAAGTTTTTATAGATATGTGAAGAGAAAAAGGTTAGTTAAAACAAATGTAGGTCCCTTGCAGTCACAAACTGGTGAATTGATCGTGGGGAACAAGGACCTGGCAGACCAATTGAATAACTACTTTGGTTCCGTCTTCACTAAGGAAGACATAAATAATCTGCCGGAAATAGCTGGGGACCGGGGGTCAAATGAGATGGAGGAACTGAGTGAAATCCAGGTTAGCCGGGAAGTGGTGTTAGGTAAATTGAATAAAGGTCGATAAATCCCCAGGGCCAGATAGGCTGCATCCAGAGTACTTACGGAAGTAGCCCCAGAAATAGTGGATGCATTAGTGATAATTTTTCAAAACTCTTTAGATTCCGGAATAGTTCCTGAGGATTGGAGGGTAGCTAATGTAACCCCACTTTTTAAAAAGGGAGGGAGAGAGAAAACGGGGAATTACAAACCAGTTAGTCTAACATCGGTGGTGTGGAAAATGATAGTCAGTTATTAAAGATGGGATAGCAGCACATTTGGAAAGTGGTGAAATCATTGGACAAAGTCAGCATGGATTTATGAAAGGTAAATCATGTCTGACAAATCTTATAGAATTTTTCGAGGATGTAACTAGTAGAGTGGATAAGGGAGAACCATCTGGACTTTCAGAAGGCTTTCGACAAGGTCCAACATAAGAGATTAGTATACAAACTTAAAGCACACGGTATTCAGTATTGATGTGGATAGAGAACTGGCTGGCAGACAGGAAGCAAAGTGTATGAGTAAACTGGTCCTTTTCAGAATGGCAGGCAGTGACTAGTGGGGTACCGCAAGGCTCAGTGCTGGGACCACAGCTATTTACAATATATATTAATGATCTGGATGAGGGAATTGAATGCAACAAGGTTGCGGATGACACCAAGCTGGGGGGCAGTGTTAGCTGTGAGGAGGATGCTAGGAGGATACAAGGTGACTTGGATAGGTTGGGTGAGTGGGCAAATGCATGGCAGATGCAGTATAATGTGGATAAATGTGAGGTTATCCACTTTGGTGGCAACAACAGGAAAGTAGACTATTATCTGAATGGTGGCCGATTAGGAAAAGGGGAGATGCAACGAGAGCTGGGTGTCATGGTACACCAGTCATTGAAAGTAGGCAGGGTACACAAAAAGCTGGAGAAACTCAGCGGGTGCAGCAGCATCTAAGGAGCGAAGGAGATAGGCAACGTTTCGGGTCGAGACCCTTCTTCAGACTGGTCAGGGATCAGGGAAACGAGAGATATAGACGGTGATGTGGAGAGATAAGGAACAATGAGTGAAAGATATGCAAAAAAGTATCGGTGATAAAGGGAACAAGCCATTGTAAGCTGTTTGTGGTGTGAAAATGAGAAGCTGGTGCGACTGGGGTGGGGGAGGGAGATAGAGATAGAGGGAATGTCAGGGCCCGAGGGCTGAGGGAGAGGTGGGAAGGGGGGGAGACAGCAAGGGTTAACAGAATTGAGAAAATTCAATATTCAAGCCCAAAGGATGCAGACTCCCCAAGCGGAATATGAGGTGCTGTTCCTCCAGCTTGCGGTGTTGCTCACTCTGGCCGTGGAGGAGGCCCAGGACCGAGAGGTCGGATGTGGAATGGGAGGGGGAGTTGAAGTGCTGAGCCACCGGGAGGTCGGGTTGGTTATTGCGGACCGAGCGGAGGTGTTCGGCGAAGCGATCGCCAAGCCTCCGCTTGGTCTCACCGATATAGATCATTGAAAGTAAGCATGCAGGTGCAGCAGGCAGTGAAGAAAGCGAATGGTATGTTAGCATTCATAGCAAAAGGATTTGAGTATAAGTGCAGGGAGGTTCTACTGCAGTTGTACAGGGTCTTGGTGAGGCCACACCTGGAGTATTACGTTCAGTTTTGGTCTCCTAATCTGAGGAAAGACATTCTTGCCATAGAGGGAGTACAGAGAAGGTTCACCAGACTGATTCCTGGGATGGCAGGACTTTCATATGAAGAAAGACTGGATAGAGTCGGCTTGTGCTCGCTGGAATTTAGAAGATTGAGGGGGGATCTTATAGAGACTTACAAAATTCTTAAGGGGTTGGAATGGCTAGATGCAGGAAGATTGTTCCTGATGTTGGGGAAGTCCAGAACAAGGGGTCACAGTTTAAGAATAAGGGGGAAGTCTTTTAGGACCGAGATGAGAAAATCATTTTTCACACAGAGAGTGGTGAATCTGTGGAATTCTCTGCCACAGAACGTAGTTGAGGCCAGTTCATTGGCTATATTTAAGAGGGAGTTTAATATGGCCCTTGTGGATCAGCGAGTATGGAGAGAAGGCAGGTACAGTATACTGAGTTCGATGATCAGCCATGATCATATTGACTGGTGGTGCAGGCTCGAAGGGCCGAATTGCCTACTCCTGCACCTATTTTCTATGTTTCTATGTTTCTATGAAATGTGAAGCCAAAGGGAGGGATACAGGTAGAGGATGGAGCAAGAATGAGGATAAAAGAATGGGACTTTGGGATGGGAGGGCAGTGTATGGAGGAGGGGAAAGGAGAAGGATAATTAGAGTGACGGAACATGATGGGAGAAATGTGTGTGGATCAAATCCTTCGGCTGCAGCTTCAACCTTAGATTTGGGTACAAACTTCATAAGGGAATAAGATCAGTTATGGAAGGGAAAAAAATTGCAAGCCATCAGGGAAAGAACAGGGATGTGGGATTAATTGGATAAATTCACATACTGACAATTGAAAGATTCTATGTTTACCAAAAATCATAAAATATTAAATTGAACAAATAACATTTTTTTATTATAGATTTACAAATCATATGAATTGAAGTCCTCAAGGATTTCAAATGACAAATCAGTTCAATATTTGTAGAACATTTAGAAATGGGAGATTGTTACAGAAAATTACATGAGCACCAACATTGTTAAGTTGATTGAACTAATGGTTTTTAATATTCATTGTATTGTTCATTTCAAAAAGTAACATTGATGTGAATGATTTGGCAATGTGAAAAATATCATTGCAAGCAAGTTACAAAATTATCAAATGTTCTTGCGTATATATTGCAAAATATGTTCTGACCACAATCCAATTGTTACTGGGAAAATGTATGCAAAGTAATCACTTCATAAATAAAACACTGGAGGCAGTTGGTGAGAATTATTTTTTGTGTAACTTTTGCAAATAGGCAGCATATCTTGAGGATGCAAACAGGATAGATGGAGACAGGCATTCCCACAAATCATAACCATCCTGTGAATTCAAGGCAGTTGGTATTTTTTCCTTATTGAACTCATCATGCTGCTGCCAAAAACAAAAGAACAGCGACTTTCAACATTCACATCAATGTTATTTTTTCATTTATTTTAATTTCAATTTTTCTTCCAAATCAAAATCAAAACTCAGAGCTCCCATGGATTTGGAAGAAACAGCAACAAAGAGAAGCAGGAAAAAGCACTGATTGGCTCTAGCCCAAGTGGGAGGAGAGTTAGAAGTGAGTCAGAGGGGGAAAACAGTTGAAAACTGAGGAATTTGGTTTGTAAATTGGTAAATTAGGCAATTTATCAGTCAATATAAGCAGAACGGCTCTTAGGGAGCGACAGTGAGGGAGCAGCCCTGTGAGAAAAGTGCGAGTCTTTGGGAGAGACGAAAGAAGGAGATGTCAAGCAAGCTGATTCACTGTGATGCTTGCAGTATGTGGGAGGTCAAGGACACTGCTGGTGCCTCTGGCTGCTACAAATGTGAGAAGTGCATCCAGGTGCAGCTCCTGAAGAACTGGAGAAGCAACTGGAGTAAGGGGGAACTGTACAAAAGAGATGGATTGCATCTTAACAGGTGGGGGACCAGCATTCTGGCAGGCAGGTTTGCCACTGCTACATGGGTGGTTTTAAACTGAATAAGGGGGGTAGGGTGGCAAATGGGATAGTCGAGGACGGAGTTAAAGGGAAAGAGAGTAAAGGGATGGTTAATGACCCCAGAATTAACTGGAAAGGAAGCTCACAAAGGGATAGGAGATTATGGCCAAGTGTAATAGGGATTGATGTGAAAGGTGAGATGCGTAAGGAATTAAAAGTGTTGTATATGAATGCGCGAAGTATAAGAAGTAAAGTAGATGAGCTTGAGGCTCAATTAGAGGTTGGTAGATATGACATTGTGGGGATTACTGAGATGTCGCTGCAGGAGGATTGGGCCTGGGAACTTAACATTCAGGGTTATACATCCTATAGAAAGGACAGGCATGTGGGCAAAGGAGGGGGGGTAGCTCTGCTCGTGAGGGATGGAATTCAGTCCCTTGCGAGAGAAGACATAGTGACTGATGAAGTAGAGTCATTGTGGATTGAGTTGAGGAATTGTAAAGGCAAGAAGACACTAATTGGTGTTAGCTACAGACCTCCAAATAGTGGTCTGGATGTAGTGTTAATGCTTGAACATTGAATTTTCTCAATTCTGTTAGCCCTTGCTGTCTCCTCCCCTTCCCACCTCTCCCTCAGCCCTCGGGCCCTGGCATTCCCTCTATCTCCATCTCCCTCCCCCACCCTAGTCGCACTAGCTTCTCATTTTCACACCACAAACAGCTTACAATGGCTTGTTCCCTTTACCATCGATACTTTTTTGCATATCTTTCTTTCATTGTTCTTTATCTCTCCATATCAGTGTCTATATCTCTCGTTTCCCTGATCCCTGACCAGTCTGAAGAAGGGTCTCGACCCGAAATTCGCCTATCTCCTTCGCCTCTTAGATGCTGCTACACGTGCTGAGTTTCTCCAGCTTTTTGTGTAACCCCAGTGGTCTGGATGTAGTCTGGAGAAAAGGCAATTCTGGATTTAGTGTTGTCCAATGAACCAGATATGATAAGAAAACTCGAGGTAAAGGAACCGCTTGGAGGAAGTGATCATAATATGATTAGTTTTAATCTGCAATTTGAGAAGGAGAAGGTTAAATCAGAAGTGTCAGTGATGCAGTTGAACAAAGGGGACTATGAAGGCATGAGAGGGTAGCTGGCCAAGGTAGACAGGAACGGGATCCTAGCAGGAACGACGGTGGACCAGCAATGGCAGGAATTTCTGGGCATAATCCAGAAGACGCAGCATCATTTCATTCCAAAAAGGAAGAAAGATTCTAAGGGTAGTAGGAGGCAACCGTGGCTGACAAGAGAAGTTAGGGATAGAATAAAACTAAAAGAAAAGATGTGTAACACAGCAAAGGGTAGCCGGAAGCCAGAGGATTGGGAAACTTTCATAGGACAACAGAAGGAAACAAAACGTGCAATATGGGCTGAAAAGATGAAGTACGAAAGGAAGCTGGCCAGGAATATAAAGAAGGACAGTAAAAGCTTCTTTAGATATGTTAAGGGAAAAAGAGTAACAAAGTCAAATGTGGGTCCCTTGAAGGTTGACACGGGTGAAATTATTATGGGCAACAAGGGAATGGCAGAAGGGTTGAATAGGTACTTCGGATCTATCTTCACTAAGAAAGACACAAACAATCTCCCAGATGTACTGGAGGCAGAGGATCTAAGGGGGTAGAGGAACTGAAAGAAATTTTCATTAGGTGAGAAATAGTATTGGGTAGGCTAATGGGACTGAAGGATGATAAATCCCCTGGGCCTGATAGTTTGCATCCCAGGATCCTCAGGGAGGTGGCTCTAGAAATAGTGATAATTTTCCAATGTTCAATAGATTCTGGATCAGTTCCTGTGGATTGGAGGATAGCTAATGTTATCCCACTTTTCAAGAAAGGAGCAAGAGAAAACGAGGAATTACAGACCAGTTAGCCTGACTTTGGTGGTGGGAAAGATGCTGGAGTCAATTATTAAAGAGGTAATAATGGGGCATTTGGATAGCAGTAAAAGGATTAGTCCAAGTCAACATGGATTTATGAAAGGGAAATCATGCTTGACTAGTCTTCTGAATTTTTTTGAGGATGTGACCTGGATGAAGGGGTACCAGTGGATGTTGTGTATCTAGACTTTCAGAAAGCCTTTGATAAGGTCCCGCACGGGATACCGGTGACTAAAATTAGAGCGCATGGTGTTGGGAGTAGGGTGTTGACATGGATAGAAAATTGGTTGGCAGACCAAGCAAAGATTCAGAGTGAACGAGTCCTTTTCAGAATGGCAGGCAGTGGCGAATGGAGTACCGCAAGGCTCGGTGTTGGGGCCGCAACAGTTTATCATATATATTAATGGTTTGGAAGAGGGAATTAGCAGCAACACTAGCAAGTTTGCAGATGACACAAAGCTGGGTGGCAGTGTGAACTGTGAAGAGGATGTTAGGAGGTTGCAGGGTGACCTGGACAGGTTGAGTGAGTGGGCAGATGCGTGGCAGATGCAGTATAATATTGATAAATGTGAGGTTATCCACTTTGGCGGCAAAAAAAAGGGGGCAGATTATTATCTCAATGGGGTTAGGTTAGGTAAGGGGGAGGTGCAGCGAGACCTGGGCGTCCTTGTACTGAAAGTTGGTTTATAGGTACAGCAGTCAGTGAAGAAAGCTAATGGAATGTTGGCCTTCATAACAAGAGGATTTCAGTATAGGAGTAAAGAGGTTCTTCTGCAGCTGTATTGGGCTCTGGTGAGACCACTTCTGCAGTATTGTGTGCAGTTTTGGTCTCCTAATTTGAGGAAGGACATCCTTGTGATTGAGGCAGTGCAGCGTAGGTTCACGAGATTGATCCCTGGGATGGCGGGACTGTCATATGAGGAAAGATTGAAAAGACTAGGCTTGTATTCACTGGAGTTTAGAAGGATGAGGGGGGATCTTATAGAAACATATAAAATTATAAATGGACTGGACAAGCTAGATGCAGGAACATTTTTCCCAATATTGAGTGAGTCCAGAACCAGGGGCCACAGTCTTAGAATAAAGGGGAGGTCATTTAATACTGAGGTGAGAAAAAACGTTTTCACACAGAGTTTTGAATTTATGGAATTCCCTGCCACAGAGGGCAGTGGAGGCCAAGTCACTGGATGGATTTAAGAGAGATTTAGAGCTCTAGGGGCTAGTGGAGTCAAGGGATATGGGGAGAAGGCAGGCACGGGTTTTTGATAGGGGACGATCAGCCATGATCACAATGAATGGTGGTGCTGGCTCGAAGGGCTGAATGGCCTCCTCTTGCACTTATTTTCTATGTTTCTATATGTTATATACAAAAGATCAAAGAAAACATTCTAATGTAATATCACACACTGATCTTGGGAAAGGATGTTATAAACTATAATTAAATATACCATATCCCTTGCATGCGGGTGCTTTCTGTTCAGTACATTCAAAGAAGGTAAAGACATCCTCAATTCCTCCGCTCCCTAATTTGCCTTCACCAACTCATCCGATGAGCCACCATTGTGATGGCTACAGTTACGTTAGTGCTCTTTAACGGGAGGCTGCACTGATTTTGGAGGGAAAAGAGAGTTTGACTAAGTGGACTGTTCTTTGAAAGAGTTAGCATAATTCAAAGGGTAGAATGCTCGCCTGCTAAACTATCTTGTTCTGTGATTCTAATCTATTCCACTTGATCACATAATACCTTTCCTGGGGATTGTAAATTGTGTCTTATTCTTCTAGCATTGATAGCTGGTAAAAATTACTGTACTTACGTGCTTTCATACTTCACTTTAAACATCAAACACCTCTGTACGAGGAATGACATTAGTGAATAGTTCTGCCTGACACTAAAGTGATGAATCTTCACATCCCCATGAGCAGAATACCACATTTGTCCTGAAAAGAAAAATCACAAGAAATATATGAAGGCATTTATATCACAAAAATAGAAAGCTTAACTATCGGCATTCAAGGCAGAAACATCGTCAATTTTGAAAAAAATTTCGAACGTCTTCTTTGCTAAATGGTCAAATATTCCAGGTTCCTGTACTGAGACATTGAAATATGTAAAGCAGGTGAAGCATGTGTTAGGAAATCAAGCTGGGTTTTTAGTGCCTTATAAAATTATTTAATATAGCAGAATCAGAACATCAAAACAAAGATCAAAGAAAAAAATACGTTTTGATCAATTTCCATGAAGGATTACATCTTGCTACTGTGATTCAAATACCTTATGTTGCTTTTTTTCAGATCTGCATTTAATTGGTCAGTCATTCATTTGGAAGAGGCCAAATCTTTTGCTGAATGTAGCACATGGATATCAGAATGAAATGCCTGCCTCAGTAAAGCAGGTTGAGGAAAATATTCTGGGACCAACTTGTATCAAAAACAAATTGGAAAGAGAAACAGAAAGTGCTAGAAAATATATCAGGCCTGACAACAGAATTAACAGTTCAGACCAAAATCTTTCATCCAAACTGAGACATTTTAGAAGTCAAATGCTTTAAGTTGGCAAGAATGAAGAAGACAAAGGGAATGTAATGGGGTGGAGATCAAGAGAGGCTGAATGACACAGGGGACAGTGGTACTGGCTGAGAGAGCACAGTTTTTTAATGATCAGAGCTGATCTGTCTGAAGCAAGGGTAACCAGTAGCAGCAGAAGGAAATCAGAGGAGGGAAGGGACAAAAAAGGGAAAATGGAACAAACATGCTGGAATTGTACAATACAAACTGAAATCTGAAATAAAAATAGAGAAAAATCAAAAAAACTAAGCTAGTTTAACCTTGTTGTGAGGTTCTGTGTTGTTTTTTTGTTTCATTCCAGCATTTTGTGACAGGTTGCGATTTGAGCAATGATTTTAATGACATTACAACATGATCCGGTGAACATAAAATATGTTGTTCCTTCCTAGCATAGGGCTAGGTTTTTCTGTTAAGCATTGAATTTAATAAATTAATCAAGTAATTTTACAGAAACCTTTCTAAATGCCTTTGTTGGCACGCAAGTCCTGAGGCCAAATAACTGTGCAGAATGTTCCTATTTTTTTGATAGTTGCTTCTTAAGGCACCCCAAGACTAGTGCAGCCACAGGGATGGGCTCCTAAATGCAATGCGTGGATTGAGCTAAGCGTAAGCGGGCCCATTGCTAAAAATCTTTGGAGTTCTCTACTGAGATGCTATAGATGCTGAAGTTGTTTAGTGCATGCAGGACTGGCATTAATATGAAGCAGAGGATAGTTTGGTTTGCAGTGAGATTACAATTTATGGGGACCAGGCAGGAACGTTGAGCTCAGCCATGATATTGTGTGGTGGAATAGACTTTATGAGCCAGTGGCAAACCCTGCTCCTTTTTCTTATCATTTTAATTTATTGTTCAGGCAACAATATGAACCTGGAGTAGTGAATCAGCCCTGGCCTTACTGAATGTGTAGAAAGGAACTGCAAATGCTGGTTTACTCCATAAATAGACACAGAATGCTGGAGTCAGTCTGAAGAAGGGTCTTGATCTGTTATGTCACCCATTCCTTCTCTCCAGAGATGTCCCACTGAGTTACTCCAGCATTTTGTGTCTATCTTCTGGCCTTCCTGAGTGATGGAGCAGGTATAGTTATGCTCCTTTCCCCTGTGGTTTAATGCTCTGGCAATGTATAAACCATATAACCATATAACCATATAACAATTACAGCACGGAAACAGGCCCTCTCGGCCCTTCCAGTCCGTGCCGACCATTTGTTTTCCCCTAGTCCCATCTATCTGCACTCAGACCATACCCCTCCATTCCCTTCACGTCCATATACCTATCCACTTTACTCTTAAATGTTAAAATCGATCCTGCCTCCACCACTTCTGCTGGAAGCTGATTCCACACAGCCACACCCTCTGAGTAAAGAAGTTCCCCCTCACGTTACCCCGAAACCTCTGTCCCTTAATTCTCATGTCATGCCCTCTTGTTTGAATCTTCCCTACCCTTAATGGGAAAAACGTATCCACGTCAACTCTGTCTATCCCTTTCATCATTTTAAAGACCTCAATCAAGTCCCCCCTTAACCTTCTGCACTCCAAAGAATAAAGACCTAACTTGTTCAACCTTTCTCTGTAACATAGTTGCTGGAACCCTGGCAACATTCTAGTAAATCTCCTCTGTACTCTCTCTATTTTGTTGACATCCTTCCTATAACTAGGCGACCAAAATTGTACACCATACTCCAGAATTGGTCTTACCAATGCCTTGTACAATTTTAACATTACTTCCCTACTCCTATATTCAATGCTCTGATTTATAAAGGCCAGCACACCAAAGGCTTTCTTTACCACCCTATCTACATGCGATTCCATCTTCAGGGAACTATGCACAGTTATTCCTAGATCCCTCTGTTCCACAGCATTCCTCAATTCCTACCATTTACCATGTACTTCCTATTTTGATTTGTCCTGCCAAGATGTAGCACTTCACACTTAACAACATTAAACTCCATCTGCCATCTTTCAGCCCACTTTTCCAAATGGCCCAAATCTCTCTGTAGACTTTGAAAAGCTACTTCATTATCCACAACACCACCTATCTTAGTATCATCTGCATACTTACTTATCCAATTTTCCACCCCATCATCCAGATCATCCAATAAAGATTCTCTTACTGCTCCTATTTCAAAGTTGGATTTAAAGTATGATATGTAGGAGCATATTTTACATGTGATATACACCATGATTTGTGTGGTATTGTGTTTTAGTCTATTAAATAAACGATGCATGGAATATTTAGAGTATACAGGTTTCTTTTGTTGAGATGCAGCTATTTTACCATATGTGTTTCTGTACAATTTAAAACACCCAACTTACAACCAGCGCCATATAAACAGTCATACATGTAATTAATGCTAACCGAAAATACACATTGCACTTCCATCATTGTATTTGCTTATCATATGAGGAAAACTCTCAGCTGTGAGGAACTATACTGTTGTCAATTAAGAAGCAATTAATTTCCAACGGAATGTAGGAGACAACTTGGTTTGATGAGATGAATTCTTCCTCCCTGTATCAGCTGCAATGTCCAATAATAAATAAGCTTTGGTATTTTCACTCTAGTGAGGCCAAATAACTAACTGTCTGCAATTTAGAACCAAGCCAGTAATCTTACTTTGCAGAGATCAGAAGTATAGTTTGGTTCGGAAGTGGAAATCTTCATACCCAGCTTAGTGTTAAAGCTGATTGTTCATAATGACTAAAAGGAGATTTGCTTCAGGTGAGTTAAGAGATTTTAAGGGAAGAAATATAATTCATTCTGGCACACAGACAATCTTAATTCTAATTGCATACTTTCATAGTCATAGAGAAATACAAATGGAAACGAGCCCTCCGGCCCAACTTGTCCATGCCAACAAAGATGCTTCATCCAAGTTGGTTCCATGTGTCTACATTTGGCCCATCTCCCTGTAAGCTTTGCGATCCTTATACATGTCCAGACATCTTTTAAATGTTATTATTGTACCTGCCTCAACTACTTTTTTTGGCAGCTCATTCAATATACCTACCGCTCAATTCTATAAAGATTTCACCTTAAACCTATGCCCTCTATTTCTTGATTCCCCCCAGGCGAAAATGCAATGTACAAAGGCAAAGGCAAAGACAAAGACACTCTATTTATGCCTCATGATTTTATACACCTCTGCAATGTAACCTCTCAGTCTCCTGCTCTCCAATGAATAAAGTCCTTGCCTGTCTAAACTATTGCATCCTAGCAACATCCTCATCAACTTTAACTGCACTGTTTCCAGCTTCATAGCGCATTTCTTATGGGAGGGTGACCAAAATTTAACACAAAACTCCAAGTTACCAATGTCTTGTACAAATGTAACATAAAGTTACAACTACTACACACAATTCCCTGGCTGCTGAAGGCCAGCGTGTCTTCTTCACCCCACTATCTACCTGTGATACCACTTTCAGAGATGTATGGATCTATAGAATTGTTCAACCAAAGGTGCTGCAAAGCAAAAAGTTATCAAAAATCCCCATTGGGTTTACGTGACCAGAAAATACTCCTCGTTATTTCAGGCAAATTTTCCACCATTAATCACCAAATTAAATGCCCTTATTCAATTTTGGAAAACACTTCCGATCCCCCTTATAGGTAGAATAAATGCCTTAAAATTGATCTTCCTTCCACAAATCCTGTACCTATTTTAATCAATACCGATTTTTCTTCCTAAAAATTAAAAAAAAAAAAAATTCTGTGATCACATACTTTATGTGGGATTACAAAACTCACAGAATTCATAAACTACATTTATGTAAACCTAAAGAAATCGGCGGACTGGCTTTCCCTAATTTATTTTATTATTACTGGGCAACGAACATTAAACATTTAATCTATTGGATGGATGATACATGTCAACAGGTAAACTGGCTAATAATGGAGAGGGAAGATTGTTTGCCTTTTAATATAGGCTCGATTCTTCTCTCTTTAATAAATCTGAAGAAATCAGCATATGAGAAAAATCCGATAATCCATACTACCTTACGAATCTGGAAACAGGTGAAATCAACCCTTAAATTGAGAAACCCTAATCAGATTCAAATAAGTTAATATTGTACCTTTATAATTCACTTTTAAATTTACAAACTCCATCGTCGGAAATAATTAGGCGAGGTTGGGAAGATGAACTGGGTCTAGCAATTTCAATAGATAGTTGGGAGGAAAGCCTTCTATACATACACAACTGTTCTCTTAATGTTAGGCACTCGCTAATACAATTTAAAATACTGCCTAGACTTTATTATTCAAAGTCTTAATTGAATAAGATGTTCCTAAATGTCTCCCCTATTTGTGATAAATGCCTCCTCCAAGAAGCAACCATAACACATTTCTTTGCTTCCTGTACAAAATGACACAACTTCTGGAGGGGAATTTTTGATTTTTTTTCTAAAATACTTAAAATAAAATTGGACCCCGGCATAGAATTGATCATATTAGGTACATTAGAAGCCTGTTCTGAGCTAACATTATTTCAAGGACGTTTACTTAACTATGGCCTGATAACGGCAAAAAAACTAATACTTAATTTTTGGAAACAGACAGCTGTCTCTACAGTGAAGATGTGGATTACAAACATGTCCGAGACACTACATTTGGAAAATATTAGGCCTGTCTTGGCAGCAAAACCAGATCAATTTCTCAAGACATGGACACCCTTCACCGAATTCTTACAAGGATAGTATGGCGCAACACAAATCTAAATTTTAATCCAATTCTGGGTTGGGTGAGGTGGGCGGGAGGGAATGAGGGGCAGGTATATCTCCACTTTCCTTTTTTCTTTTTTTTTCTTTTATCTGTACTTTCTTTTCGGCCACACTACTTTGATAGTCTAGGGATCTTTACTATGTGCTTTTTCGAGCTATCTTTTCACTTCGCACTTTTTCCCTTTCTTGTTCTTTCTTTTTTCTTTTCTTCCATTTTCAGGTTACAAACTTAAAAATGAGGCTGTACAATAATTGTATAATTTTAGATGCCGAATGTTCTGTCTTTGTACAATTGCTTCTAATAAAAATATATATTTTTTTAAATTGAAAAAAATCCCCATTGGCATGACCTGGAGTTTAGGATTAAATGGTTGTTTGAAATTCTTGGTGATTTTCGACACCTATTTAAACTGTGGAGAATGATCTGTCAATCGCGTACTCACTAAAAAAAGAAAATAAAGTTTATTTACTTTCCTCAAATTGCTGAAGTGATAATTTAGAAAAGCAGGAGAACACACATAATCTTAGCTTGGTGAGATAAAATGAGATGGGACTTCACAAATGCATTATTTTGGATGAAGAGTTACAAAGAAAATTAACATTCTCGATGTAACATTTCTTATTGCGGTTGATTTGTCATTACAATGTTGAACTAAGTCTTCCGAACTTGATTTCTGACCTAATCAAAACAAACGAGAAATATAGATGGTGATGTGGAGAGATATTGAACAAATTAATTAAATATATGCGTAAAATTAACGATGATAAAGGCAACGGTTAGCTGTGGGCTAGGTGAAAACAAGCACGTATACATGTTTTCATATACAGCTTTTCACATTGCTAAATTCTGTTCTGCTTTGATATCATACTTTGTAAATATTTGTCCATTTTGTTCTCCAAGAAATATGCTTTCATACTAACTATTCATTTTTAGCATCATTGATAGTACTTCTCCAATGCCAGAGTAAACTGCAGATTAATCCTGTGTTTAACTCAATGCAAGAGGTTTGACAGGCGAGGCAGATTAACTTGGGGCATGGATACGTACATGGAACTGGGATTTTAAAGCCATTACTGAAAACTGGCTAATGGCAGGATAGGATTGTTTAATGTTGTAGGGTACAGATGGTACAAGTGAGAATGAGGTGATGGAAAATAGGGTGAAATGCTTTTTCATCACCAGGCAACACCTGGTTCAGGGTTGTGTTCTAATTCCTCCCCTAAGAAACTCCATTGAGGCTCCAGTAGGGAGCAAGGACTCGGAGTCACGGTCACTAGCAGGCGCAACCTGTCTAGTGAGTAAATAAATAAATAATCAAACAAACAAATAAATAAAGACAAAATAAATGGATGATGAATAAATAAAAGGGAAAAAAGAAATGTGCTCCTAGCTCAGAAGACTTTTCCAGCCTGTGTCAGTCAGATTACTGTGGGAGCAACACCTGGTTCAGGGTTGCGTTATAATATCTCCCGCTCAGAAGAAGGGAAGCAATAACTGGCTCAGGGTTGCATTATAATATTTCCCGCTCAGAAGAGGGGAGTGTTGGAAATTCTTACATAGGTGACTCCAACTATGCGGATATCGATAAGGAAATCGAATCCCTGAACTAATGGGGGATATGCTTCATTTTTAATCATATGAAGGAGCTACCGGCTCTTGTCACATATTTGCCATCCCTTTGGGGATAGGAGATTCACTGGAGGAGGATCTGGCTAAACGTATCCGGGAAATATGCCAGTTCAGATAACTACCAGATTTTGGATGTTCCATACGTCAATTTCATCAGTTGGGATATCCCAGTGAGAATATGTAGGCAAGAATGATGTCAGCAAGTCCAAAAACCGCTCTGGAGTCTTTATGGCCTTTTGCAAGTCAGTAGATGGGTCTCAACACTCGTAAGTGCAGAAAGCTGCATTATCACTTCTCTATAATACACAGTTGGGGCTATTGCCTTCGCAAGATGTTATAAGGCATGAGATGATTCGCAAAATGGCTCATTTTTACAGGGCCAGTAACGTGCAGACTGCATAGTATCTCTTCAGAGAGGACTTATGTAGCAAGTTGAAGACTTACAGGGGGAATTTAAGGCTGTGGGATGGAGTACCATCCTAAGAGGGTAAAGCTCCAGTATTCCGGTGGGTTTTCACCCTGTATTTAAGGAGCAGGAAGCGCCATTGAAGCTCCGGAAAGGAGTAGCCGGGAGTCATAAGCTGGCCTCGCAAGAACAGCTTGTTGAACCAGGTTTGCAGTAATGGCAGGCGTGACCTGTCCACTGAGCCACTGATGTTCTGAAGGAGCAGCTGGCCAAAGGAGCAGCCTGTCGATCCAGGCGGGGAGAAACTGGCAGCACATTCTGCACAGTCAGCTCCAGCAAAGGCTCTAAAGAGGCCATAGGCCGAAGATGTAGTCTGTCCCATTGGGCTCAGAAATACTGGCAGGGGTGCCTTACACAGCAATATCGCTTTTGAGCTCCGGAAACGAGCTGTTTGGCAAGCTTGGGGCTGAAGATGTGGTCAGACAGGGTCTGCAATGGAACTTCAGGTCGACCTGGGCCCAGAGACGCTGGCAGGTAAGGTCTCTTATCAACCTCCATAGAACTCCGAAATGGAGCAGTCTGTCGGCCCGGGTTTGGATTTACTGGCAGCATGGGCTGTCTCGTACATTTCACTGTCTCTGGAGAAGTTCAGGTTGATGCAGAGACATTGGCAGGGTGCCTTGCATAGCAACCTCTGAAAGTTCCAAGTAGGAACAGCTTGGCTAACCTGATTCAGGGTAGACCATCTTGGAACTGGCTTGCCATATGGAACATATTGACCAGGGAAGCTCTGCCTCAACATCTGTGATTGAGGTTATCTGGCTGCTCAGTAGAGTGAGGTAGTCTGAGGTTTCCCTCAACACATGCTTAATTCTTTCAGCTCAGTTAGTAGAGTTGCCAGTTTATTGGAAGCATCATTGCCATCCTCTCTGGGATAGGTAGCTACCAGCTGAAAGCCAGTCTGGCATGGAGCATTTTTTATCCGACCGGCAGGTTCATGTTCTGAATAGAAAATATATATATAATAATCTGTAGGCTCTCAATACCAGTATTCTTGATTGAGTGGCTGGTCGAAAACAGTGCATTGCGCACACTGGCGACTGAGACAGGTGGTTTCACTCAGAGGACTGCAGAGCAATTCCTGGTTCAGGGTTGCATTATGCTATTTGAAGCACTCTGAGGAAGTAGGCTGACGATTTGTGATGACTCTGACAGTCAAGAGTTGACAGGGAACTCGTATTCACACATCAAGTGGATGTTGTGTTTCAGCTCTAGTCATAAGGATCTGATTATATGTTATGAGCGAAATAAATAAATAGATAAATACATCTTCCGTGGCAAAAGCCAAAAATTTCCATCCGTACGATCTATAGAGGAAACGATGGTTATCCAAGTGGAAACAGAAACGTCTCACAAAGGATGAGTAGTCTGCCCAAGAGCAAGAGAGGTATATTTCTGATATTTCGCAAGGTTTCAGAAAAGTGGAGCATGCCAAATCAGGTTTGGATTTGGCTAGTCTGATCATGTGTTTGGTTACCCAGTTTAAGATGGATAATTGTCTTTCAGCGATTTAGCTGATTCAGAGAATTAGGGCCTCAATCGATCTTGAAGATGCATACTTTGCCATATCTATACACGAGAAGCACAGATATATCTGGTGTTTTGCTGACAAAGCCAGTGGTGGAAAGTTTAGGCTCTATCTAAGGGTTGTCTTCACGCCTAGGCTATTTACAAAGATTCTAAAGCTAATGCTGCCCTACTCAGATCAAAGGGCATTTTGTCATGGAGTTTATAAATTACATGCAAAATTTGTAACTGATAAGATCCAGGAGTTTTATCAGTAGATGCCTCTTACGATATTAAGGATGAGGCAACATGGAACTTAATAATGCCAATTTTGCCTACTCATTCAGGGTGTCCATGGTAAAGGCGGCTGAAAGAAGCTCCTAGTTACTCGAAGTCATGAGTGATGGCTAATTCAGCCTATTTCTCGTGCAGCTAGCTCTGCACGATTGTATGGGAAGTTTGTGAAGAAGACATGTGAGCTACTTTAAACAGAAATAGCAGAGGTTTGTTTTCTTTCAGCTTGGGCTTAGAGAGGCGATTATGTTATAGTACAATTGACACTGCTTGTGCTGTTTTGTCATTCTCTATAGTACCATAAGTGGGACAATAAATGATTGGTTATTCACCCGCTGTTGACTAACGTTATGCAAGGTGTCTTTTATATGACTGCTCTAAAAGCCTAGACTCATAGTAGTGTGGAATGTATATCAGTAAATTATTATGCAGATATTCATCTACTGTATTCCTAATGGGAGCAGTATCTTTAAGTTGATTATGCTTTTAGCAACTGATTTCAGCACAAAGAACACAGTCTTTACTCAATCTCTGGCTCGGTTTCTGGGTCATAACTGACATGAGGGTAGCTTGTTATGGGAAAGATCTCATAAAGCAAAACGGGCATGGTTGGGAACAATTTTGAATTAACAGCATACCCACCAGATCGGAGATTGGGGGTGTTATGATGTATACAGGTATACTGAGCTTGCTAGTACCTATGAGATGAAGGATAGTTTATTTGTTGTTATTAAATCGTTTTCTCAAGAGATTGCTGGTGGCTCATTAGTAGCCAATAGAATGGATATTCCCATTTGATCATCTTCTTGCAACAGCAGGAGGCTTACATAGTGCACTTTCAGAAGTTATGGAATTTGGTTGAATATGCCTGGATGATTGCAGATAGAATTCTGAACAGTGTTGCATGAAGTTTTGTCTAACTCAAAGCCAAATGGGACTGTGGTCCGATTAAGGGCAATGGCCATGTATGCAAGTTAGCATCATGTTGTTAATAAACCATGTCTGTTCCACCATTCATGGTTTACCTGTTTAAGTATTTCACACACAGATTGGGTTACTGCATGAAACCAAAGAACTTTGAAGACTTCACGTAGTCACTCACGTGACTTCCATATAAAATAGAAAGTTTAAATGAAAACTTACCGTTTGAAGTTTGATCTTTATTTTATGAGAAGTTGAAGTGAGGGATTACGTGCCCTCCACTCCCAACCCTGAATCTCATAAAGATAATTCGGTAAATCAACGGTTATTAACCTTTCTATAGTTTAAGTTTGTACAAGTGGTTTGTGGTTTCATACAGTTGCTCTGAAGATTGACACAGATGCGGGCTGGTGGGCTCTTCACATATTCCCTCACATCAACTTCTCATAAAATAAAGATCAAACTTCAAACGGTAAGTTTTCGTTTAATCTTTCTATTAAGGACCACATCACGGCTGTAGTCCGAGATGACTGATGGATCATCCAGTGACGCTATCTGGGTGGAGCTGAGAAATAAAAAGATGATCACCTTGTTGGAATTGCTCTATAGGCCCCTGAATATTTAATGGGAATTAGAAGAACAAATATATCGCGGGATTGCAGACAGCTGCAAGAATAATAGGGTTGTCATACTAGGGTATTCATCTTTCCTAATATAGCCTGGGACTGCCATAGTGCCAAGGGGTACCTCTCCCATGGGTGGAATTTGTTAAAGGTGTTTAAGAAAGTTTCCTCAGGCAATATATAGAGGCAATATATATAGAAGGAAAAAGGCATAGCTTGACCTACTTTTAGTGAATAGAGCAGGGTAAGTGCCTGAGATGTCAATGGATGAACACCTTGAGACTAGCAGCCACAGTTCTAATAGTATTAAAATAGCTATGGAAAAGGACAGGGCCAAACTAATGTTCAAAATTGGGGCTAGGTATTGGACAGGAAGCTGCACAAGTAGATTGGGGCTGATTCAAAAGTGCTGGCCCACTAAGTCTTGGCTTGCACTAAGAGTAGGTCATGCTCTGCTCTCTCCCTTGTAGTGCCCTCCATACCAGTAAGCAAAGGGATTTTTGGAAAGTGGAAACCCTTCAAAAAATGTGAAAATGAGAGTTCAAGATTTGCATTTCCCTGCTAAAGTAAAGGGCAAGGCAGGTAGGAGTAAGGGACTGTGAATGATGAGAGAAATTGAGGCTCTGGTCAGGGAAAAGGAGGCATGGGTCAGACATAGGCAGCTTGGAAGTGTATGCCTGGAAGAGCACAGGGTAATGAGGAGCTAAGAGGTAAGGAAATCAAGAGGGCAGAAAAGGGGGCATGAAATAGCTCTAGCAGATAAGATTAAGGAGAATTCAAGAGATTTTATAAGAATATTAAGGTGAAAGGGGTAATTATAAAGACAATAGCACCCCACATAAGCCAAAGTAGTCATCTATGCGTGGGCAAGCTCCTCAATTAATATTTCTCCTCTGTCTATACAATGGAGACAACATGAGAAGAAACTTGGGACAGTTAATGGAGATTTCTTGAGTATAGTCAGTATTAAGTTGAGATGGTGCTGGACGTCCTAAAACATGTGAAGGTAGATAAGTCTACAGGGCCTGATCGGATATATCCAAGAGCACTGTGAGAAACTTGAGAAGAAATTGCAAGAACCCTCTGTGAGGTATAAGAATCATCATTATCCAAGGGTGAGGCATTGGAATACCTGAGGGTGGTTAATGTTATGCTTCTATTTAAGAAGGACTTTTCAGAAAAACCTGGATCGATAGATCTGTAAACCTGACATCAGTGATAAGCAGTGATTTACTGGAGAGGATTCCAGGGATAGAATAAACATGCGTTTCGAAAGACAGGATTGATTAGGGATAGTAAGCAAGGTTTTGTTTGCGGAAGATTGAGTCTCATGAATTTGATTTAGTTTATTGAAGAAATAACTAAGAAGACTGATGAGAGCAGGGCTGTAGATGTTATCAATATGGATTTTCACAAGGCTTTTGATAAGATAAGGCTTTCCAGATAATAGTTCTGGGCAGGGCCGACCTTAGGAGGTGCGGGGCCCAATTGGGAACAATTTTGGTGAGCCCCAGGTTCCCAGCCAAGGTCTGCAGAATCGTAGAAATATAAATAAAGTCTATTAAAGACTTTATATCTCTATGGTAGAATGGAAAGTAATCAAAATGTGCACTTAAAAAGTGCACACAAGTTAATGGACCAAACAGATCTAAGCTACATTTTAATATAAAATTGCATACTTGTAAGCCCTACAAGTAACAAACAAAATGTGTAGATCACCTCTGAAAAGTACATATTTACGATACCACTTTTTTTTGTGACTGAAATGAAAAAAATGAAACATAATTAACTAGATCCTGGGAAACCAATAACCATTGGTGAAAAACCAGTCCAGGCATTAAACTTTGGGCTTCTACCCCATCCTAACTCAGGTGTTTGTATGTGTGTGTGAAAGAAAGGGGGGAGGGAAGGAGAGAAAGAAGGGGGAGAAGGAGAGAAAGAAGGGGGGGAGGGAAGGAGAGAAAGAAGGGGGGGGGGAAGGAGAGAAAGAAGGGGGGAGGGAAGGAGAGAAAAAAGGGGTGGAGGGAAGGAGAGAAAGAAGGGGGGGGGAAGGAGAGAAAGAAGGGGGAGAGGGAAGGAGAGAAAGGGGGAGGAAAGGAGAGAAAGAAGGGGGGGAGAAGGAGAGAAAGAAGGGGGAGGGAAGGAGAAGGGAAAAGAGAGAGAGGAAGGAGGGAGGGATGGAAGAGAAGGGAGGGAGGGAAGAAGGGGAAGGAGGGAAGAAGGGGAAGGAGGGAAGGGAAGGAGAGAAGGGAGGGAGGGGCTGGCGGTGGGAGCGGATGCCGGGGTCTGGTCGGACAGGTGTGAGCTGCGGCCGAGGTTTGTAAACGTTGCTCCAACCACCCAGCCCTCCCTGTATTGTTCACCGCATCTCCCCGGGGAGAGAGAGGGTGGAGCCGGGGCTGTGTGCGTGGAGCACGGCGACTGGAGGGGCGGGAGCGCTGCCCCGGGACCATGAGAGTACAATCCACCTCCCCCTCTCCCCCTTCTCCATTCCTCCTCACACCCCCCTCCTTGTCTACCCCTCTCTTCCCCCTCCACCCAGGGTCGATCTACCTGGCGCGGGGCCCCCTTAGGCACGGGGCCCAATTTGGAGCAATTGGTCCAATTGGCTGAAGACCGGCCCTGGTTCTGGGAAGCTAGATCACATGGGGTGCAGGGATGAGCAAGCTAACTGGATACATAATTGTTATTATGGAAGGATGCAGGGAAGGTGGTGGAAGGTTGTTTTTTGGACTGCGACTAGTGGTGTGCCTCAATGGTTGGTGCTGAGCCCTCTGCTGTTCGCCATCTTTTTTTTCAATTAATCTAATAGTTGGATTTAACTCAATCCACAGGTTTATCAGATGCCTTTATTTTATCTTGTCTGAAATTGTACTCTCTTGACTTTTCTTATGATGGGTTAGATTAGATTCTTCACTTGAATATTGTAGTAGCAATGAGTTTGAACAAGATATGAAGAACGGGTAAAATTCATGCCTAAATATTGGCAATCTGATAACAAAATCAATTACTTTGTCAAAGCTAGATCTAGTTAACTATTAGTTCATTCTCAGTACACAAATCCATTATGATAATTTATATTATTTATTTAACAGTAGCTGTCCCTGTCTCTGAAGCCTATTGCTTTCTCCTGTTTTGCTAACAAAGCTTCTGGTGTTCCAAGTGGTACATGAAGAGAATAAAGGAATTGAAGGCACCAAAGGAAATACATCAGATAGAATCTTCAAGGGCAGAATGGGACAAATTCAACCCACTGTGCCTGTGCCAGCTCTGAAAGATAAAATTCATGAGGTTTTGAGAAGGTTTAGTAGTAAAATGCAAAGTAATAAAGTAAGAATGCAATAGTTCAGGATCTGAACTTCCCCAAAGGATTATCTTTTATATTTGCTTGTTGAAATGGTTCAGGAGGAGGAGGAGAGATTGTTCTGAAAAATCTACATGCCAATTGTAACAATTTGTCAGTGATATACATGCTGTTTTTAAAGTAATTCACAAATTGTTTAGTTAATCCTTTCATGGAAGTCCTTTGCAAATCACCATGCTCAACTTCCCAAAATCCCACCGTTAATACTGAGCAAAATACAAAGTGACAGCAGTAGTAGTGTGCTGAGGAATTTTATATATTAATGTACCCGATGGATCTGGAACTATTATGATTGAGATTCTCCATATGAAATCATTTTTCATTCTTTTTGCTTCTTGCAGTGACAGAAATTGCCAAAAACTATAAAGAAGCTGGTGTGTTTTTGCTGAGAGGAAAGTGGACTTTATTACACGATGACGCTTGTTGTTGCTAGGCAACTGACTGTTTTTAAGAAGTGTTTATTTTATTATTTTCTATTTCCTAGTCTTTACCTTTTCGACTAGGCAGACAAGCCTTACCATCTAATTTATATTTTCTGCCATTTAACACATTCAGAAATTAATTTTACAGTTATATATATGTATATATAACAGTTAAGGTGTTAGCAATTTCTAGGCAAGGGATTGAAGTGACAAACCACTCAAGTTGCAGAGGGAATTTGATGCTAATTAAGGTGAGAAATGCCATTGATGAAAAATTGAAATCCTCCCGCATTTTTGCTGCTCAATGTTAGTAAATATAGCTGAGGTCAGGAACTGCACGGAAAAGATAGAGCAGAAGGCATCCCTGACCAAATATTCCAAAACAACTTTCTGTTATTTCCAAAAGTGTCTTTTATTTTCCCTCCTGGTGGGTTTTATGTTGTGAAGCCAGTGTACATTGGCAGTGTAACCAAACATCATGTTTCTACAGTGGTGTTAATTAGGAATATGTTAGTATCGGGTTCCATTACCAATAAATGAACAGATGGAGTGTTGACTTACTAAGTACAGGATTCCAACCATGAATGATAGAGGACCCATCCTGGGATCAGGAAGGTTGCTGGCATTGTGTCATTAAAACCAGCTTGTCTCATCATTACCAGCAAAAGGAGGCTTTGATAATTCAACCAATCTGCTATCTCAGTGTCAGCCCTGGCTCAGAGGTAGCATTCTCTCCCCTGAGTCACAGGTTTGTGTTTACAAGACCCACTCCATTGCTGAGTATACAGTGCATTCAATCAAGTGGTGATGAATATTACATTGTCTTTCTGATATGTTAAACTTAGATACCATCTGACTGCTCGCATGGGGAATGAGCTAGACCTTCTCCCAACCTACCATAGTAGGGATGCCACCCCTTTTCTTAAAATTAGCTTTTACAGCCTTATCTGTTCTCAAGGATGCTATCTGCTCTGGCGCTTCTAAAATGTCTTCTTTCCGGAAGGCTGATTTCTGCTTTGGCATAGATGATGGAGCCCTCACATAAAGTTTTTCCATTTCCTGCACATTTGTTTTGGTCATCCACATGCCCCCAGCTTCCCAGGCAGAACAGCAATTTAACTCCCTGGTTTTTCACCTTTTACCTTACCAACCACAGCCATCACATCATCTTCTGCTATCTGTGCCAGCTCCAAAATAATCCCACCACCAGTTACATATTCCCCTCTCCCCCATTCCTTGCTTTCCACAGAAACTACTGTTTTCAAGACCAACACTCCCCAGGACCCTACCGTTCACTGAAATGGTCCTGCCTTGGTTTGACTTCCCAAAATGCAACACCTAACATTAAACTCCATTTACCATTCCTCGGCCCACTTGCCAAGCTGATCGAGAGCTACCTGCAAATATTGATAACAATCTTCATGATCTACGATACCACCAACTTTCGTGTAATCTGCAAACTTGCTAATCATGCTTTATACATTCACAACCAAATTGTTGATATAAACAACAAACAACAAACGATCCCTGAGGCACACCATTCGTCATAGGCTTCCAGTCTAATAAAAACAAACCCTATACCCCCACACTCTGCTTGCTTGCATGAAACCAATTATCTTTCCAGATTGCGATCTCTCCCTGGATCCATGCAATCTAACATTCCAAAGCAGCTAACCATTCTATCAAAGACATTGCTGAAGTGCATATTGACAATGTCTACTGCCTTTCACTTGTCAACCTTTTTGTTTAACTCTTCAAAAAACTAAATAATTGATACAAATACCTCTATTGATGCTCTGAACACTTCATCAGTGATGTAACCTGGGGTCATTGGGTGTTTCGGGTCTTTCAACATCAGACACCCTCACCCAGGCAATCCAGCCGTGGTTGATCAGACCACGACGTGTTCAGGTGGCATTTGCTCCTCCCCATGGACCTTCGCTCCTGATCCAGAGCCATCTCGAGGCGTTCTCCGCTGCCTCTGTGGTGTTCTTGATGGCCCTTCTCCTCGCCACTCCGTTGATGCCCAGTAAAACTCAATAAAATAGTAAGATTAAATGAGAAACTTACCAGTTCGAAGTTTGATCTGTATTTTATGAGGAGTTACGATGAGGGATTACGTGAAGACCCCGTCCAGCACGCATGCGCGACATTTCTTCAAAGCAGCGGTGTGCATTCACAGAAAAAACACAACAATTGAAATAAATATAGTAAAGAAAAAATAAGAACTTAATTACCAGTTGATCTGTATAATAGAGGGTGGGAGCGGAGGGCACGTAATCCCTCATCGTAACTCCTCATAAAATACAGATCAAACTTCGAACTGGTCAGTTCTCATTTAATCTTACTATTTTACTTCGGAGTCACATGAGTGACTACGTGAAGACTTCAAAGCTCTGTGAATCCAAACCGTGTACCAGCTCATGCTTCACTCACTGTCTGAAGACCTTAGAGGGAGGAAGTATGTTATTACAATCAACAATAACCTGTTCGTGAACAATAAAGGTTTATTAATGACAACAAAAATCAGAGAGCTCCCCGGCTTAAATTAAATATTAGCTGCAGACTCTAAAATTCTGTCTGCAAATGTAGCAGGTTCCGCCAGCGGCTTATTATAAAACCTTTGGAAAGTTCTTTCCGAGGACCATCCTGCTCTGGCCAGAATATGGTCCATAGGCACGTCCATTCGCCTAGCCGCCGACGTAGATGCAGCCCTGGTGGAGTGAGATTTGTAAACATTAGTATTGACTCCCGCGGACTTAAGCACCTGCTTGAGCCACCTTGAAATGGTTTGGCTCATCACCTGACCATGAGGCTTCTTGTGGCTTATCCATAAGGCTTTTTCTCTCCCTCTTAAGTTGTATGTTGTGTCTATGTAATTGGCGAGATGGGTCTTGGCACACAGCCATGGGTCAGATGAATATGCCCGGAACTCCATGACTGGAGGCGTGGTACCTGGTCTAGTTTGTTTGACCAGTCCCTGAATATGAAATGTGAAACAGTCAAATACGGAAGTGGCGGCGCTGCGTGGCAGCTGCGGCTCACCTGCAGTCCGTCTGTTTTTTTTCTTTTTTTTTCGTCCTTTTGTGTCTGTTTTTAGTTAGAATTTTGGTTTATTAGGCTTGTTTGTGTGTGTGGGGGGGGGGGGGGGGGGGAGGGTGGGAGAAACAAGGTTTTAGTTTCTCCCTTCGGGGGGATGCGACCTTTTCTTGTCGTGTCCCCCGTCACCGTCTCCGTCTGTGCTGAGGCCTAATGGCGGAGCTGGTGGCCTCGGAGCTGTGGCGAGCGTTCAGAGCTCCAGTGTTCCAGCGGCGGTGGTGGGCCCGGCTTCGGGGCTTCGGGGCTTCGGGGCTTCGGCGCTCCAGCAGTTGCTCCAGCGGTGCTCCAGCAGCGGCCCGGCATTGGCGCTCCGGCGGCTCTCCAGCGGTGCTCCAGCGGCGGCCCGGCTTCGGCGCTCCGGCGGCTCCGGCGGCTCTCCAGCGGCTCTCCAGTGGGTGCTCCAGCGGCGGCCCGGCTTCGGCGCTCCGGCGGCTCCGGCGGCTCTCCAGCGGCTCTCCAGCAGGTGCTCCAGCAGCGGCCCGGCTTCGGAGCTCCGGCGGCTCCAGCAGTTGCTCCAGCGGTGCTCCAGCAGCGGCCCGGCTTCGGGGCTCCAGCGGCTCTCCAGCAGGTGCTCCAGCAGCGGCCCGGCTTCGGAGCTCCGGCGGCTCCAGCAGTTGCTCCAGCGGTGCTCCAGCAGCGGCCCGGCTTCGGGGCTTCGGCGCTCCAGCGGCTCTCCAGCGGTGCTCCAGCAGCGGCCCGGCTGCGGCGCTCCAGCGGCTCTCCAGCGGTGCTCCAGCGGCGGCCCGGCTTCAGAGCTCCGGCGGCTCCAGCGTTCCCGTGGTCGATCCTGGCTGGGGGCTGTGGTGGTGTTCCGGCGTTCCGGTGGCGGCGGCGGTGGCGGCCTGGCTTCGGAGGCTCGGCCACCACCGCCGATGCCAATGCCAATGCCAACGCCACCGCCGATGCCACCGCCAATGCCGGATTGCCTCAGTACAGAGGGGGAACAAGTAGGGGAAAATGACAAAGACTTTAAGACTTTTGCCTTCCACCACAGTGAGGAGGTGCTTGGTGAACTCACTGTGGTGGATGTTAAATTATGTGTTTATTGTGTGTTTTGTTTTATTTATTACATGTTATGACTGCAAGGTAACAAATTTCGTTCAGACCGAAAGGTCTGAATGACAATAAAGGAATCTGAATCTGAATCTGAATCTGAAATGACTCTGTCATGCTGTCCAGCCTCAGAAGGTGGAGGGACTGTACCCTTTGAGCTGACACTAGTGCCATGAGCATGACTGATTTCAGAGTAAGTTGTTCCAGCGTGAGTGACCTGGGTGGTGGCCATCCCCTAAGGTACGTCAGTACAATGCTGACATCCCAGATCTGAGTGTACCTTGGTCTGGGGGAATTGGTGTTAAAAATGCCCCTCATGATTTTGACCACTAGTGGATGGGACCCCAAAGCCAGTTGTCCTGCTGCTGGAACCAAATAAGCTGACAACGCACTCCTGGCTGTATTAATGGCGCTGTAGCTGAGTCCTTCCCGATGTAATCCAACCAGAAACTCCACAACACTGGTGGCTGTAGCTGTAGTGTAGGTAGTTCCTGTTTTGGAGCAATACCGTTCCCATTTTCTTATGTTGGTCAGGTATTGTCTCCTGGTGGACTCCCGGTGGGATGCGGTCATCATGTTGATGGCGTCCTCAGACAGTCCCAGGCCCAGTAGAGGTCTTTTTAGAATCTGCAAGCCAGGAGATTGACTCTGTCATGGCACGGGTGACTAATGCCTGACACTGGGTGGATTAATAATTCTCGACTGCTGGGGAATTTCAACGGTGTTTCAACAGCCATGTCGAGGGCCACTGGGAACCATGGCTGTGTAGGCCAGTCGGGTATTATCAAGATTCCTGAAACGGAATCCAATTGAATCTTGCGTAATACCCGACTGATGAGGCAGAAGGGAAGAAAAGCATAAAAGAACATTTTCCCCCAATGCAGCGAGAATGCATCAACTGCTGCTGCCTCAGGGTCTGGTTCCCAAGCGACATACGTTGGTACCTGGTGATTCAGCCTGGATGCAAATAGATCGATATCTGGTGTGCCATATTGCTTTGTAATTTCAGCAAATATTTTGGGATTTAACATCCATTCGATGTTATCATTGAATTTGCGTGACCTGGTGTCTGCCACTGTATTTTGCTTACCTGGTAGGTAAGTTGCTGATAACCAAATATGTCTTTCGACACACCATTGCCAGATTAGGTTGACCAAATTGTCACACGATATCGACTTTACACCACCCATGTGGTTGATATAAGCCACCACCGTGGTATTATCTCATTGAACCGGACATGTGCATGATGCGTATTAGATGAATATGCTTTTAAACCATAAAACGCACCCAACATTTCTAAGTAGTTGATACCCCGTGTCTGTAGGCAAGATGATTCAAAATTAGTCCATCTGCCCCATGTGCTGGATTGCATGTTAGTTGCTCCCCAGCCCAAAGCACTGGCATCCGTTTGAATGGTTGTAAAATTGGATTTATCTGGATGTATGACAAACCCCAAAGTTTCAAACAAACGTTTGGTGGCTGCTACTGCCGAAATGGCTGTCTCCAAGGTTTTCCCTACTATTAAATGTCGTCTAAGTACGCCATGACTATATGCTTTTGTTTCCTCAATAATGCCAAGGCGGGTTTTAAGATTTTAGTGAACAACCTTGGAGCGGAGGTCAGCCCATTTGGTAAGGCTTTAAATTGCCATAGCTGTTTCATCCAGATAAACTTTAAGTATTTACGATGCTCCTTGTGTATGGGTACTGAGTAGTAGGCATGTTTTAAATCAATGCTTGCTAGAAAGTACCCTCTAGAAACCAATAGTCTGGCTGTTTCAAAAAGTTTCCATCTTGAAATGTATATACCTAACAGACTTGTTTAAAGTAGTTAAGTCAATGATGATGCGACATCCACCATCTTTTTTGATTTTAGTGAAAATATTAGACACAAATTTCAAAGGTTCATGTTTTGTTCTTTCAATGACACCTTTTGCTAGTAGCCTCATCAGTTCAGCTTGACCCTCTTGTTTCTCTTTGACTGAGAGGGTGAATACCCTTTGGGGTATATGCTGAACTGGCGGAATGCTTTCATGAACAAAGTCAATTTTATAGCCATGAATGCTGCTGAGTATATACTTGTCATTAGTGATGGATTCCCATGCATCCAAAAACAAGTGCAATCTCCCCCCTGTTAGTATAGAGCCCCTACTGCTCATATGCTGAGAGGAACCAGACCCACATACCTCCATGGTTACTGGTGCTTCTTCTGCCTCTTCGCTGGACGATGAGGCGTCTGCTGGGCTGTAGAGGGCTGCTGTTGATGTTGATGTTGATGTTGTTGGGGGTGGCGCATTTTCCATGGGGTCCGCTCTGGGCCCTGGCCTAAAAAAGGCTTACGGGGAATGGTTGCGGACCCCGAGCTTTCACCAGTCCCATATGGTGGTCGACGACTGGTGGACGCCGTGGGGTACTGCCGCCTGGGTTTGTTAGGTCTGCTCGGTCCCAAACCTGCCCTCACGAGACCAAAGGTCTTGGATTCTTCCTCTAGGTCTTTCACCTTTTTCGGAAGGTCCTTCCGAAAGAGCAAAATTGGAGGTTCTGAACCCGGTGTTTTGCAAAGTCCCGCAAATTTAGGGTTGAGGGCAGGCTTGATGATTTCCTTCTGTAAATTGTTTATTTCATATTGAGTGGTGCACAGCAGAGCTAATGTGTCTTGCTGATTTGTGGAGATGTCCACACCATCAATGGACTGAGCATATGATGTTATTCCTGCAGTCAGGAGTTTAAGGATTTTCTGGAGCTTCAACTCCAGGTTCCTGATGTTCTGCCCCAAATGTCCCCAAATTTGGCTGTTTACAGCTGGTACATTCAATGATGTACAATTTTCTGGGGCTGTATATTGTTCAAGAGCCTCATTGACCACCTGTTCTTGTAGGGGTTTTGAGGACAGGTGGTCAATGCTGGCTGCAAGTTTCGGCTCTAAAGGCCGACCCGCCCGTGGAATGGCCACGTAGCGGTTGACCACACCCAGCAGCTCTTCCTGATCCTGTACACCCTGCGTACTCTGGACATCTTCAGCCAGCGACCCCTCTTCTTGACCAGCCCAGACCTGGTCGCCAATGCTGCCTTCAAAAGAAGGTGAAGCAATGGCCAGTGCCGTAAAGGGCACTGCGGGAGTGCCTGAGCTCCCTTGGCGAGTCTGCTGCTGCTCTCTCAGCAGATCTCGCTGGAGCAATTGCTCCATAAGCCGTTCCATTCGGCTTAGGCGGCTGCCTGTGCCGCTCTCGAGCGGTGAGGCATCTTCATCCGAATCGTCGGATACTACCGCCCGGTTCTGGCTGCAGGTACCTCCAGACCGCTGCTCAGGCTGCACTAGCGGTGCTGGGCTCGGCGCGGTAGTTATTCCCGCCGCCTCTTGCCCCCCCTTCAAAGAACATTCCTCAACGGAGGACGAACGGGGGCGAGCTGCAGATTTCTTCCCTCTGGTCTTGCTCATTCTTTCTGGAAAACAAGCAGACCACAGAGAAAAAGACACACGGCCACGGTAAAACTTACCTGTCGGCCCGACTTTTCGATTTGTAGCGGGAGCGCCTTGAACTCCCGTTCGTCGCGGGTGCACTGCATGAACGCTAATGTCGCGCATGCGTGCTGGACGGGGTCTTCACGTAGTCACTCACGTGACTCCGAAATAAAATTCATATGACACGTTCACCCAAGTACAAAACCATGCTGATTATCTCTAATCGGCCCCTGTGTATCCAAATGCATATATATATCTTATCAGAATCCTCTCCAGTAGCTTATCTACTGTAGATATTAGGGCCACTGGTCTACAGTTCCCTTCTTGTTCTTTGCAGCCCTTTTTAAATAGTCTAATAATGATTCATACCTCAGTTAGTGGTGTTGCAATTTCTTCTCTAGCTTTCAACGCATTCTCTAGATATATCTGATCAGTCCTGGGAGATTTCATACTCCCTAGGACATCTAGTATCTTCTTAATCATAACATGGGTTGGCCTCAGGACATTTCCATTAACATTCCATAGTTCCCTAGCCTTCAATTGTTTTCTCCTTGGTGAAATCAGATGAGAATTACTCATTGAGGACCGTGACCATTTCTGAGAGGACCTATTCTTGCTCTAATTAACCTCTTTCCCGTAATGTACTGATAAAACCTCTTTGGATTCTCCTGAACTTTTCTGCCTAAGCTATCTCCTACCCTTTTTATTCCCTCCTTATTTCCTCCTTACGTATGCTCCGAGGTGCCCTAAACATCCAGGGATGCATGATCCCAGCCATCTATACTAAATCCATGCCTCCTTTTTCCTGCCCAAAGTCTCATTTGTTCTCATCATTCAGGATTCCTTACTCCCAGCTGCCTTGTCCTTCACTCTAACAAGACCCACAAGCCTTGAAACTTGAACCTTCATTCTTTTAAAAGCATCCCATTTTCCAGACACCCCTTTCCTCATAAACATAGACTCCAATTAAGTTTAGCAAGTTCTAATACCTTCAAAGTTTGCTGGTCCCAAATGGGTCGACCACTGTCACTTCTCTCACTTGCCTTTCCGATTTCATATTGTAAATAAATCTGATCCTACTTTCACCTGACAACCTCACACACAAATATTTAATTTATCTTTAAATGACAGGAAACAATTCAATCCTTGACTGATTTCACTTTCAGTAACTCAGACAGATGAGACGATGAGTAGAATTTCTTGGATTAGTCCTTCTGGTCTTCATGCCTTAGTGGCATAAGGTCAATGGTTGTGCCACAATTTTCAATGTGATATGCCCCAAAATACCCTTTGCTACAACTGGTGCCAATCCATAGCATAACAAGCAATTTAGCACATCACCTCTTCTTCAGTTATCTACATTGAACATCCACTGCTATTGTTCTTGTGATTGGAAAGAGTGACTTTCTTGAATTAAAAGAAAAAGCAACAGAGGAATAATATTGTCAGGATAACAGTTAAACAAGAGAACATATGCATTACATAGTGAACTTATTTCTCATACCACAAGTGCTGTCAGAGATGATAATAATTCAGTATCTTTCTCACCTGTTTGTAGCACATTGCAATGAGACTTAATAATTAAGATATCACCTTATTATTACTGATATTATTACACAAATTGTATTTAAACTCTAGCTATTCATGTCATCATGGCGATGCAGATTGAAGATTTCACTGCACCTTCTCAGTGCTGAATCTAAACATTTAATTACATGGAATGGCAGGCTGGCACACGTCACTGAATTCAGAAAGATTTTCAGCTTCATTCAAAAGATGAACAAGTGAACTGGAAAATAAAGAGAAATTCTGAATTATTTTTATGTAATGGCTTGTGGCCGGCTATTTCTAGTAGCTGCAGTACTGGGTCCTACATCTAAGTAAATATCTACCTTGCCAGCGTCATGAATATTTACCAGTTATTTGTTATTAATGTGACTGCAGCCCTCCTTGGACAAGATTCCAGGGAGCAAATCTGCAACAGCCATTCATGAATTGCCAAAGACAATGAACCAGCAAATGCGATGAGGGGGCTCAACAATGCCAGAGACCCAATGATGAAACCTTCTTCTACTTTTCGTGTCTATCTTGTTATAAATGTTGAGCTTGCTGTCATCATTCATCCTGAAAAGGACGCAAACTTCCGGTGACAATCAGTGGAAGCCATCACTTGTCGCAATAGATGATGGTGGAAGCAAAATTAGCTCAGGATGCTTCCAGTTTCCAGCCCCGCGACATGGACGCTTCTGCTATGGGGCCATGATGAAACGGAAGTATTTGCACCCTCTTCACACAGAGGTACTGAGTGGGTGAACTTTCTTGGCCTCTTGCTGCCTTCCATACTATCACAAAAGCCATTTCAAGATAGGAAATGTTATAACCAGGTACAAGGACAGCAAAGGTTAAGAGCGGTATTTGCCTAACATGGGCAAATGTGACTAGCTGAGGCAGAATGGATAAGTTAGGTGTCCCTGTTTCCCTGCTGCATTACTCAATGTCTCTATGACTCCAAATAGTATGCAGAGAAGATTGACTTACACAAAGGGGAGGTTGTTAGACACATACCCCTCTAAATGTCATAAGCCAGACTCCTGAAACATATACTCTACTCTGAGCTTCACCACAGCAAGAGATTTCAAGGAGGACAGTGAAAACTCATCAAGAGTGTTCTAAAAGTCATTTTGAAAACATGTAATTGCCTCACTGATTCATGAAAATCACAGTCTCCTGGTCACTCCTGTTGGTCGCAATCATACAAAATTGTGAGATTTAAAAAATCAAGTCTGTAATTTATCCCATCAGATAAAGCATAAAAAGAAGTTTAATTTGACACCTAATTCACTTTCATATCTTCAGTATGAAAAAGGTTATGGCCATTTTCTACTCGGAAATTAGCATCTTGCTCCCTATTGCTTTTCCATTGACTGAACTAAAAAGCTGTGATCGAGACAGTCAAAAGCCCATAACCTTTTTAAAGATTAAGAGCTCAATGAAATTTTCAGTTGTTATAGATTGACGCATTCTGAAACAAATATGAAACAATCTTACTTGGATAAACTGAAATTAAAGCATATAATTAGTTAGTTACCTAATTGTAGCTAATTACAAAATTCAATTACTAGATCTAAACATCTGTCCATTTCTTAAGAAAAGATAAACATTTTTAATTGGCCTAAGTATCCAAATAACATTCACACAATAATTCACAATATAACATGATTTTTAAATCTCATTTTCAAGAATTTATAGGCCAAATTGAAGGAATTTAGTGTTTAATTCCCGTAAATTAATGGCCATTTAAATCAACTTGTGAGTGGGTTTTTATGGAACGCGATGGATTGGAACATTGCGGTTGCGGTGAATTTAACCCCCAGTCGGCAGGAAAAATACTGCCGCTTCATATATATTTTTTGTCCCCTTTTCGCAACATGAAATTTTGATTTAAGGCTTCCTAAGAACCACGTTTTTATGTAAAAATAAATTGTGTACCTTCTTTTGTCCCCTACGTAAGGTCCGTCCGTTGTCGGCGTTCACGGCTTTAGAATGCTAATAAATGATCCAGCGTAGTTTAAAAATAGCTTCATAAAACAAATGTCGGAGCGATTTCTCTTTAGCACTTAAATCCCCTGAGATTGATCGAT
The DNA here is from genome assembly GCA_035221665.1 of Okamejei kenojei. Lineage (NCBI taxonomy): Eukaryota > Metazoa > Chordata > Chondrichthyes > Rajiformes > Rajidae > Okamejei > Okamejei kenojei. The sequence continues at coordinate 38,418,985 of CM069140.1, forward strand.
TTGAAATGCCTGGAGAAAAACAGCATTTTAAAGCCGCCCCCCTCTCAAAGGCGCCAAAGTCGTGCACACGGGCAGTGGCAGAACTGCAGCACCGCTAAAGGTAAGTTTTGTAACATACCTACTGTTGGCAGAGAAGCATCTGGAAAGATAATGAGTCCTCAAGATTCTCTAATAGGAACAAGATAGGACCAAGCACAAATAGTGAAATAACCTCATGGAATAGCCTCATTTTTCTCTTGGAGTTCTTACAAGATCTGGAAGTGTTGATGCAGGGATGGTGTTTACCCTGGCTGGGATAATAACCAAATGTGACCAGATCTTTGCAAGTCTTCAATGTTTTCCAAGACAGACCTTGCAATTCTGACTACCATAATACAATCACTGATAAAATGTGCCATTTATAATTTCGCTACTGCCTCATATTTCTTTCTTCAAGAACCTCAGTGATTTGTACTTGTATTGTATCCAATATGCAACCTCCCCTTTGTGTAATTCAGTCTTCTCTGTATCTTATTTAGAGCCATAGAGTCATTGAGTAATACAGCAGAGAAACAGCCATAGAGTCATTGAGTAATACAGCAGAGAAACTTGTCCATGCTGATTAAGCTAGTTACGTTTGCCCATGTTAGGCACATATTCCTCTAAACATTTGCTGTCTTTGTACCTGGCCAAGTCTCTTTCAATTTTTGTTTTGTACCAGCCTCCACCTCTTTCTCTGGCAGCTCGTTCATATATGGATTGCTCTCTGTATAAAGAAATTGGCCCTCAGGTCCATTTTAAACCTTTCCCCTCTCACCTTAAATATATACCATCTATTTTTTGGTTCCCCTTCTCTGGGAAAAAGACTGTGTGCATTCTCCTTATCTGTGCCTTCATGATTTTATAAGCTTCTATAACGTCACCCCTCAATCTCCTATGCATCATGTAGTAAAGTCCTAACCTAGCCAACTTCACACTACAATTCAGGCCAATGAGTCTTGGCAACATCCTTGCAAATCTTTTCTGCTTGATTTCCATCTTAGTGGGATATTTCCAAAGCAGGTGACCAAAACTGAACACAATACTCCAAGTGTGGCCTCACCAATATATTGTACAACTGCAACATAGCATCACAACACCTGGATTCAATGCCCTGCCTGATGAACGTTAACAAGCCAACGGCTTTCATCACCGTTGGCTTGTTAACTTTCATTTTGTTCTGCAACACTCCCTAGGGTCCTATCCTGCACTGTGAAAGTTCTTCTCAGATTTGACATCCCAAATTGACGCACATTGCACTTATCTGAATTGATCACCATGTGCCATTCCTTAACTCACTTACCTCAAGCTTGATCAGTGTTGATCATTGATCAAGATCCCACTGTAATCTTTAATAACCTCCTTCGTTGACTAAGATGCCTCCTATTTTAGAGCAAACAGTACTGGCCAAGATATATTTTTGAGTTTGCTTGCACCTGTCAGCTTCAGATATTACTTTTTACAGTAGGTTTAGAGAAAGAGGTTGTGATTCCCTGAGGACATTTCTTTCTTTGTATCTCACTTAGTCCTGCACTTTACAATTTTCCTCTCACTACCTCTCCATCTTTAAGCCTCTAGTTTGTCATACCTCAGTTATTTTGGGCAACTTACATCTGCTAAACTCATGAACATTATAGATTAATTATATATTTTCTTCTGGGTTTCACATTTCTGAATTGGACACGATCTCAGAGTGTGATTTCAACTTGATTATTTTAAAAGCTATTGACAAAATCAAAGTTCAAGCAGGTAGAAGACGTTTAATAGCAATTGAAAATCAAAAAACTGCAGAAGCTAATACTTCATAAACAGCTACCTATAAATTGTCTTTCTTTTTCCTTAATCATGGCTTTTCTTCCAACATAGATGATGGAGTCCTTGACATATCACATCTATTTCCCACACCTCTGCTCTTAGCTCAGCTCCTTCTAGCCAAAGGACAGTTAGAGTTCTCCAGTGCTCAGTCTCCACCATCTTCAGTGAAATTTCATCACCAGGCTCACCTTTCCTCCCCTATTCCTTCACCATTCTGAATTGACTGATCTGTTTGTGACTCGTCGTTTAGCCCCTCTATCTCCACCAGCAACCATCCTTCTCATGGTACTATCCCATCTAAACACGGGCGATGAAATACCTGTCCACTTATCTCTCTCCTTCCCGCTATCCAGGGATCCAAATGTGAAGCAGCAATTCATCAGCACTTTCTCCAGTAAGTGCGCTGCATACAATGTTAACAATGATGATCTAGAATTATTTGTTCATTTGTTTCTATTCACAAATACTCGTGAATCTTAGTCGAATACTAACCAAGTTCAGTTGTGACCGTTTTCATAATTGCCCTGAAGGTAAGCTCCACACCTCAATTAAAGATAGACACAAAATGCTGGAGTAACTCAGTGGGCCAGGCAGCATCTCTGGAGAAAAGGAGAAAACCCTTTTTTCCGGAGATGCTGCCTGATCTACTGAGTTACTCCAGCATTTTGTGTCTATCTTTGGTGTAAACCAGCATCTGCAATTCCATCCAACTCCACAGTTTAATCCACGACCTTTCAATGCTTCTTTGATTTCAGGCCAGGTGATAGGAGTGATGGCCTGATAGGTTATATTGAAGAAAGGCTTTATGGATATAGACCTTTCATCAAAGCTCTTCTACCTCTTTCCATTGGGCAAGATGTGCTATATTTTATCCATGAGAAGCACATTTGATCTTGCAAAGATAGTAACTTCATAACTAGGTTGACTAAGACACAAACACCGCAATAATGAGGTCAAGAATTCTGCATGAAATTATGTTTTAAAAAAAAGTGAACCCACAGAACAATAAAGACTGGCCTTTTACTGAGATTGGGAAATCCAATTTTTAAACCAGTGAAGTTCCTTTCTGTTCTTGCTTCCATTTAACTGACAAGTTTCTTGGGCCCTTGAAAAGTGTGCTGGAGGTGTTAAATTAAATACCCTTTAGCAATAATTTCAATATCATTTAATTATCATATGCTAATGGTAAAACTCTTGTGCTGAAGACCCCTCTGTTGAGCAGTGAATTGCATCGGCCACATGTTCTAAGAAATACAGAAGTTTAGAAACGGATTGTAATTACACTTAACCCCCTTAGACTATTTTACTTGCCACCTGCCACAAATTACCCTTCAGGTGTAAAATGTTCTCCAAGGTATCTGAATTTCAGAACTGGGAAGTTTGTAGTTAAAACAGAATATGATAAAACTTAAACACAGACGAAAACCATGATTTAAAAAGCACAGGTTAAGCAACTTCACTATAGCAACTGCATTCAGCACCATCCCCACACTTAATTACATGTCAGATGTATTTAGCAGATCACTAGGTATTACATTTAATTGCTCATTGTTTCAAAATGTTATTACTGTCTTTTCCAAGTGAGCATTTATAACCATCTAGTCCATTTATAACATTGTCAAACCCCTTCATCCCCAAAACACAAACTAGGAAATTGAACTGAAACATCTGCCAAAAAACATTTCTGCCTAGAAGCAAAATCCCAAATTCTTCAGCGGAAAACAAAAGGCTATCTTCCTCGGCAGTAAATGAACCTGCACCAGACAGGAAGCAGAATCTAACACCTTGACTTGCGTCTAATAAAAATGCGTACTGAACTTTACAAATAGATAGGAACATCTAGGTTATTGATCAATCAACATATAGGAATGAAATATGTCATGTCAAGTCAGGATGTTGTATATCCTAGATGGAAATTGGGAAGTGAAAATGTTTCCACAACATTATCCTCATTTTTATAATGGCCATAGATGCAGGGAAAGTAACTTTGATGCATTACTGCACTGTGGCCCTAGGCTGGAAGAGTAAATATTAAGTGAGTGACAGACTAAGAAAACAAACTGTTCCTTCATGTTAAAGGTGAAACTTTTTTAATTAACCATCCTTCATAGAAGAAGCATGCTTTCTCCACGAGCAGCTGCTACCTTGTGGTAGAAACGAAGAACTACAGATGCTGGTTAATACAAAAGGGCATCTCATTGAATAGGTCTGTGGGTACCAGTGAGATTAAAATAGCATGGCAAGGAGAAAGGACCTTCACGTCAGCTTCAAATGAGGGCGAGATAAAATTAGATATGTAAACTAGGCAATTAGCTAATGGGCCTGGCAGGATGAAGAGGCTGCAGATGTTGTAAGTGAGAACAATAAACAAGCTGTTGGAGGAATTCACTGGGTCAGAGAGCATCCGTGGAGGAAAATGGACAGAAGGTGTTTTGGCCTCACTGCTGTAGCCCTACACCACTCCTGAATGAGTTCTGAGTCCACTGTGATGCCGGGTGTTTCTTCCATTGCCTCTACCTCCATGCTTATTTCTTTGTCACAACATTGCTCCCCATTGATGATCCTTTCTCCCGTCTCTGTAGCTGATACCTCCTAATCCAGTATCATTCTAGTTAACCTCCTCTGTACTCTTTCCATAGCCATCACCTCCTTCCCATATGTGGGTGACCAGAATTGCACATGATCCTCCAAACGCAGCCAAACCAAAGTCCTATAAAGCTGCATCATGACTTTCTGATTCTTATAGTCAAAAGCCTCAACCAGTGAATGCAGGCATATCATATGCCTTCTTTACACCTCTATTTACTTGTGTTGCCACTTTCAGGGAGTTATGAACTTGGATCTCAAAATGTCTCCATACATCAATGCTGTTAAGGGTCTTGCCATTAATTGTATATTTTCCCTTTACAGTTGACCTCCCAAAGTTCAACGCATCACAATTTCTCAGATTAAAACATCTGCCATTTTGTTGCCCTTTTCTGTATGGATCTATATCTCACTTTCTATTTTGACAGTCTGCAACTTTAGCAATCTTGCTATAATCTACAAATTTATTAACCAACCCATATACATTTATACCCAAGATATGTATATGTATTACAAATGATAGAGGTCCCAGCATAGATGGTTGCAGAACTACACTGATTACAGACCTTCAGGCTGAATATCATCCATGCACCACAACCCTTTGTTTTTTATCAGGCAGTCATTTTTGAATCTATATGGCCAAGTGGAGGGCCATGGTGGACTTTATCTAATGCCATATTAAAATCCATGTAGACAACATCCACCGCCCTACCCTCATTGATCATCTTTATCACCTCTTCAAAAAACTCTATCAAGTTAGTAAGGTATGACCTGTTGCATTAAAAGCCGTGCTGACGCTCCATAATTAACCCAATCTCTTCCAAATGGGAGTAAATCTGATCCTCAAGATCCTCTCCAATAGCTTCCAGACCGCTGATGTGAGACTCAACAGCTTCTAATAATGTAGTGGCTACAATTAACAATAAGCTCCTTATGTGTTTGCTCTTTTCCTCACAAAGCTGCTATTCTGCCTTAGCCTTTGTAATTTTTGGTGGTTAAAAATTAGTTTCAAGCTAATCATTTTATGGAGCGTTTTAATTTCAGCTAACGGTTTCCTTTGTAGTTTTGTGGTGATTCAGACAAAGGCTCTCTGTTTTCTACTTGGTCTCTGGTTTAGTAATTCAACATTTTTCTGTCTTTCTCTCATTTTCTTCATTGAAAATGAGAGAACCATTTTGCACTGTGAATCATGTGAATTGTTCAGAGGATTTATTTAAAAGAGCCCATGTTGATGTTTCACTGCTCACCTAGGGCACTTATCCATGATGTGGCAGGTTATGCCAGTTTGTGATTGGGTGACTTTGTTCCAAGAATCTATGCCTCATCTATTTGGGAACTTTCACTTAAGTTTTTCAGTATATAAAAAAAGCAGAGGACTGCCGATATCTTTTCTTATTCTTCAAAGACTATATTGTAGCCTCCAGTTAGAACTCTGCTCTCTTGTAATTTTTACACTGAAGTATGTCTGATAATGAGATGCTCTATCCAGTAGCATCAGAGAATTTCATTTCTACTTTTTAATTGTAGCTAACCAAACATAGATAATATTTTTTGTTGAGATCATGTACATGTACATGCTATGCATAATAATGTCCATTTCTGATTTTGGCTCTGACAAAGATCGATGTGATACATGTCTGCCCTTTAATTTAGAGGATATGTTGCAATATTTCCTGAAGCTCATCGCACAGGTTACCATTTAAATTTTTTTTGATGTAATTGGTGGTGCTCGAGGGAGATTTTCTTCTTTTGTGTCTTGGGTTTGAGCTTGGCAGAATGCAAACATTTAGACATCATTTTCCATGATAATCTGCACCACCATCTCTTAGACACAGCAAAGAACCTGCCCTCAATGCCGTGACCTCCCCCCCCCCCCCCCCCCCCAAGGAAGTGCAACAATTCAGCTTGTGACAATTTACTCCCTTTGTAGAGCTCCACGTTTCAATTAACCCTTCTTTCAAGTACGAAGCCTTGCAGAAATAACCGTTGATATTCTCCATTCTGCAAGAGCTGGCAGATGGATGAATACTGTTATTGCAGAGGACTGGCACACCTGCAGAGAGGATATTGCTGCTCTAGGTAGTATCCAGTGGGTGATGCAGCTTGATGAAGTCAAGAATAAGAAACAATACTATTAAGGGAGACACTGATATTAGGATGATTTACACTGGAGCAGAGAAGATTAAAAATAAATGTAATTGGAGTTGTTAAGATGATGAAATATGTTATAGTGTGAATCAGAAAAGTCTATTAATTTTAAATGTGAAATCTGTGTTTAATTTTATCATTACTAAAAGGACATCGCAAAGAGTGAGGAGATTTCCTGGAGGGTTATTGGTCCTTTACATGTTTCAACCATAGGAAGTGGCTCAGGCTGTAATGATTGGATCTTGAGTGAAACATGAGTAAATATTTGAAGTAGAAGAAGATATAAGGCCACAGGGAGAGCAGGGACAAGATAAAATAATGAAACTTTCACTGTATGGTGGGCAAGCAGCAAACACAGAGGGTGGAAGGAAAAACAGCGGCTCTTGGAGGGCTGCTGGTCTCGATTAAAGTAAATTTTAAAACTTGTAAATGGTACTGCGTATTTGCAGTAGCTGAGATGTCAAGTTCATCTGTAAGAAAAATGTGTCATGCATTATTACTACAATGAAAGAGTATATTACATGGCCAATGATGCTCCTCTGCTTCTAGAATGTCACTTGTCGCTGACCACAGCTGTCCACAGAGCTGTCTTAAACCTACAAAAGTATTAAGATTCATTATTTCTTCTCCTTCAGTCAGTTGAGGCTCTGTCATCGAAAATTAAATTTCGGTACTATCTAAAACATAAATGAACAAATCAACCCTCCTCCAAAGGAACGATGATTTTTAAAGAGCCCTGGTGGCAGCATGTGAACATTCAGAAAATACCTGCAGGTTGTCCTGCAGCAATCTGTCAGCTCCATATCAGGATGCATGAAGTGAATTATATAATGCTGCATGTTTGCACCATTTTCTTCAGTTTTCTCAGAAAAATTCAAACATTGACAAGGATAATTTAGTGAATAACAAATGACATAGATCATGGTTTAACCTCTTCGATTCCACTGCATGACCTGTGATAAGTCCATATATGTTGCGTTTAGACTTCGGGCTTATGGCTAACAGCCTTTCATAAATCTCCAGCTTTGAGCTACAATGTTGTCCTTAATTTATCCCATTAAGCACAGTGGTAGTGTTGTCCAATCCAACACAGGGCTGAATTGACCTGATTGACCCAATTGCATGGACTTGCTTTGTTCCTTGTGGAACACAGAATTCGGAAATGATGGGGCAGTTAGAATAAAACATGCAAGAGGTGCAGAAAAACTGCAGATGAAATGTCATGTAGGTATGTTACAAAACTTACCTTTAGCGGCGCTGCAGTTCTGCCACTTTTCGTGTGCACGTCTTTGGCTCCTTTGAGAGGGGGGCGGGTCTAAAATGTGATTTTTCTTCAGAATATTCAAATCAATTTTGAACAGGCTTTTTAGTTGCTGAAGAAAAATTGCTTCGATTGCCATTTTATTAAGTTTATTAAAATTAGCGCTGAAAAAATTAAAAGCAGGAGTAAATTAAAAATCATCTTTTAATGCCGTCAACGCCGACAACAGGACGGATCTCATGTAGGGGACAAAAGAAGGCACACAGTTTATTTTTACATAAAAACGTGCTTCTTAGGAAGCCTTTAGTCAAAATTTCATGTTGCGAAAAGGTGACTTAAAAAATATACGAACTGGCAGTATTTTTCCTGCTGATATGGGGGTTAAATTCACTGCAAACCGCAACGTTCCAATCCATCGCATTCCACAAACACCCACTCGCAAGTTGATTTAAATGGCCATTAATTTATGGGGAAAAAAACACTAAATTCCTTCCACTTGGCCTATAAATTCATGACAATGAGATTTTAAAATCATGTTATATTGTGAATTCATGTGTGAATGTTATTTGGACACTTAGGCTTTTTTTAAATGTTAACCTTTTCTTAAGAAATGGATAGATGTTTAGATCTAGTAATTGAATTTTGTAAATAGCTACAATTAGGTAACTAACTAATTATATGCTTTAATTTCAGGTCATCCAAGTAAGATTGTTTCATATTTGTTTCAGAATGCTTCAATCTATAATAATTGAAATTTTCATTCAGTTCTCTTCATTTTTAAGAAAGTTATGGGCTTTTGACTGTCCTTGATCACATCTTTTGTGTTAAGTCAATGGAAAAAATAGGGAACAAGATGCTAATTTTACTTCGGAGTCACGTGAGTGACTACGTGAATAGAAGCCCGTACAGCCGTTGGTGCGTCCATGGCGTCAGACGTTGGTGCAGTCGGCCGGTTGGAGCAGCAGCGCTCCTCCAAGCGGTAAGTTTAAAACGGAGGTAAGGTTTTCTAAAAGTTTTTACCACAGGTCATTTTCTGCGACGGTTTGGAGTTCTTGGAGATATGTTGCAGAAAGTGAAGAAGGTGTCGGCGAGGCGCTCCGCAGGTAGAAAGGAAAGTGACCAGGAGAGTGTTGTGGATGGAGGACCGTCTGGTACACCTGGTCCGGTGCTGGTACACAGCCAGTGGATTGCGGGACCCACTGCCTGGGGGCAGTGAAGGCTTGCCAGTAGGGCGGAAGTCTGTCAGGCCCGTAGATGAGTCGGGCATGGAGGTTATACCCTCCATAGGAGAGTCCGTTTGCTCACGGCTCTCCCAGGTCGAGATTTTTATTACAAAAGAATGCTCGACAGGGGACCAGCTCCGTGACGAGGAGTGGTGCCCAAGCCAGGCTGATGGAGAGCTTGTGCTAGCAGCACCTGTTTCCAGGGCTGCAGAACTATCCTGCCTGTGAGGAGGATGTTCCATCAGTGCAGTTTGCTGACACTGATTCTATGCTGGGGGAGCAGTAAAGAAGTTCGGTTGGAGGTAATTCAATATATTAACCGAACATTGCTGGGAAGTTTGCTGAGCCTAGAGAGGCAGGAGAGGCGATTGTATGTTAGAAACTGGCTGAAGCCATTCAGTATATGCTCTCCCACCAGTTACAGGAGCTAGCTATGGATTGAAGCAGCAAAAAACTATATAAAGCTCCTGTTAATTGTGATCTCCTGAAGGTACCGGTGGTTAATCACCAAATTTGGTCACAGATGGGTATGCCTGCTAGGGCCCAGGAGATGAAGTTTAAAAAAAGTGCTTAAACTGTTGTCAGCAGATATTACAGCTGTGGTGAAAAGTTATTGATCCAAGCAATATGTTGAAGCACACCAGGATGGACTGGGATTCTTTTGTAATGCATTTTTTGAAAATCAATAATATCAGGGAGGGCCGCTATTAGGCCAGTGCTTAATCCGAATTTGGCGAGTTTTGTGCAAACCGACCAGTGTACCACCACAAAATCTGTTGTTTGGAGGTAACCTTGCAAAAAGGGTCAAAGAATGTCATGACGATGTTAAAACTATGGCCCTCATTAAGCCGGCTGGTAAGCAAGGCAAAAAGATTTTATCCGTATTGGAAAGGAACTAATGTGGATGCAGGAGAAGGAACGAGCGTTCAGGTTTTCAATTTCGGGAACTGGCAGGCTGCCAGCATGAAGGGGAAGGTGCCTTTCTCTACAAGAGGTCGAGGACAACAAGGGTCCACAAGGAAAGATGCAGGTAAGGGAAAACATCGACAGACGATGAATTAACTGATGTTCCTGTTCAAATTGGGGGAAGGTTAAAATTGTTTCTCAAACAATGGCAGCAGTTGACATCAGATTTGTTCATACTTAATAGTATTGAAGGGGTGTGTGAAAATTGAAATTTTACTCTAAGGACAGTCTACCTTATCAACATTTTCCTAGTCGTAAACGTATTTTTCAGATGAGGAAAATGTGCTTATTCAAGCAAAGATTCAGTCGTTACAATAAGAAAGGGGTTAATTGAGCCTTCTGTCTATCAAAGTCGACAATTTGTGTCAAATATATTTCCCAGATCTAAAAAGACTGGGGGGTGTAGAATTATTCTGGATTTATCGAGTTTGAACAAGTTTGTTTGTTATAGGCGTTTCAAAATGGAAACCTTTACCACGGCCAAACATCTAGTGTCCAAAGGGTGTTATATGGCAACTATTGATTTAAAGGATGCATATTACCAGTGTTTATTCATGATGATGATAGAAGATATTTGAAATTTATTTGGATGACTCAGCTGTGGCAATTCAGGGCATTGCCGAATGGATTAACTTCAGCTCCTAGATTATTCACTAAATTGGTAAAACCTGTGTTAGCATTACTTAGAGCTCAGGGGCATGTGGTAATGGCCTACTTAGATGATATTCTGATTGTTGGAAAGACTCATGCTGAAACTCAATCATCAGTTTCAGTTGTTAAAATCACTTTTGAACAAATGGGATTTGTTATTCACCCAGATAAATCTAAATTATCACCAGTCCAAATTATTGATTATCTGGGATTTACCATTAATTCAATGGTAACTTTGCCCAGGGATAAATTGAATCAGTTAATTGAGGACTGTGTTAATCTCGTTGGAGAACAACGGCCTTTGATTAGACAAGTAGCCAGGTTAATTGGGAAGTTTGTTGCAGCATTTCCAGCTGTGCAGTATGGTCCTCTGCATTATCAACAATTACAACGATCAAAGGAACAGGCACTGAGAATACAAAGGGGCATTTTGATAGGCCTATGCAGTTTGGCAGCTGGGGCGATTTCTGATATACAATGGTGGATAGTACATGTTTTCAAAACGTTTTAGGAAGGTTTTGGTGGAACCACCGTCACTGATATTACAGACTGATGTAAGTGCACTGGGTTGGGGTGCAACAGATATGTCTTCTAGTTGTGGAGGCAGATGGAATGTGGATGAGACATCGCTTCTTCAATTAAGAGGGATTAATTATTTAGAGTTGTTGGGCACCTGGTATGGGCTCAAAGCTTATTGTTCTACAAGGAGGGACTTGCATGTGCAGGTTCAGATTGACAACACCACAGCAGTGGCATATGTAAACCACATGGTTGGAGTTAAGTCACAGTCTTGTGATAGACTGGCTAACCAGATTTGGAGCTGGTGTATTGACCAAAATATCTGGCTTTCAGCACTTTATTTGCCAGGAAGATTCAACACCGTAGCTGACACTAGGTCACGTCAGTTTAATGACAACATTGAATGGATGTTAAATCAGGATGTATTTAACAAAATGATTGTTCAGTATGGATTGCCAGATATTGACTTGTCTGCATCTCGATTATAAATCATCAGTTACCTAGATTATGTTTCATGGGAACCAGATCCTGGGGCAGTAGCAGTGGATGCGTTTTCGCTGCATTGGGGGGGAATGTTTGTGTATGTATTTCCTCCATTCTGTCTCATCAGCAGATGTTTGCAAAAGATCAAGGAGGACTCCGCTTCAGGGGTATTGGTAGTGCCAGATTGGCCTACACAAGCATGGTTTCCCGTTGTATTACAAATGGCTAGAGAGCCTTACATGATTATTCCCAAGAATAAAAATCTACTGGTAAATCCAGTCACTGGGGATCAACATCCTTTACATGATCGTATTGATCTGTTAATTTGCAGATTTTAAGGAGGCCATACCTGGGGAGAGGACTGTCTCATCGGACTGTGGATGTTCTCACGTCGGCCTGCAGGGATAGTACACAGCAGCAATATATCACCATTATAAGGAAGTGGGAGCAATTCTGCCTACAGCAGAATATTGTATATCACACTGCATGGGATCACGGACGTATTGGAGTTTTTGTCAACTCTTTATTTCGACCAAAAATTAAGTTACAGTGCGATCAATTCAGCCAGAAGTGCTCTGTCTTCTTATTTACCTATGAATGCAGAATTACATACAGTAGGGACACATCCGTTAGTTTCACGATTCATGAAGGGAGTTTTCAATTCTAATCCTCCTAAACCCAGGTATGCCGGTATTTGGAATGTGAGTGAGGTTTCTTATGGTTCTTCGCCAGTGGGCTCCGGTTACAACCCTATCTATAGCCAAATTAAACTATTAAGGTGGTTTATGCTTATGGCGTTGGTTTCAGCTCTAACGTGTACAAACGTTGCAAAAGCTATGGCTAGATAGAATGCATGTGTTGGCAGATGCCATTATATTTTATGTCTATGATTTGCTTAAACATAATAGAAAGAGGCATGACAGGATGTAAGATTGTGTTTTCAGCATACCCCGCAGATGATCGCTTGTGTGTAGTTTCACATTTATCTCGTTACATTGAGATTACTAAACCTCTGAGAGAAACAGAGTCGGCTTTGTTATATTAGTCACAAAAAAAAAAAACCACACAGTAAGGTGTCGGTGCAAACAATTTCAAGGTGGCTAAAGCAGGTCCTGGCAAGTGCTGGAATTGATACTGATAAATTCAAATCTCATTCCACCAGGGCGGCATCAACTTCTGCGGCAAGGGCGATGGACGTGCCAATAGACCATACCCTCGCGGCCGCAGGATGGTCCAGTGAGCTAACTTTTCAGAGGTTTTATCACAAGCCGATTTCAAGGCTCGGGGTGTTTGCTGATTCTGTTTTGAGTACTGTTACACTTTCCCCCTGAGTTAGAGGTGTTTGCTTATGATATGTTTGTAAATAAAACTGTTATTCATTTAACAAATGTTGTTACTGACGCATGATTGATTGTTAATGACTTTTTGAGTCAATCAGGCAGTGTGAAACGTCGGAGTATGGGTCTGCGGCGTGAATTCACAGTGCTTTGAAGTCTTCACGTAGTCACTCACGTGACTCCGAAGTAAAATATAGTAAGATTAAACGAGAACTTACTAGTTTGAAGTTTGATCTTTATTTTATGAGGAGTCGAGTTGAGGGACTACGTGCCCTCCGCTCCCACCCTCATAGATCTCATCTGGTAGTTCTAGTTTTATCATCTTACCATTATACTTCAGTCATTGTTAGCTGTGAATTCATTCCGCTGCTTTGGAGATTGACGCACCAACGGCTGTATGGGCTTCTATTCACGTAGTCCCTCAACTCGACTCCTCCTAAAATAAAGATCAAACTTCAAACTGGTAAGTTCTCATTTAATCTTACTATTTCTGAGCATGAAAATGGCCATAATATTTTTCATACTGAAGATATGAAAGTGAATTAGGTGTCAAATTAAACTTCTTTTTATGCTTTATCTGATGGAATAAATTGCAGGCTTGATTTTTTAAATCTCAAAATTTTGTAACATTGCTATGTCATGGATGCAAATGTTAAATGCTATAAGTAAGAAAAATGTAAGCAGAAAAAAACATGTGCTCTATAGATAGTGCCGAGCTGTCAAAGGATCGACCTGAAAGTGATGTAATTTTTTTTTGTTGTGGGAGTTAACATACATTTCCCTCTATTTCAAACACAATAGTATGACCTAGGTGTAACAATAGTACCCACTTGTGACCTGGGCTGGATTCTTGCTGTTTTTGAACATGTGCTACTAAATCTCTCCTCATATATCAAGCTTTGGTGAAACAAAGATAGAGACATTATTATACTTCTTTACTTCACAGTAAGATTAACAAAATAACAATTTTTATGATTGGACCTTAAATACAATTTATCTTGATTAGTTAATGAACAATTAAATCATACCATGCGATCTTCATTAAGGTATTGTTTAAATTAAAATTCAACAAATTTACTGCTAAATGAGTTTTAGGATTGATTCTTCATCTCGGTGAAAGTCCTGATTTAAAAGTGTATGTCTCTTTCGCCGTTTTCTTTTCTGATCCAAGAAAGTAAAGGCTTTCCAACACGTTGAACTTGAGTTGCATTTTGATGGCCGGGGAAGGCTTTCAAATTGTGTATTACTTCTAATCTGTGTGGAAATAACATCAATCCACACTCAACCTGCGTGAATAACCAACTTCAAACCTAAGTTACTTTTGTAAATTATATCTATCAAATAATTAAGTCAAGTATATTTGTGCACTTCCACTGAGAATATTTCTGTTGCCCTGTCTCTGTGCCAGAAGATACTCGCTTTTGTCTTACTTAGAAATTAATGGTTCAATTGTTTTGGTTTATTCATGAGTTTCACCAAGTTACTGCAGGGTTGCCAAGAACATTAAAACCAGATGATTGACATTTCAGAAAAAGATGGTAAAATATAACAACAATCTTTGTTAATTGATCATTTTAGACTTTGTTTGGACCTGGTTTAAAAGACATTATGAAGGGAACAAACACCATGTTTCACAGAAACTGAAAAGCAATTACATGAGGTAATTCTAAATGTAAATTGATTATTTGGGCTTCACAATGACTGTACGGTGAAACATTATAAAAGGCAAATAAGCCACCATTAAATAATTACTTTGCAAATCATGTTAGTCACTTTTTAGTTGAGTTGAGCTTAGAGATAAAGTGCGGAAACAGGCCCTTCAGCCCACCGAGTCCGAGCTGACCAGTAATCTCTTTACACTAGCACTATCCGACACATTAGGAACAATTTACAAAGCTTTAACAAAGCTAATTAACCTACAAACCTCTACGTCTTTGGAGTATGGGAGGAAATTGGAGCACCCATGAAACACCCACGTAGTCACGGGGAGAACATACAAACTCCATACAGACAGCACCCATAGTCAGGATCGAACCTGGGTCTCTGACGCTGTAAGGCAGCAACTATACTGCTGCGCCACCATGCCACCCCTTTTGTTCTAACACTTATTCAAACATGTTCAAATGATTATCTAATAAAAAGACAAAAGCTTGTAGTAAAATTATACTTATATTATAAGCCTTGAGAATTAAAGATCTCCCTTTCAAACTAATAGAAACCAAAGATCAGGAAGTATCATCTGATTCTCATTGCCAAACAACCAGATATTTAATTAAGGTGGGTAAAATTTGATCAGACCCCAAATGCGTTAAGGGCCTGTCCCACTAGGCGATTTTTAAGGCGACTGCAGATGACTGTCATTGTTGTAACAGGTCGCCGAAAAACCGGCGACTGGACGAATGGGCTTGTCCCACTTAGGTGATTTTTTTAGGCGACTGCCAGCGAATATAACAATGAAATTCACCAAAGTCAGCACCGGCAACAACCTATGTTATGTGGCAACAACCTACGTCTGCCTGGCGACAACCTACTACAGCACTTCATCAGGAGAAGACAAGCTATGACAAGCCCACGGTCGCCGACTGTCGCTGAAAGGTTTTGAACATTTCAAAATCCAGCGGCGACTAGAAAAACGCTACTACTCTTTGGGCGACTGAGGAGACTATTCACGACCATACAGACGACAGCCGACAGTCGCCTAAAAAATCACCTAAGCGTGACAGGTCCGTTAGTTCCGATTTCTTGTATTTGTTAAAATATATGGTGTGAATAAATTACATAAAACAACTACGTTTGACAAAATGTTATTAACCAATTCTTGAACTTGCAGTTCACACATCTGTACTTTGAACTGGTTTTTAAAGAGTGGATCAAAATCACATTTTATAAATGTTTCACCATTTTGTGTAAATTGTGGCTTTACAAGGGAGCCCTGTCAAATCAATGTATTTCACGACGTTGTAACACAAAATGCCACTATTAATTTTTCTACAATAATTAATGAGTTTTAATTCAAACTGTATTAGATTTGGTTTGCTAATTAGATCGTCATTTTCAATGTATATTTGGAAATACTCCAATTACGCAAATTTTATTCAGGTTAACCTCATAGCTAATTTTCTCCATTTTCTTAAGGCACTGAAGGAGACCATTTGTTCCATCAAATCTAAATCTTCTCACACAAACCCATTAACTCCACCCCATCCTTCATCTCCACCCCACAGCCGCTTATATTAGGAGAAATTTACAGCGTCCAATTAGCTTAACAGATGCATTCTTTGGCATGTGTGAGGAAACCAAATAGCCCAGAGAATGGCCATCTGGTCACAGGGAAAATGGCACAAGAGGTTGGGGTTGAGCTGGATCATTGTACTATGAGGCAGCAGCTCGGTCTTCTGAACCATCCACATGCCACTGAGCCATTTGAATTGTGTGTTTTAAAGAGGAACTGCAGATGCTGGAGAATCGAGGGTACACAAAAAGCTGGAGAAACTCAGCGGGTGCAGCAGCATCTAAGGAGCGAAGGATAGGCGACGTTTCGGGCGAGACCCTTCTTCAGACCTTCTTCAGATTTGAATTGTGTACTGGCTGTGACTATTAAAACAGTTCCCTGTTTAGAATGGAACTGTTCCCTATCTCCTTCGCTCCTTAGATGCTGCTGCACCCGCTGAGTTTCTACAGCCTTTTGTGTACCCTGTTTAGAAGGGATGCTTTAGAAGCTGGTGTATAACTCCGGAGATGCTAATTATGCAAGTAAATGATTACTCTTCATCTGAGACATTTGGAGATAATCAATATTCTCCAAAAATTACAGGTTAACTGAAGCATCAAGGAATAAATCATTGCTTTACAAATAAATTAAATTTAATGTTATTAGATTAGTACAACAATACAATGGATAGAAAATTGATTGGCAGACAGGAAACAAAGAGAAGGGATTAACGGCTTCCTTTCAGAATGGCAGGCAGTGACTAGTGGGGTACCGTAAGGCTCGGTGCTGGGACCGCAGCTATTTACAATATACATCAATGATTTAGATGAAGGGTTTCAAAGTAACATTAGCAAATTTGCAAATGTCACAAAGCTGGGTGGTAGTGTGAACTGTGAAGAGGATACTATGAGAATGAAGGGTGACTTGGACAGGTTGGGTGAGTGGGCAGATGCATGGCTGATGCAGTTTAATGTGGATAAATGTGAGGTTATCCACTTTGGTAGCAAAAACAGGAAGGCAGATTATTATCTAAATGGTGTCAAGTTGGGAAAAGGGGAAATACAACGGGATCTGGGTGTCCTTGTACATCAGTCAATGAAAGTAAGCATGTAGGTACAGCAGGCAGTGAAGAAAGTGAATGGCATGTTGGCCTTTTACTTTTACCTTAACTTGAGTATAGGAACAAAGAGGTCCTTCTGCAGTTGTATAGGGCCCTAGTGAGACCACACCTAGAGTATTGTGTGCCTTTTGGGTCTCCTAATTTGAGGAAGGGCATTCTTGCTATTGAGGGAGTGCAGCGTAGGTTTACAAGGTTAACTTCCGGGATGGCGGGACTGTCATATGCTGAGAGAATGGAGCAGCTGGGCTTGTATACTCTGGAGTTTAGAAGGATGAGAGGGGATCTTATTGAAACATAAAAGATTATTAAGGGTTTGAACACGCTAGAGGCAGGAAACATGTTCCTGATGTTGAGGGTGTCCAGAACCAGCGGCCACTGTTTAAGAATAAGCAGTAAGTCATTTAGAACGGAGATGAGGAAACACTTTTTCACACAGAGAGTTGAGATTTTGTGGAATTCTCTGCCTCAGCGGGCGGTGGAGGCCGGTTCTCTGGTTACTTTCAAGAGATAGCGAGATAGGGCTCTTAAAGGTAGCAGAGTCAGGGGATATGGGGAGGGCAGGAATGGGGTACTGATTGGGAATGATCAGCCATGATCGCATTGAATGGCAGTGCTGGCTCGAAGGGTCAAATGGCCTACTCCTGCATGTCCTATTGTCTAAAGCAGATCTATGACCTGTAACAGATGTGTTGATTTTTTATGCGTTGAGGTATTCAGTCAGACAAATAACAGTGACGTGCCTCAGCTTTGCCAATGGTCAACAGTGATGTTGCCTTGGTCTTCCTCCTCTTCTTGATCTTCAACTTTTTAAGCTAGTCAAGATGTATGATCCATGTGGAAGGATTCCTGGGTCGCCTCCTGCCTTTTACCTCTTGTGGCTATTTCAAAAGTTTGGCAAATGCTAAATCACTAACTGCTAAACACTAATTACCCTCTCTCATTAATGAATCAATCACAATCAAATACTATGCATATGATTAGGTAATTCAGTCATGACCATTGGCTTCTTCATTCATGTAGCTATCGTATGTTCAGGTTAAACAACTTATTCTGCTATTTAATACCACCAGCTGTCACTGCTGAAAGTGCAGCCGCTCTTCACCCTCCCCACCCAGAAGGAAAGGTTCATTACGGTGCACATGTTTAACCCACATGTGCCCGTAGTGGATGTCCTCACCTTCCTTGCTCGCTACGTTGAGGGAACAGGAGACTGTGTGGATGTGAAGGACGTGCACGGGATTTGGACCAGCAAGCGGCAAGTTAAGGTAAAGCTGAGGGTGGACAAGGATGGAGAAATCGTCCACCCCCCCTCGGTTTTCGCGATTGGAGGAAACCGAGGATACTTGAGCTATGTAGGGCAACCCAGGCTGTGCAGGAAATGCAACAAGCCTGGGCATTTGATGGCCCAATGCACTGCAGTTGTCTGCAAAAACTGCAAGATGGAGGGCCATGAGACAATGGACTGTCAGGCCAGCAAGAACTGCAACCTGTGCGGGGAGGCAGGCCACCTTTACAGGGCTTGCCCTAAAAGAGCCTGCACCTATGTGGCACCCCCCACCACTGCCAAGACCCCAGCAGAAAGAGGGAACACGGATGAGGACAGCCCGACCACCTTGAGGTCCCAAGTGCCAGAAGGAGACGCCCAGCATCCTGCCCAGGACGGAGAGTCGATGGAGGAGGGTGAACAGCAGGAGAAATGGACAATGGTGAAGTATAAGAAGAGGGGTCAGCCCAAAGAGCCGAGGCCGGAAAGGAGTGGTAAGTCCAAAAGAAAATAACAAAAATGGTGTCTTTCTCTTACAGAAGGCAGCAACCTCTCCTCCTCGTCGGAGGATGAGGCGACCGGGAAGTCCCAACGAGGGAGGCAGAGGAAGAAAACGGGGGAGGAAAAGGAGACCGAGAGCAGAGAAGTGGCCGAGGGGCTCCAGCCCCAGGACATCGGGAGCAGCGCAGTGGTTGAGGGGCTCCAGCCCCTGAAGACAGGAATCATCACAACAGCAAGTGGACCCCAGCTCCAGGCGACCGGGAGCATTGCAGTGGCCCATGAGCCCCAGCTCCGGGCGACCGGGAGCATTGCAGCGGCCCGTGGGCCCCAGCTCCGGGCGACCGGGAGCATTGCAGCGGCCCATGGGCCCCAGCTCCGGGCAACCGGGAGCATTGCAGCGGCCCATGGGCCCCAGCTCCGGGCAACCGGGAGCAGCGCAGAGGCCATTGGGCCCCAGCTACAGGAGACAAAGGAAGCGGTATGCCCAAAAGGGGGTGGAACGAGAAGGCCCCCCCCAACGACAACTTTGGTTACGCCACCTGATACTCACCTCACCGCTGGATTCCTGAGCCCAGGAAAGCTGAGGCAATTCACCGAAGCGGTGGGAATGAGGGGACATGGAAATGGTCAGTGACTCTAAAGACAATGGAGCTCAAACTGGCATCTTTAAACGTGCGCAGTATAAAGAGCACTGTGCGATGTGTTAATGCCTTACAGTAACTGGGAAAGGTCAAGGCAGATGTGACTTTTCTTCAGGAGTGCGGGCTGCCACACCTCCGCTGCTATTGGAGGTGGTCGCGATGGTGGCCCCACGAACTGTCTGCGTGGTCGGGGGGAAATGACTGTCGTGCTTCCGGCCTGGGGATTTTGCTGCGGGGAGGGAACTTCACCATCACTGAGGTCAAGGAAGTGGTTGGAGGGCGTCTCCTCGTGGTGGATGTTGTGTACCGTGGCTCTCCGCTCCGGCTGATAAATGTGTATGCCTCACCCACGCAGAGCGAGCGGCTGGCCGTTCTCCAGCAGCTCCCAGTGCTGCTGGCCACGTCCCGGCAGCTCGTTCTGGCCGGTGACTTCAACTGCATCATTGATGCGGCTGGACGATCCGGCAGTGCCGACAGCAGACTGGACAGCAAGTCCAAGTTCCTGATGGAGATGGTAAAAGACGCAAAGCTGCGTGACGCCTTCAGCGACCTTGCAGGCGGGTCCCAGCCGCAGTTCACTTGGTCGAGATCGGACGGTTTAGCCCGATCTCGGATAGACTTTGTCTTCACGACGAAGGCCGTCACGGTGAGACACACTGACCTCACGCCAGTGTTCTTCTCCGACCACTGCCTCCTTCAGGCTTCCTGTCACCTACGGGAGGACCGGAAGGCAGGCAGAGGGATGTGGAAGTTAAACACGAAACTGTTGACCCCAGAGAATGTCGAGGAGCTAAAGAGGGACTACGCATGTTGGAGAACGGTGAGGCCCCTCTTTGACTCCCCCACACTCTGGTTGGAAGCAACCAAGGAGAACATTAAGAGGTTCTTCATAATTAAAGGGGTTCAGAGAGCAAGACAGAGTCAGAGGGAATTGTGCCAACTCCAGACAGATTTGCAGCAACTGCTCCTCCTGCAGTCGAGCGGGGTGGATGTGAGGGAGGAACTTAGAGTTGAAGGACCGGCAAGCTCAGCTCTTCACCTCTGAATCCTCCAAGATCATCTTCCGATCTAGGGTCCGCCATGTGGAGCAGGATGAGACGTGCTCACGTTTCTTCTTCCATAAGGATGAACAGCCTTAGGGAGGAGGACGGCATGGTAGCATCCTCACAGACAGACATGCTGAGGATCTGCAAATCCTTTTACACAGATTTGTATGACCAAAAGACCACAGACAGTACCTCCTCCCAGAACTTCCTGTCCTCAATCACGGAGGTCTTGGAGGACAGCAAGTGGGAGAGTCTGGACCAACCACTGACCCTAGAGGAGCTGACTGGCTCCATCCGTTCCTTTGACTCGAATAAAACTTCCGGAAGCGATGGCGTACCGGCCGAGTTGTATTTGGCTCCTGGGGACTGGATGGGCCCGGACCTGCTAGAAGTGTACAACGACATGCTTCTAGCTGGTAGCATGTCAGACTCCATGAGGAAGGGCAACATCACCCTAATCTACAAGCAGAAGGGGGAGATGAAGGACATAAAGAATTGGAGACCCATAACACTGTTGAATGTAGACTACAAGATCCTGTCCAAGGCCATCGCCAACCGGGTCAAGTCTGCTCTGGGACAGGTGATCCACCCGGACCAAACCTGTGCTGTACCTGGCAGGAAAATCTCAGACAGCCTAGCGCTGCTGAGAGATACCATCGCCTACGTGCAGGACAGACGGGTGGATGCCTGCCTAGTCAGCTTGGACCTTCGACAGGATTTCGCACACGTACATGAGGGACGTGCTCTCCAAAATGGGTGTTGGGGAGGGAATCAGGAATTGGATCAAACTGCTCTACACCAACATCCATAGTGCAGTCCAAATCAATGGGTGGGAATCAGACAGTTCCCCTGTAAGGTCTGGAGTTAGGCAGGGTTGCCCTCTCTCTCCCTGTCTTGTTTGTCTGCTGTATTGAACCTTTTGCTGAATCCATCAGGAAGGATGTTGGCATAAGAGGAGTGACATTGCCAGGCAGTGGGGGCATTCAAGTAAAGACCTCCCTGTACATGGACGATGTCGCTGTCTTCTGCTCGGATCCAGGATCAGTTTGCAGACTGATTAATATCTGCGACCAGTTTGAGTCGGCCACGGGAGCCAGGGTGAACCGCAGGAAGAGCGAGGCCATGCTCTTTGGCAACTGGCCCGACAGATCTTCCGTCCCCTTCACCATCAAGCCTGACGTCTTGAAGGTGCTGGGGATCTGGTTCGGGGGGGCTGAGGCATGTAACAAAAATTGGCTGGAGCGGATAGCCAGGGTGGGGAGGAAGCTGGAGCTGTGGAGGCAACGCTCCCTCTCCATAACGGGAAAGAATTTGGTCATCAGGTGTGAGGTGCTCTCGGGGCTGCTGTACTTGGCACAAGTGTGGCCTGTCCCTCCCTCATACGCCACAGGGATCACCCGGGCCATCTTCCAGTTCATCTGGGGGTCGAGGATGGACCGGGTGCGACAGGCCACTATGTACAAGTCGGCAGACAACGGGGGTAAAAAGCGTTGCCCAACGTCGCCCTCATTCTGATGGCCACCTTCGTGTGTGGCTGCATCAGGCGGAGTGTAGAGCCAAGGCACGTGGGCACCAAGTGTCACTACCTGCTGAGGTTCTACCTGTCCCCGGTGTTGAGAAGGATGGGCCTGGCGCAGGTGCCACGCAATGTGCCCGTCAGCTGGACATTGCCGCCCCATCTGTCGTCGGTGGAAGGGTTCTTCCGGACCAACACCTTTGACCACATGTCCATCGGGCAGTGGTCAGCACAGAATGTCCTGCAGGCACTGCAGGGAAAGGACTCTATGGACCCGGTGGCGTGGTTCCCTGAGCAGACTGCCCAGCTTGTCTGGCAAAATGCCTCATCGCCAGAACTCACCAACAAGCACCAAGACCTGGCTTGGCTGGCGGTGAGGGGGAGCCCTCCCAGTCAGATCCTTCCTGCACTGTCGGAACCTCACTGCCAGCGCACGCTATCCGCGGGACAGCTGCTATGGAGAGGAAACGGTTGCCCACCTCTTCACAGAGTGTGGGTTTGCTAAAAGAGTCTGGAGAAAAATGCAAGGGTCCCTGTACGCTTTATCCCGAACAGCTCCGTCACAGAGGACTCGGTGATTTATGGACTGTTCCCAGGGACACATTCAGAGGCTGACATCGAGTGCTGCTGGAGGGTCATCAACTCGGTAAAAGACGCCCTTTGGTCTGCCCGAGCATTGTTC
This sequence comes from Okamejei kenojei, assembly GCA_035221665.1. Taxonomy (NCBI): domain Eukaryota; kingdom Metazoa; phylum Chordata; class Chondrichthyes; order Rajiformes; family Rajidae; genus Okamejei; species Okamejei kenojei. The sequence goes on from CM069140.1 coordinate 38,441,973, forward strand.
ACCACCCAGCAGAGCGAGATGTCCGTCGGGGAATGTTGCCGACTGGCCCGCTGCAGACTGCAGGAGTACGTGCTGAGGGACGCACTGAAGCTCGGTGCAGCCAACGCCAAGGCTCGGTGGGGGAGGGCCACAGTCTAAAGCCCTTCCGCTGCTGGACATGGGGGGTACGGTATGGCGTAGATGCCCCTCAATATAAGGGAAGGTATCCCACGCCATTGTGGCACGAGTGGGGGACTGATTTGTGGAAATTTGGGGGAAAGAAATGTCTAAACTGTATTGATCTATTGTACAGCCTCCAAAAATGTCGGATGGATTTTCCGCAAAGTTAATGTATTGTATATATTTATCATTTGAATAAAGTATATTTTGAAATTAAAAAAAAGCTTTTCCCATTCTAGGGTGTGAACATGGTGTCTCCCTTTTGCTTATGTCCAAGCAAATTTGCACAATGTGTTTGTTTTACATTCACAATATCTTGACCAAGACCAAAATAGAATATGGAATCATAAAATCACAGTCATAGATTCATACAACATGGATGATGGGTATTCTCTAGATGGTATGGTTTCCTTCCACCTTAATCCTTTAGTACGTGATTCCCCTACTCTGGGTAAAGACTCTGTGCATTTACCCTATCTATTTCCTTCATGATTTTATACACCTCTATAAATCATCTCTCATCCTCCTGTGCTCCAAGGAATAAGGTTCTAGCCTGCTCAACATCTTCCTATAGTTTAGGCGCTCATATCTTGGCAACATTCTCGTAAATTGTTCTTATAGCAGGGTGGCCAAAACTGAACACAATACTCTAAATGTGGCCTCATCAATGTCTTGTACAACTGTAACATAACATCCCAACTTCTACACTCAGTACACCGACTGATGAAGGCCAGTGCCAAAAGCATTCTTGACCATCCTATCTACCTGGGATGCAACTTTCAAGGAACTATGTACCTGCACTCATAGATCACTCATTCTACAACTTTCCACAGAAACCTGCCATTCACTGTGAACCTGCCCTGGTTTGACTTCCTAAAATGCACCATTTTCCCTTTATTTGTATTAAACTCCATTAACCGTTCCTCAACCTATCTGCCCAATTGATCAAGATCTTGATGTAACCACTGATAACTATCTTCACTATCTACAATAAAACCTACGTTTGGGTCACCTACATCTTGCCTTGTACATTCTCATCCAAATCGTTGATATAAACCACAAGCAGCAATGGACCCAGCACCAATCCTTGAGGCACACCATTAATCACAGACCTCCAGTCTGAAAACAACCTTGCTGATCTCCATATAGACAGTCTATGGTTTTGTCATCAGCAACCTCTTTAGTTACTACTTCAAAAAACTCAGGTTCGTGAAATACGATCTCCCAAATGCTGACTATCCCTAATCAGCCCCTGTCTATCCAAATGCATATATATTTTATCCCTCAGAATACTCTCCAGCAACTTGCCTAACAGCAGATGACAGGCTCATTACTCCATACAAAGATAACCATTTTGCTTTCTAAGGCACCCTATTCGTTGCCTAGTCACCCTCTTTCCCTTCTGACACTGGCAATCTTGGGGACGTCCCAGCAGCTGAAAGAGGCACTGGCATCTCAGACTTGCCCTGGCCATTCAGTCTGTCCCCTGTGATGGAGGCAGAGAGTTCAAGAAAGAGGAGAGGTGTCAGGGATAGTCCAAATGAATTTGAGGGCAGTGTAGAGGTTAGTCCCAGACCTTTTCCTAACCCACCTCTCTTTTCCAGCTTCCCGCCCCTCCTCTAACAGTCTGAAGAAGGATCCTGACCTGAAAAATAATTTGTCTATTCCTTCCATAGATGCTGCCTGACCTGCTGAGTTCCTCCAGCACTTTGTCTTTTGATCAAGATTCCAACATTTACAGTTTCTTGTGTCTCCATTTTATATAATTTAAGGGATTTGGAGTCAGCAGTGCCTCTTAAAGCTGAGGAAACATCACTCTTCAACTCCCCCTCTTTATTCCTCAAAATGGATTGTGAAGTTATTAAGAATGTCCGTTATTGATCCGTTATTGATTTAAAAGAAAAGGGTTAGGGTTTATGAAAATATTTTTTATTTTATTAAGCAATCAACAGACCACGACCAGCAATAATTTACGTGAAACCCATGTTCGGGCAAATATAAATCCCTTAATTAACATTCCTCAACAAGCAGACGTTCTGATCATTGTCACAATGATGTTGCAGGATCTTGCTACTCAAATTTTTGCTGCTCCATTTCTACATTATTTCAAAAATAATTTTATTGCCTGTGACATTCTTTAACATTGTCAGAAAAGGATGTGGGCTTCATATAAATATAAATTAGTTTATAAACACTAATCATCTGCTCCATTTCCTTGAAGCATGATGTCATATGTGGTTTGAAACTGTTCCTGTGACTTGCTTTGGGAGATTTTGCCATGATAAAGGCACCAGATAAACATGTTATGTTGCGTTCCTATTATTGATACTATTTACACTTATTCCCTGTTGAAATATTGGAAATATCGGTTTATTATTGTCACACGCACCGAGATGCGAGAAGGCAGGTAAGGGACACTGAGTTGGATGATCGGCCATGATCATATTGAATGGCGGTGCAGGCTCGAAGGAGCGAATGGCCTACTCCTGCACCTATTGTCTATGTTTCTATGCAATTGAAAACTTTGTTTGTGCACTGTCTACTCAAACCACATTACACAATCAAGACATACACAAGTACAAAAGTTTGTGTCATGAGAAAAATAGCAGAGTGCATGGTGCATATAGTTATAGCGAAAGTGCAGTTTAAAAAATCCAAGATAAAAATGAGGTAGATTGGTTCAAAACATGCTAAAGGTAGCAGCAATTGAGAACTAGATTGCAATATCAATCGTTAGATTTTTAACCAGAAGTTAGATTATTTATTGCCCTTTTACAACTTACAGCGTCCAATGCAGAAAAATAAAATTAAGAAAGATAAAATGAAGCTGAAACACAAGGCTAAGAACTGAAATAACCATAGATGAATAAAACACCAGTTGGCTTAATAACACACATCTATAGAAGTTTAGAAACAAAGAGTATGTATAATAATTTTTATTGAGTTAGTCCATAATATTTTATACCATTAATCCACATTGTCAGAGTGAAAATTGAAGCTGCTCTTAATTGTAACAGAAATGCTTATATATTTGGAATAATCGTAGGTGTAAGATTTGTTGAATCTCAATTATATTGGAGGATTATGAAGATATTAAAATTGATCAGGTCACTAAGAATCAACCCACACACTTTCTGTTGATCAAACAAGTAAAAGCTGAAGTAACTAAGGGATGTATTGACATTTTTGAAGTGAAATGTTAAACTCACATGACCATGAGTCGAAGGACAAAATTGAGCATTGCAGAAGGAAAATGTCTGAATATGAGATTTCAATGATACCCGTTCCATAATTACCATTATTAATTTGTATAAAGTCCAGCTGTCTATGCAAAAAAGGAGAAATGTCTCCTACTTCTCTGTAAAATGCTGGACAATTTACGTTGCTCAGCTATTATCTTGCCCTAACTGATAAAACTAGTTTTTCACTAATGTTGCCCATTTGAACTGTAGGAAAATGATGGATTTCCAAACGTAGTGTGAATTGTTATCATCCCACCCACTTAGGGATAGTAAATAGTGGTTTTAACAATATGATTTATGGCATCGATGTGACAAATCTCAGAAACTTAGAGAGTAAATAATTGAGCTACGGAAACTCATTCCTACAGGTAGTAATTTGTTTGAACTTTTTTATATATCTTGGCTGTACTTCTGTGGGAATTGTTCTGCTTTTTGGTGATGTCATATGTAATGATACTCAGAAGTTCAGATTTCCTTCTGAAAAAAATACATTTTGGAATATAAATAATTTGAAACATGACATATCGTTAGGATAGAATATTTCTGAATATATATAATGCTTTTAGATTTATGACCGGCAGATAATTTTATGTATGTTTTTCGTGCACTGTAACTAAATCTGCTGTAAACGTAAATGAGGCTGGTTACTGTAAATAGCCACAAACTCTTAATTATTTTTTAAAAATTAGGGTGGCACAGTGACACAGTTGGTGGAGCTACTGTCTTACAGGATTAGAGACCTAGGTTCGATCCTGACCTTGGGCACTGTCTTTGCATGTTCTGAGTTTGCATGTTCTCCCTGTGACCGCTTGGGTTTCCTCTGGGTGCTGCAGCTCCCACCTCCCAAAGACATGCATTTTTGTAAATTGTGGCCTGTGTGAAATTGCCTCTAATATGCAGGAGTGGATGAAAAAATGGGATAACTAGTGTGAATAGGTCAGCATGGACACATTAGGTCAAAGGGCTTATTAACATTTTGAATCTCTAAAATAAATAACAGCATAATAGAAGATGATCCCAATGGACGTTAGGCCATTTTCATCTAGCCACTCCTAAAGTGGTGTGAAATCATGCTGACCAAGAGGCCCCATCTATGCTAGTCACATTTGCCCACGTTTTGGCCCTTCTCCTCTAAACCTTTCCTATTCATGTATCTGTCCAAATGTCTTTCAAATGTTGTCATACTACCTGTCTCAACCACCTTACTTTGATACCTCGTTCCATATACCCACCAAAATCTGTGTGAAAAAGTTGTCCTCAGGTTCCCATTAAATCATACTCCTCTTATTTTCCTGTAAGATCACCCCACAGTCTCCTGTACTACAAGGAATAAAGTCCCAGACTACCGGACCTCTCCCTATTGCTCAGGCCCTCAAGTCCTGGCAATATCCTTGCTAATCTTTTCTTCACTCTTACCCACTTAATTACATCCTTCCTTTAGTAGGGTGACCAGAGCTGAACACAATACTCCAAATGCGGCCTCACCAATATATTGTACAAATGAAACATATTGTCTCAATTTTACTTCGGAGTCACGTGAGTGACTACGTGAAGAACCCCGTACAGCCGTTCGTGCGTCAACAGATGGCTGTCAATAAACTCTGGTAACAGGTTTACTAGTCGTTAGATTAATTGTTAATAGTATAGATGTGATTCAGCTGTGCAAGTAAGACAACTTTTCTTGTTAAATGGTTAACTATTAAGTGCCTTATAGGTCATTGTTAACACACCTTGTTTCTCCAGGTGAAATTAATAAAGTTACAAGGATGGACAAACAGTATTCATTACTGCTCCAGTTATTGTTAAGTAAATCTTCAATTATATTACAATATGGTGCTAATGGCCCTAAATAGGTAATTGTGTAAGCAGCGCTTTTAGCAGGCCTGCTTAAGGTCTCCCTCATGTAGGAGGAGAGCATGCTGCGTCAGTATTATTCTGACGCTGGGGCCATGGCAAAGTCGGCGTATTGCTGAAGCTGCGCTAGCAGCACCTTGTATCAGGGCTGCTTAATGGCTCCCTCACGTAAGAGGAGAGCATGTGGGATCGGTATAGTCTAATGCCGAGTCTGAGGGTATAGCCATAGAGCATGCCCAAGGGATTCAGGGCATATGCCCAGAGGTCTATGCCTGGCCAGAAAGTTACCATCCCAAACACATATGCAGTGAATACCGCTCTAAGGGGGGCATTACAGTTGGCCGTCAAAATCTTCTATTCAGGTAAGACCTTTCCATAGGCGAAACCTGGAGGACAAAGCACAAGCTATTGGAACGAGCAAGGTTTCATAGTTTTGGTGATTATGCGCCCCACGTCTTTATTGGCAGTAAGACGTTCACTGAAGTTGGTGGCAGCATGAAGGCTGACCAGAGGTTCCACGCACTGTACCTGTGCTACTCTACAATTAAGGGACCACTTACAGCTTGGTAAGGTGTACACTTAGTTATACATTACAAATGATTGAGACATTATCAGCTATTTGAGGGGTCTAATCATTTTATGAGGAGTCGAATTGAGGAACTACGTGCCCTCCGCTCTCAGCCCTCATAGATCTCATCTGGTAGTTCTAGTCTTTGTTATCTTACCATTATACTTCAGTCATTATTATCTGTGATTTCACACCGTTGCTTTGAAGATTGACGCACGAACGGCTGTACGGGGTTCTTCGCGTAGTCCCTCAACTCGACTCCTCATAAAATAAAGATCAAACTTCAAACTGGTAAGTTCTCGTTTAATCTTACTATTTATAGCCACAATACCCTAACAGAAGAAGGCAAATGTACCAAAAACGTTCTTGACCAGCCTACCTATTTGTAACACCACTTTCAGGTTCCTCAAACCCTTTGCTCTACAACACTTCCCAGGGCTCAGCCATTCACTGTGAGCTCTTGCCTAGTTTGACTTCCCTCTCCAAAGACATACAGCTTTGGTCTCCTAATCTGAGGAAAGACATTCTTGCCATAGAGGGAGTACAGAGAAGGTTCACCAGACTGATTCCTGGGATGGCAGGACTTCCATATGAAGAAAGACTGGATAGACTCGGCTTGTGCTCGCTGGAATTTAGGAGATTGAGGGGGGATCTTATAGAGACTTACAAAATTCTTAAGGGGTTGGACAGGCTAGATGCAGGAAGATTGTTCCCGATGTTGGGGAAGTCCAGAACAAGGGGTCACAGTTTAAGGTTAAGGGGGAAGTTTTTTAGGACCGAGATGAGAAGATCATTTTTCACACAGAGAGTGGTGAGTCTGTGGAATTCTCTGCCACAGAAGGTAGTTGAGGCCAGTTCATTGGCTATATTTAAGAGGGAGTTAGATGTGGCCCTTGTGGCTAAAGGGATCAGGGGGTATGGAGAGAAGGCAGATACAGGATACTGAGTTGGATGATCAGCCATGATCATTTTGAATGGTGGTGCAGGCTCGAAGGGCCGAATGGCCTACTCCTGCACCTATTTTCTATGATTCTATGATTCTATGATACAGGTTTGTAGGTTAATTAGCTTGGTATAAATGTAAACTGTCCCAAGTGTGTGTCGGATAGTGTTAATATGCGGGGATCGCTGGTCGGTGCGGAGCCAATGGGCCGAAAGGCCTGTTTCCGCAATGTATTTCTAAACTAAACTAAACATGCAACATTGCACACTTATCTGCATTTAAAATTCCATTAACCATTTGTTAGTCCTCTTGCCCATTTGATTAAGATTCTGCTGTAATTTTTTTAAACTATCTTTGCTATCTACAATGTCAACTACTATGGTGTCATCTGCCAACATCCTGACCATGCCATACATTCACATCCAAATTGGTAATATAAACCATGGTGAGCCAAATGCAACAACATTTAGTTCACTTGCATTTATTGGTGTATTTTTGAGTGATAATAAAATATTTGATTGATTGATTGAAATAGCAATGGGAACAGCACAGATCCTCGAGGAAACCTTCTATTATCACTGGGTACACAAAAAGCTGGAGAAACTCAGCGGGTGCAGCAGCATCTAAGGAGCGAGGGAGATAGGCGACGTTTCGGGTCGAGACCCTTCTTCAGACTGGTCAGGGATCAGGGAAACGAGAGATATAGACGGTGATGTGGAGAGATAAGGAACAATGAATGAAAGAAATGCAAAAAAGTATCGATGATAAAGGGAACAAGCCATTGTAAGCTGTTTGTGGTGTGAAAATGAGAAGCTGGTGCGACTGGGGTGGGGGAGGGAGATAGATATAGAGGGAATGCCAGGGCCCGAGGGCTGAGGGAGAGGTGGGAAGGGGAGGAGACAGCAAGGGCTAACAGAATTGAGAAAATTCAATGTTCAAGCCAAAAGGATGCAGACTCCCCAAGCGGAATATGAGGTGCTGTTCCTCCAGCTTGCGGTGTTGCTCACTCTGGCCGTGGAGGAGGCCCAGGACCGAGAGGTCGGATGCGGAATGGGAGGGGGAGTTGAAGTGCTGAGCCACCGGGAGGTCGGGTTGGTTATTGCGGACCGAGCGGAGGTGTTCGGCGAAGCGATCGCCAAGCCTCCGCTTGGTTCCGCTTGGAGTGAGCAACACCGCAAGCTGGAGGAACAGTACCTCATATTCCGCTTGGGGAGTCTGCATCCTTTTGGCTTGAACATTGAATTTTCTCAATTCTGTTAACCCTTGCTGTCTCCTCCCCTTCCCACCTCTCCCTCAGCCCTCGGGCCCTGGCATTCCCTCTATCTCTATCTCCCTCCCCCACCCCAGTCGCACCAGCTTCTCATTTTCACACCACAAATAGCTTACAATGGCTTGTTCCCTTTATCATCGATACTTTTTTGCATATCTTTCATTCATTGTTCCTTATCTCTCCACATCACCGTCTATTTCTCTCGTTTCCCTGATCCCTGACCAGTCTGAAGAAGGGTCTCGACCTGAAACGTCGCCTATCTCCTTCGCTCCTTAGATGCTGCTGCACCCGCTGAGTTTCTCCAGCTTTTTGTGTACCCTCGATTCTCCAGCATCTGCAGTTCCTTCTTTAACACTTCTATTATCACTGTCTCCTTCCTTCCATGAAGCCAATTTTCCATTCAGTCGGCCAGTTGTCCCTGGATCCCACGTGATCTAACCTTCCAGTGCTGCCTACCAAGCACAATCTTATCAAAGGCCTTGCTGAATTCCATATACAGTCAACATCTATGGTTTTCCCTTTGGTTACTTCATCAAAAAAAAAAAAACAGATTCATAAAACTCAATCTCAAATTTATAAAACTATGCTGAATATCCTTAATCAGCCTCATACTATCCAAATGCATATATATATTATCCCTCAAAATACTCTCCAGTAATTTGCCTAGCACAGATATTAGGATCATTGATCTATTGTTTCCAGTTGACCCAGTTCCCAGATTTCCTGCAGCCCTTGTTAAATAGAGCCACAACATTAGACACCATCCAGTCTTCTGGCACCTTACCCGTATCTAATAATGATTCATATATCTCAGCCAAGCCAGGGATATACCTTATCAGGCCCAAGAGATTTATTTACCTTCATATGACTGAGGGTATCTAGCACCTCTTCAATGATAATATGGACTAAACTCAAGATGTCTCCATTAACTTTCCCAAATTCCCCGTCTTCATGAATTTCTCCATAGTAAATATAGAGGAGAAATACTCATTCAGAACTTTGCCCATCTCCTGTGGCTCCACACAAAAATGACCGCTTTGATTTCTGATGAGCCTATTCTCTCTGCAATTACCCTCTGAAAAATCAGTCTGAAGAAGGGCCTCGACCCAAACATCACCCATTTCTTCTATTGAGTTATGCTGCCTATCCAGCTGAGTTACTCCAGCATTTTGTGTCTATCTTCGGTGTAAACCAGCATCTGCAGTTCATTTTTACACACAACAACATATTCAACAATGTTAAAGTAATACTTAATGTCATGATGCTAGAGCTGCCATTACAGCTGTTATCTTTTTAACTGATGTTTCTATGAAATAGTCTCATTAGACAGCACAAGCAGCCATCGAAACAAAAGTTTAGGTTGTAAAAATTACAATTAAATGGAACAAGGGTAAAATAATTGAGAACCAAGCGTGTTATACCAATATTTTTTAACATTCATTCCCAATAGATTCAAGTGTTCTTGTTCACATGATCATTGTTGCAGAAGTAAGATCGGCCTTCCTGAGGGTGAACTCATGAAAAGCAACTAGCCCAGATGGAGTCCCTGGTCACCCTCAGGAAATGCACAGAACAACAAGCGGGAATGTTCAGATACATCTTTATTTTCTCCCTACGCCATCCAAAGGTAACCACCTGCTTCAAAAAGACTACTATCATCGCGGTGCCAAAGAAAAACAAGAACCCCTGCCATAATGACTACCATCCAGTGGCCTTGACATCCACTGAGTGCTTCGACAGGCTGGTTATAGCACACATTAACTCCAGCCTACCATGCAGCCTTGATCCACTGCAGTTTGCCTTCGCCAGAACAGGTCCACGGCTGATGTCATCTTCCAGGCCTTACACTCATCCCTGGAACACCTTGTTAAGAAGGACGCCTATGTTAGACACCTATTCATCAACTATAACTCTGCTTTTAATACCATAACAGCCAAGCTAATTTCCAAATATGTGGAACTTGAAGTCAGCACTCCTCTCTGCAACAGGATCTTCGACTTCATGATCAACAGACTACAATCAGGGAGGATAGATGACACATCATCCTCTGCAATAATTCTCAACACTGGTGCTCCACAGGGATGCATTCTCAACCCCTTAACTGTACTCCTTAAACACTCATGAGTCATGACTGTGCAGCCAAATACCAACTCAATCCACAAGTTCGCAGACGACCACCCTAGTGGGCCGGTTATTGAGTAATGATGGTAGAACGGAGATTGAGAATCTTGTAACCTGGTGCCAAGACAACAACCTCTTCCTCAATGTCAGCAACACAAAGGAGATTGTGATTGACTTCAGGAAGCAAAGCAGGCACAAGCCCCAGTATATGTAGATGGCAACAAAGTAGAGATGATCGAAGTTCCTAGGAATAAATATCACTAGCAATTTGTCCTGGAACGGCCACATTAAGCCAATGGCCAAGAAAGCCCACTGACACCTCGACTTCATTAAAAGCCTTAGGAAATTCAGCATATCCCCAATAACCCTCACCAACTTCCACAGATGCACCATAGAAAGCTTCTTGTCAGGATGCATCACAGTCTGGTTTTGGAATAGCTCTATACAAGACCACAACAACTGCAGAATTGTGGACGTAGCTCACCAGCTTCCCTTCCATTGACTCCATCTTCACTTTACGTTGCCTCAGCAAGGCCACTAGTATAATAAAGGACCAGGCTCAACTCGGACATTCCCACTTCTCCCCTTTCCCATTGGGCAAGTGGTACAGGAGTGTAAAAACACATACTTCCAGATTCAAGAACAATTTCTTCCTAGTTGTTATTAGGCAACTACATGGTCCTCTCATCACCTAGAGTTCAGTCATGACCTCCCATCTACCTCATTGGAGACCTTTGAACTATCTTTAATCGAACTCTATTGGACATCAATGTTATATCTTACACTAAATACTGTATCCTCTATCCTTCATGTGAACCACTGTGGATGGCTTAATTGTGATCATGTATAGTCTTTTATTTGACTAGATAGCACATAAACAAAAGCTTTTCACTGTACCTCCATACGCGTGACAATAATAAACAAAAATAAACTGAAACTAATGAAAATAAATGTTGACACTCTTCATTTTGAATTGCAACTTAACCTCCTATTGTGACGTAATACAGAAATGTGTAAATCTCCATATAGTCAGAAAGAAAACACAGATGTTTGATAGTGGCACACTGGAATTCATGCAGATTCTCATTATTTTCGAACTAAACACAACTATCAATCAAGACTGTACGAATTATCTTTTGAGCTGTATATTTAAATAATATGGGTGTATGTTTAGATAAGGTTTGATCTTTAAGGTTTAATTAAGTCTTGGCACAGTTGTATGACTCTCACCCCTGAGTCACAAGCTTATGAGTTCAAACTTCACTCCGGAGACTTAAGCACATAATCTCAGCTAATGCGTAACATTTGCTTTGGGCTTAGGCCTCATACTAGGCATCAAGACAGAGACTGCAGGTTTGCAATAACTGATATTTTTGATACCCAAATACATCAGTAATAAGTGGTCAGAGTGACCGGGATGTGGTGGGTCAGATGGTGTAAGGAGCCTACACCCAGTCTCGCCAACATACCGGAGGCCACATGGTGAACACCAGGTGATGCAGTAAATGAGGTGGAGGAGGTGCACATGAACCATCTCATCTGGAGGGACTCTGGAAACACTGCCTAACCCTCTGAGTTACTCCAGATATTTTTGATACCCAAATGGAGTGGAAGATCTCATGTTTTGCAGGTTAAGTTGGCAAATTTGGGGAAGGAAGGTTTTACTCATGCATTTTTGATTTTGATTTGATTTTATTGTTTGTCATTCGAACCTCAGAGAGGCTCGAACGAAACTCCGTTTCTACAAGCCATACAAACAGACAAACAGAACAATTCATAGAAAAACATGCAAACAATTAAATTCACACAAACATCCATCACAGTGGATCCCTCCTAACTGTGATGGAAGGCAAAGTTCTTCTCTCTCCCCTGCACCATCTCTCTCCCGATGTCGAAGCCCCAGGCGGGCGGTGTTAAGTCCCATGTCCATTGAGGCCATGCCGGGTGATGTACGGCCCCGCTCCAGGCCCAAAGTCACAAAGTTGGAGCCCCCGGCGGGCGCTGGAATGTCCCGCAGCCATTAAAGCCGCGCCGGGCGATGTTCGGCCCCGCTCCGGGTCGTTCCAACCCCGCGACACGGGCTGGAGAAGTTGTGTTGCGAGCTCCGGAGAGCGGTCTCCCACCCGGACCCGCGAGCTCCCGACACCCCAACAGTCCACCGTCAGCAATCTGCAGCCGGAGCCCCGGAGTCGGGCCGGAGCCGGAGCTGGAGCTGGAGCTGGAGCCGGAGCTGGAGCCGGAGCTGGAGCCCCGGAGTCGGGCCGCAGCTGGAGCCGGAGCTGGAGCCGGAGCTGGAGCCCCGGAGTCGGGCCGCAGCTGGAGCCGGAGCTGGAGCTGGAGCCGGAGCTGGAGCTGGAGCCGGAGCTGTTAGATTCATGTTGGATTAATGCATGTTAGATTCTTAGAAGAATAGACAGGGTAAGTACTGAGGATACTTCCTCTCAAAGGAGAAACCAGAACCAAACGGCATTGATGTCAACTAAGACTAAAATAAGGAAGGATTTATGAGACTTTAGAACACATTGCCAGAGGTAGGTCTTGGAGCAGTGCCTTTCTGAACATTTGCTAAGAGAGATTCCTAATCAATAAGGGATTTAAAGTTGTGGAGAAAGGGCAGGAAAGGAATCGACACATTTTATCAAGTACCTGGCACTCAATGATTTGCGATAAGCTAATTGTATAACAGCTTTTCAAATACACAACCAACTTATTTCAATAAGTATATGAATGTTACGAATAGTTCTTATAAACTTCTATTTTGTTTTTGAAAGTAGAAAAAGAAAAGAATAGATTTTAATCAATAAGAATGGTGATTAAATAATAATTTTGATTATAGAGAAAGAGAAAAGAGAGAAAAAGAGAGAAGAAAATATATATATATGTATATATTCTTGTTATATGTATTTAATTAAAATAAAGTATTATATAGAAAAAAAAGAGAGATTATAGTATACATCTTAATAGTGAATAACACAATTTCAAATAGCGATATCAATGGAGACATGTATACAAATCAAAAAGAAAAACAGAGAGTTATTTTCATCTAATCCTGCTGGGTACCCATTGAGTTGTGATGCCAAGAACAGCTACCCCTTCAAATATTCTGTATATGGAGATCATATCTGTTCAAAGAGTTCGTATTTGTCCATTAGGACAAATCTGATTCTTTCCAAATGTAAAGTCTCCAACATGTCCGCTGTCCACATTTTAATTGTGGGGGATAATGTTCCCTTCCAAAATTTCAATATTAATTTTTTCCCTATTATCAAACAGTAATCCAAGAAATTTCTTTGGTTTACTGTTAATATTAGATTAGAATCCAGAACTCCTAATATTATTAATTTTGGATCTGGGTCTAGTTTAATTTTAAGAACGTCAGCGATAACTCTAAAGATTTCTGTCCAATAGTAATTAAGTTTTATACATGTTACAAAACTATGCGTTAAATTAGCTTCCAAGTTCTGACATTTATCACAAATAGGAGAAATGTTAGAATAAATTCTATTTAATTTCGTTTTTGAATAATGTAATCTGTGTAATACCTTAAATTGTATCAATATATGTCTAGCAGTTAATGAGCAACGATGTATACATTGTATGCTTTCTTCCCAAGTTTCCTTCGTTATAGATAAACCCATTTCATTTTTCCATGTTTGTCGATATATTTCCGAAGTTGGGATTTCCTTATCCAAAATAGTATTATATATATACGCTATAAATTTTTCTTATTTTTGGGTGTTTATTAAACAATTCATCTAATAATCCTGGTTTTCTATTTTTATAGTCTTGCGTATTTGACTTAATATAATTTCTAATTTGTAAATACCTAAATATGTTATTTGACTGCAATCCATAGATATCCCGTAACTCTTGAAATGAAAGAGATTTTCCTTCCTTGTAAAGGTGTTCTATCCTTTTAATTCCCAAATCATTCCAGTGTTTAAACCCCTTGTCCAGAGGGCTTAAAAAAGGATTATTCATAATTGGCAAACAAAGTGACAAATTATCCATATGTAGGGTCTTAACTATTTGTTTCCAAATACGTCTATTGCTATGAATTATAGGGTTATTACCATACATTTTTTTTTGTACTTCCCTTGGTGTAAAAAGAATCGAACCTACATCAAAAGGCAAACAGTCTTCCTTTTCCATCTTTAGCCAGCTTGGTTCATGATCTAAATTTACCAACCAAAAATTCATATTCTTAATCTGAACTGCTCAGATATAATCATGTGGTATCATGATTTATCTGATATCAGATGGTAGTGCTAGCCCAGCATTTATTTTAGATTTAAATAGATGTGTTTTACTTATTCGATGGTTTTTATAGTCCCAAATAAAACTATTAACCAAAGTATCTATATTTTAAAAAAACATTTTAGAGAGATACAAAGGGATTGCTTGAAATAAATATAACAATTGTGGTAAAAAAATCATTTTTATAGCATTTATTCTACCGATCATTGATATGGGTAGTGTTTTCCAATATAAAATATTTTTTTTTTAGTTTATTTAATAATTGAGGGTAATTATATTTAAATAGACAGTTATACGATTTAGATACATTAATTCCTAGATATTTGAGTTTGTCCGTGACTATTTTGAAGTGGGAATTGTTCTAATATATTTACTTTTATTCCAGTTACAGGCATAATTTCACTTTTATTCCAATTAATTCTATACCCAGAAAATGTACTAAACTTAGTTATAACATTAAATAGATTGGGAATACTAATCTCCGGTTTTGTAATATAAATTAAGATGTCATCTGCGTATAGAGATATTCTATTCGTTGTAGTTTTGGTGTTATATCCATATATTTCTGGTTCTGATCTAATCATTTCGGCTAATGGTTCTGTTACCAGAGCAAATAGTAATGGTGATGACGGGCATCCTTGTCTACAAACCCTAAAGAGTTTAAATTTTGCTGATAGCATTTGATTTGTTAATATTCTTGCAGTTGGATTCGAGTATATGATTTTTACCCATTTGGAGAATCTATCCCCCAGTTGAAATTTCTGCATTATTTTAAATAAATATGGCCATTCAACCTGGTCAAACGCTTTTTCAGCATCTAAGGATATGACAGCTAGTTCAATATCATTCACTCTTTTTGAGTACATGACATTGAATAGACGTCTCAGATTATAGGATGAATAGCGTTTTGGAATAAAACCTGTTTGGTCATGATGTATTAATTTATTAATCACTAAACTTAGCCTCCGAGATAAAATTTTAGTTAGTATTTTTTGATCAGTATTTAAAAGAGCTATTGCTCTGTATGATCCAGGGTCTTCCAAATCTTTATCAGCTTTAGGGATAAGTGTAATTGTAGACTCATTTAATGATTCTGGTAACTTTCCTTGTTCATAAGCATATTTATATATTGTATGTAAGCGTGGAGAGATCAGATCATGAAACTTCTTATAAAATTCAACACCTAAGCCATCAGGGCCTGCAGCTTTTCCATTATTTAATGATCCAATTGATTCTTCAATATCTTTTACTGATATATTAGCATTTAACAAGTCTCTACCTTCCTGATCTAAACTATTAATATGACATTCTTGTAGGAATGTTTCCATTCCATCGGATTGTCCTGCTAGTTTAGATAAATTAAGATTTTGATAATATTGTAAAAATGTATCATTGATATCTTTTGGTAAAGTCAATATTTCTCCTTGATCAGATCTAATTTTATGTATCATTTTCTCCTCATCTAATTTTCTAAGCTGTCGTGCCAATAATTTTTGTGGTTTATCCCCAAATTCAAAGTGTACTTGTTTAGTCTGTTGAAAAAGTTTAATAATCTGATTTGAATATATTTTATTTAGCTTGTATTTTAATGATGCAATTTTATTACTTAATCCCTTAGAAGGGGATATTGCATTTTCAATATCTAATTGTTTTATTTCATTTTCCAACTTTTGTTGAGTCTTTCGATTTTCCTTATTAAAGTATGCGTATGCTGATATTATCGCACCACGCATAAATGCTTTAAATGTATCCCAGAGCAATGATGGTGAAATTCCAGGTTTGTCATTAGTTTCAAAAAATAATTTAATCTGTTTTACCAAGTAATCATAACAAGCCCTATCCTTTAATATTTGGGGGTTGAGTCTCCAGTTAGAGGTTTTAATAATTATATCTTTTAATTTTATCTTAAATGTTAATGGAGCGTGATCCGAGATAATAATATTATGATATTTTGAGTCATATGTAAATGGGATTAGTTTTGAGTCTATTAAAAAATAGTCTATCCTCGAGTAGGTTCCAAATACAGGTGAAAAGAATGAATATTCTCGACCAGATGGGTTATCAGTTCTCCAGATATCCTTAACGTTTGCTGTATTAATAAAATAATTTATAAATGTACTTGACTTAGAAGTGGCTTTCCTTTTCGTTGATGATCTATCTAAATAATTATCTAAGGTACAATTAAAATCACCTCCAATTATTAGATTATGTTGAGTGGATATAGGGATATTGTTAAATATTTTCTTGAAGAATAATGGATTATCAAAATTAGGACCATATATATTCATAAGGATTACTTTTTTAGAATATAATTCACCTGTAATTATTATATATCTACCCTCAACATCTTCTATTATTGAGCTTTGTTTAAAAGGTATACCTTTACGAATAATTATTGCTACCCCTCTAGACTTATGTGTAAATGAAGAGTGATATACTTTGGAAATCCATTTTGCTGTTAATCTATACTGCGCGTCTTTCTTAAGGTGTGTCTCTTGGAGAAACATAATATCAGATTTCAATCTATTTAATTGAGCTAAAACCTTACCTCTTTTAATTGGTTCGTTAATTCCCTTAACATTCCAACTACAGAAGGTGATTCCATCACCCCCAATCTGAGTATTTATATCATACATTTTATTATTAAGGTGGTTTATAATGGAGTAGATGTCTCAGCTCATCCAATCCAACCCTATATCCAGACATCAGATCGATGAAATTTAATATCTGTAACATTGTCTTATACACACATCGCCTTGAACTAACTATATAATACCAATCATACTCAAATCCATATAGTATATAATATGAAATAAAATACATAATAAAAAAATAAGTAAAGTAGGTGATATTAATAAAGTGTAAAGGGGAAAAAAAGTGACTACAACTATAGTTAGTGCAGTTAGTGTTAGTGTAAGCCACACTAGCGTGGCTACTAATCTATGGACTTCCGTGAAAAAAAAAAAATGTTAATAATTCCAGCTCCGTTTTTGCCTTAAAGGCTATATATGTCGGGGTGGGGTATTAAATTTATATACTTAGTGATTAATAATACTACTAATACCAATTACAATTAGTATCGTAGCACTATATTAGGAGAGCTAACATACATTTTTGAGGCGTAGTTAATACAAAACTATATTTCTTAATAATCCATCCATCCATCCCTCCTTGACCCCAAGATAGAATTCATGTCCATTGTTCCGTCTCCTTCCCTGCGAGTCCTCCTTCAATGTAAATCCTCCTCCTTTTCTGTGGGTGGACAGTATCATCAGATAAGTGATCATTAATCAGTCTCATCAAGTAAGTGATCAGTAATATTCAGTGTCCTTCATCTTCATCTTCTTCTTCCTCTACTCCTTCCTCTTCCAGTTTCTTCTGAATATCTCGAGCGAATTCAAGAGCTTCTGTATGTTTGGTGAAACGGTGCTCCTTATTATCATAACTTACCCTTAATGTTGCCGGGTACATCAGGCCATATCTCAGATTCTTTATGTTCCTCAGGATACCTCTTGTTTTTGTAAATAAAGATCTTCTCTTGGCCACTTCCGCAGGGTAATCTCTAAAAATACTAATGTTGTCTCCCTCATATTTGAGATTTTTCTTTCGTATTATTATCTTCATCATATCTTCAAAAACATGATCATAAGCCACCTTCACAATCATCTGTCTTGGGGGAGCATCCTTCCTAGGGGTACGTCTCAATGCCCTGTGTGCTCGGCCCAGCAGAGATTCTTGGTCCAAGTTCAGAATATCTTTTAAAAGTTTTGCAGCAAATTTTCGAGGGTCTTGATTTCCCTCTCGGCCTTCACTCAACCCAACAATACGCAGATTCTTACGCCTTTGACGTCCTTCCAAGTCAATACATTTCTCAGTCATTTTATGTAATAATTCTGATAAACGCTTGTTCTCGGCAAGGCGCTTTTCGGCTGATTCAGTCAGTTCTTTGATTACGTCATTTTGTTGGTTAAGTGAAGTTTTAATAGGTTCCAACTTGGTATCCAACAGCACCTCCATCTCACCAGTTTTACGGTTTACAACATCCATCTGTTATTGCAAATCAGTATCCGCTTTATCTTTCCATTCGTCCATCATAGTCTTTACAGCTGCTATAACTTCCTTTTTGGACTCTTCCTTAAAATTCTCATGATACACCAAGATGTCGGCTCTTAAAGTCTTTATTTCTTCTTTATATTCTTTTTTCATATCCTTAAGCATTTGTTTCAACTCACCCATAATGATTTTTTTGAGGTCGTCCATCTTTAAAATATCTTCCTGGGAGGCACTCAAACTCGAGCCCGAGGCTCCAGTGAGGCCTACTTCCCTTTTCACAGGCTTTTTCCCTTGGTGGGGGGGGGGGGGGAGCGATGCAGGGACATTTTTCTTATTAAAGTCGCGCGCCTGATGACGTCACGCACCTTTTTAACGCTACTGGAGCCGTTCACAACTGTTCTCCTCTGGTAAGTGGTTTCAATTTACCCCTTTTACCCCCGTTTTTTATGCAGTTTTGACGGAGCTGAATGGCGCGAGTTCCATTCACTCCATAGCGCCACCGGAAGTCAGCTGTTCTTTTTCTGAACAAAATTCTTCCCAGTTGCATTATAAAACCGGTTTTTATCACCCAACTTCAGCCCGCAGACAGCGAGATCCATTTGTCTGTCCATTTGTTCTGCGATCCTTATGTAGGTTTATGATGTCATATTTCAATCACACCCATCAATGTTACAACCAACCGATTAGAATCAAGAACAAGAGGATAAACAGTAGGTTTAAGGTGAAGGGGGAAATATTTAATAGGAATCTGAGGGGCGACTTTTTCACCCAGAGATTAGTGGGTGTATGGAACGAGTTGCCAGAGGAGGTGGTTGAGGCAGGGACCATTGCAATATTAAGAAACATTTAGACAGGTACTTGGATAGGACAGGTTTAGAGGAATATGGGCCAAACGCAGGCAGGTGGGACTAGTGTAGATGCAACATGTTGGTTGGTGTAGGCAAATTGACCCTAAGTAAGTGTTTTCATGCTGTATGACTCTATAAGTCTATGACAATTTCCCCAGCAAAATACAAAGTTCTCAAGGAACTCAGGCAGCTTCTGTGAAGGGAATAAACAGATGACAATTTGGCTTGGAGTGATACTTCCTTCCAGGGACCCCAGAAACCTTCCAGGTGAGACAGAGGTTTATATCCACCTCCTTCAACTTTTTTTAATTGCATTTGGGCTCCTGATGTGGCCTCTTTTACATTGGTGAGGCCACACATAGGCTATGCAACTGTTTCGCAGAACACCTGCATTCAGTCTATTAAGGCCTGCTGCAGTTTGCAGTTGTTAACCATTTTAACCTCTTCCGATTCAAAAACTGACCTTTCTCTGTTTGGCCTCCTCCATCGCCACATTGTCACAAGCGAATTAGAAGAACAGCACCTCATATTCCACTTGGGTATTTTACAACCCGACAGTTTGAAAACTGAATGCTCCAATTTCACATAATATCCTCCCTACCACCATTCTCTTTCCCCTGCCTGTGCTGCCCATTTCTCCCACCATCGCCCACTCCCCCAGGCAACCAGTTTCAAGCCCCATTCCATGTATGTTCATCTCCCATCCCCAACTCCCATTTTTCCTTTGTTCCCCTCTTTCCCACCACCCCAGTCTCAGATTATGCTAGTGGTTCTATTGCAAGTGCAAACAGTAGTGGAGATAAAGGGCAACCTTATCTGCAGCCTCGGAATAAGTTAAATTTAGTTGTTAACATTTGGTTTATTAATATTCTGGCTGTTGGCTTGGTATATAGTAATTTAACCCATGTTGTAAACTCCTCCCCCAACTGAAAAAATTCCATAACCGAAAATAAATAAGACCATTCAATCTGATCAAAAGCTTTCTCTGCACCCAACGAAATAATTGATAAATCCTTATTAATGTTTCTTTTCGAATATATAATATTAAATAATCGTCTCAGGTTGTTTGAGGAATATCGTTTTGGTATAAATCCTGTTTGATCTGGATGAATTAGTTTATTAATCACTGTGTTTAGTCTTTGTGCTAGTATTTTGGTTAATATTTTTTGATCAGTATTTAAAAGAGATATAGCTCTATATGACCCTGGATCATCAAGATTTTTATCTAATTTAGGTATAAGGGTTATAATAGATTCATTTAATGTTTCTGGTAATTTCTGTTGTGCATAAATTTGTTCATATTGTGTCTTCAAACGTGGAGCTATCATCTCATAAAATATTTTATAAAATTCTGCTCCAATACCATCTGGTCCTGGGGTTTTACCATTTTTTAATGATCTAATAGCTTCTTCAATTTCTTTATAGTTATTTCTTTTTTTTGTAAGATATTTTTATTATAAGTAATCACATATTAAGAAGTAATATATAAATCCAATTAAAGCAAAAGAAAATATTAACGTCACATACATTCTTAATATTTTTAAAATTAACAATCAATCTTATTTGTACTTCTATAATTTTCTTTTTTATTTTATAGCAGTAGGAAATAAAAAAGGGAAAAAGAAAAGAAAAAAAAAGAGAGATAAACTGATTGAGTGGAATATTAAACAAGATATTCTTCAATGGAGATATATTTATGATCTATTATCTATAATTCTTCATCCATTCATACATTCAGGCTTCCGTCATGGCTTTGAACCGGACCATCTTGACCCTTTAAATATTCAATAAATGGAGACCATATTCCTCTGAACTGGTCCAGCCTGTCCATCAGGGCAAGCCTTAATCGTTCCAAGTGTAACGTCTCCGACATTTCTGTAATCCACATTTTAGTTGTGGGGGAAGTAGGACCTTTCCAAAATCTTAGTATTAATTTTTTACCAATTATTAAACTATAACCGATAAAAAATATTTGTTGTGTTGTTAATATCTGATTTGTTTCCAGTATTCCCAATATAATTAGTTTTGAGTCTGGAATCAACTTTGCATTAACTACAATTGAGATTATCTTAAAAATCTCTATCCAAAAAATTACTGATTTTTATACATTTTGTGAATGAATGCGTTAAATTAGCTTCTAATTGTTGACACTTATCGCATATTGCAGACACATTTGAGAAAATTCTATTTAATTTGGACTTTGAGAGATGTAATCTATGTATAACTTTAAATTGTATCAAGGAGTGTCTAGCATTTAATGAACAATGATGTATATATTGTAAACTTTCATTCCATACTTCTCTACTGATTACTTGACCTAGTTCATTTTCCCATGCTTGTCTATATTTATCCGTATTTGGTAAATCATTTTCCAATAAAATATTATAAATATATGATATTAATTTCTCTGTATTCGGATGTTTATTTAAACATTCATCTAAAATTTCTGTCTTTCTATTCCTAAAATCCAGTGTATTTGATTTAACATAATCTCTAATTTGTAGATATCGAAAATATTCTTTAAAATGTAATCCATAATTTTGTTGTAATTCCTGAAATGAGAGAAATAAGTTTTCCCTGTAAAGATCACCGATCTTATTTATTCCATAGTTCTTCCATTTTAAGAAACCTTTGTCCATCAGTGAAGGTTTAAAAGAAATATTGTTTACTATTGGAAGAGCTAGTGGTACATTCTGTAATTGTAATGTTTTTTTTAATTGTTTCCAAATACGTATTCCACTTTCTATTAATGGATATTTCTTTATAAGTTTTCTTATGTATTGGAGTATTAGCAAATAAAATCGAACCAATTTCAAAAGGGGTACAGTCTTCTTTTTCCATCTTTAACCAATTTGGTTGTTTATCTAGTTCACCCAACCAAAAATTCATATTTTTTATATTAACTGCCCAATAATAAAACATAAAATTAGGCAGTGCAAAGCCACCATTTATTTTTGATTTACATAGATGCTTTTTAATTATTCTATGATTCTTATAATCCCAAATAAAATTAGTAACCATGGAGTCCACTTTCTTAAAGAAATTTTTAGGAAGATATATCGGGATCATTTGAAACAAATATAGTAATTGTGGAAGAAAAATCATTTTTATCGCGTTAATCTTACCTAACATTGAAATAGGTATTGTTTTCCAATATTGAATATTCTTAAATAGTTTATTCAATAAGGGTAAAAAATTAGATTTAAATAATGAATTATATCTTTTTGTTACATAAATTCCAAGATATTTAATTTTTTCATTTGCAATCTTAAAAGGGTATTGTTGTAATATATGTAAATTATTTCCCATTATTGGCATAAGTTCACTTTTATTCCAATTAATTCTATATCCTGAAAACGATCCAAATTGAGTTATTAAATCTAATAAGTTAGGAAGACTAATTTCTGGTTTTGTGATATAAAGTAATACATCCTCTGCGTACAATGAGATTTTATTTTCAGTTTCTTTAGTTTCATACCCATATATTTCAGGGTTTGATCTCACAGATTTTGCTAATGGTTCTATTGCAAGTGCAAACAGTAGTGGAGATAAAGGGCAACCTTGTCTACAACCTTGGAATAAGTTACATTTAGTTGTTAACACTTGGTTAATTAATATTCTAGCTGTTGGTCTAGTATATAGTAATTTAACCCATGTTATAAACTTCTCTCCCAATTGAAAAAATTCCATAACCGAAAATAAGTAAGACCATTCAATCTGATCAAAAGCTTTCTCTGCGTCCAACGAGATAATTGATAAATCCTTAGTAATATTTCTTTTCGAGTATATAATATTAAATAATCTTCTCAGATTATTTGAAGAGTATCGTTTTGGTATAAATCCCGTTTGATCTGAATGAATTAGTTTATTAATCACTTTGTTTAGTCTTTGTGCTAATATTTTGGTTAATATTTTTTGATCAGTATTTAAAAGAGATATAGCTCTATATGACCCTGGGTCATCGAGATTTTTATCTAATTTAGGTATAAGGGTTATAATAGATTCATTTAATGTATCTGGTAATTTCTGTTGTGTGTAAATGTGTTCATATAGTGTCTTCAAACGTGGTGCTATCATATCATAAAATATTTTTTAAAATTCTGCTCCAATACCATCTGGTCCTGGAGTTTTACCATTTTTTAACGATCTAATAGTTTCTTCAATTTCTTTAGTAGTTATTTCGACATTTAATAATTCCCTATCTTCTAAATCTAGTCCATTTAGATTACAATTTTTTAGAAATGTTTCTACTCCTATACGATTTTCTTTTGTTTTAGCTGAGTATAAATTTTTATAATATTGCAAAAATCTTTCGTTTATATCTTTAGTTTGTGTTAGTAATTCTCCTTTATCTGATTTGATCCTATATATTAATTTTTCTCTTTCCAATTTTCTTAACTGACGAGCCAATAGTTTATGTGGTTTATCACCGAATTCAAATTGTATTTGTTTGGTATATTGGTATAGTTTTACAACTTGATCTGACTGTATTTTATTTAGTTTATATTTCAATGCCAAAATTTTATCATGTTTTGTCGTAGTTGGATTAATGGCATTCTCTGTATCTAATTGTTTAATCTCTCTTTCCAATGCCTGTTGTAGCTTCCTATTCTCTTTATTATAAAATACTTGAGAAGATATCATAATTCCCCGAACATAGGCCTTAAAAGTTTCCCATAAGAGGGATGATGATATTTCTGGTACATCATTTGTTTCAAAGAAGATCTTGATCTGTTTTGTAATATATTCTTGAGTTATTTTGTCCTTTAAAATTTGTGGATTAAATCTCCATTGATCTTGTTTTTCCATTTTACCCGTTAGTTTCATCTTAAAAGTCAATGGTGCGTGATCTGAAATTATAATATTATGATATTTTGAATTATACGTAAGTGGAATAAGTTTTAAATCTACCAGAAAATAATCTATTCTTGAATAAGTTTTATGCACGGCTGAGTAAAATGAGTATTCGCGTCCTGTTGGATTTTGCAATCTCCATACATCTTTAATATTACTGGTGTCTATATATGCATTTATTAACTCACTGGAGTGTGATTTAAGTTTTCGTTGTTTTGATGATCTATCCAAATAAGGGTCAAGTGTGCAATTTAAATCTCCTCCAATTATTAGATTATGTTGTGATAATTCAGGGATTGTATTAAATAATTTTTTTTTAAAAATCGCGGGCTATCAAAATTTGGGCCATATATATTAACAAAAATCACTTTTTGTGTGTATAATTCTCCTATTACAATAATATCTACCGTCACTATCTGTTATTATTGAAGTATGTTTAAATGCAGTACCTTTACGAATTAATATTGCTACACCTCTAGATTTGTGTGTAAAAGAAGAGTGATATACTTTATCAATCCATTTGGCTTTTAGTCTATGTTCTGCCTCTTTTTTCAAGTGTGTCTCTTGGATAAACGCAACATCTATTTTAAGTGCTTTTAAATATGCTAATACCTTACCCCTCTTAATTGGTTCGTTAATACCTTTAACATTCCAGCTACAAAACGTTATTCCTCCATTCCCCATATTTGTACGTAGGTCTTGCATCATTTATCTAAAGGGATGTATACCAGAGCAAATGGTACAGCTCGACACACCAGACCCAACACCTGAACCTGAACAGACGAATTTCAAGACTCTTGATTTTCTCTCATATATATATCTCCTTTGTATTAATTTATGATTCCACTCAGATATAAAGTAATAATAGTAATAATTAGAAATGGTAGTAAAAAAGGGATAGATTAAGAGATTAGTAAAGTGCTCAAAGAAAGAAAAAACTACATCTAGTATGTGTGTAGTTAGTGTTAGCCATACTAACATGGCTAGCAGTCTAAGGACTTCCGTGTTGAATGTTAAATGTTATCCATCTCCATGATTCAGTAAATTAATATTACAAAAAAAAGAGATTATTATTAAAACCGGGGATATTAAACTATGATATATAAAAAGTTCATAGTCAGGTGTAATGGTATATATGCGTAGTACTTAATAGAAAATTATAATAATATAAACATATAAAAAAGAGAAAGAAAAAAAAAGTCTAAAGTTAAAATAAGATGTATATTTATATTTACTATTTACTTAATTCTAGGTTAGTCGGTTATAATTAATTATTAATTATCAATCAATGATCAACAATCAATAGTCAACAGTCAACAATCAATAGTCAATAGTCAACAATTATTAGCTCTAATTATTAACAATACCAGTGTGAATTTCTTTATAGTTATTTCAACCTTTAATAATTCTCTATCTTCTAAATCCAGTCCTTTTAGATTACAATTTTTAAAAAATGTTTCTAACCTATCCGATTTTCTTTTGTTTTAGCTGAGTATAAATTTTTATAATATTGCAAAAATCTCTCCTTTATATCTTTAGTTTGTACTAGTAATTCCCCTTTATCTGATTTAATCGTATAAATTAATTTTTCTCCTTCCAATTTTCTTAATTGACGAGCCAATAGTTTATGTGGTTTGTCACCAAATTCAAATTGTATTTGTTTGGTATATTGGTATAGTTTCACAACTTGGTCTGACTGTATTTTATTTAATTTATATTTCAATGCAAAGATTTTATTGTGTTTTATCATGGTTGGATTAACAGCGTTCTATGTATCTAACTGTTTAATCACTCTTTCCAATGCCTGTTGTACCTTCCGATTCTCTTTATTATAAAATGCTTGAGAAGATATCATAATTCCCCGAACATACGCTTTAAAAGTTTCCCATAAAAGGGACGAAGATATTTCTGGTGTATCATTTATTTCAAAGAAAATCTTGATCTGTTTTGTAATATATTCTTGAGTTATTTTGTCTTTTAAAATGTGTGGGTTAAATCTCCATTGACCTTGTTTTTTTTTTCCATTTTACCAGTTATTTTCATCTTAAAAGTTAAAGGTGCATGATCTGAAATTATAATATTATGATATTTTGAATTATACGTAAATGGAATGAGTTTTAAATCTACCAGAAAATAATCTATTCTTGAATAAGTTTTATGCACAGGTGAGTAAAATGAGTATTCTCGTCCTGTTGGATTTTGCAATCTCCAAATCTTTAATATTACTAGTGTCTATATATGCATTTATTAACTCACTGGAATGCGATTTAAGTTTCCATTGTTTTGATGATCTATCCAAATAAGGATCTAGTGTACAATTTAAATCTCCTCCAATTATTAGACAATTATGTGATAATTCCGGGATGGTATTAAATAGTTTTTTAAAAAACAGCGTACTATCAAAATTTGGGCCATATACATTGACAAAAATCATTTTTGTGTGTATAATTCTCCTATTACAATAATATATCTACCGTCACTATCAGTTATTGTTGAAGTATGTTTAAATGCAGTGCCTTTACAAATTAATATTGCTACACCTCTAGATTTGTGTGTGAAAGAATAATGATATACTTTATCAATCCATTTGGCCTTTAATCTATGTTCTGCCTCTTTTTTTAAATGTGTCTCTTGGATGAATGCCAACGTCTATTTAAGTGCTTTTTAAATGTGCTAATACTTTACCCCTCTTAATTGGTTCGTTAATACCTTTAAACATTCCAACTACAAAACTTGATTCCTCCATTCCCCATATTCGTATGTAAGTCTTGCATCTTTTATCTAAAGGGATATATAATAGAGCATATGGTACAGTTCGACATACCAGACCTTACACCTGAACTTCGAATAGACGAATTTCAAGACCCTTGATTTTCTCTCACATATATATCTCCTTTGCATTAATTTATAATTCCACTCAAATGTAAAATAATAATAACCAGAAATAGTATTAAAAAAGGGATAGATTAAGAGATTAGTAGAGTGCGCAAAGAAAGAAAAAACTACATCTAGTATTAGTGTAGTTAGTGTTAGCCATACTAACATGTCTAGCAATCTAAAGACTTCCGTAGTGAATGTTAAATATATATACATCTCCATGATTCACTAAAATTATTATACCATAAAAAAAATATTATTTAAACCGGGGGTACTAAACTATGATGTGTACAAAGTTCATAGTCAAGTATATAGTAATATATATATATACTTAATGCCTATTAGAAACTATAATAATAAGAATATATAATTAAAAATAAAATAAATAAAGAATTTAAAAAAAAACAAATTATGGACAAAATAAAAAGTAAATAAAAAGTAAATAAAGAAATAAAATGTACTAGGGGGGGATAAATGAAGTCAAAGTTTATATTTTGTATATTTATATTTACTATTTACTTAATTCTAAGTTAGTCGGCTATACTTAATTATTAATTATTAATCAATAATTAGCAGTTATTAACTCTAATTAATAATGATACCAGTGTATTAAATGTAATATATATTTATATATGTTAATATATGTTAATTATTAAATTAGTAGTGTTAGTATTCTAATTATTAGTATCCATGGAATAGTCTTCAATCCATATCTCCTCGAATTTCCCATCCGCCTCCTTCTCCGTCTTCTTTAGATGAAACAAGTCCATAGTCTATTGCAATCTTCAACCAATCTAGAAAGTACAGTTTAATTGTTCGTTTAATTCATCTTTGAAGATTACATTCAGTCTTCTTCTCGCTCCTTAATCCCTTGGGCAAATCTCTACATCATTAACTTTATAACATGATTCATAACTGCTTTAAGCAATTGAAAAATCACCATTTTCTGCTTCCTTATAAACACAAAGCCTCCAAAATCCATGTGTGCTTCGGGCATTAAAGGCATAATCAATAACATTCTTCTCCACCAATAACTTTGGGTCTTCACAGCAGGATCCATCAATTAGTTAATTCAAAAGTGACCAACAGTAAAAAGTAATAAATGTACCAATCTCCGAGTATGGGCAAATTAAATGTTTAATGGTGATCTTGATTGTTTCTTAAGGGCCTGTCCCACTTACGCGACTTTTGTAGGCAACTGCCGACACCCATGATAGGTCGTGAGAGGTTGGGAGAGGTCTCCTATGGTCGTGAGAGGTCACGAGAGGTCTGCTATGGTCATGAGAGGTCACCCGCGACATGTCGCTAGGGATCACCTGTATGGTCGTGAGAGGTCTCCTATGGTCGTGAGAGGTCTCAAAAGAGTCGTAGCATCTTTCTGGTCGCCACTGAATTTTCAACATGTCAACATCACGGGTCCCGGCAGTCGCCTGTAAAGGTCGCGTAAGTGGAACAGGCCCTTTACTATCCAAATTTTTACAAATAACACTGCAGCTATCGAGCTCTCCACCAGACCATTTTAAACTGTGTTTTCTATACACTTGTGAATTGCCTTTGATTTTTCCTTTTTCACTACTGTATATTCCCTGCTTCGCTATGATTGATTTTGGCAAATAATTAGTATGCCCAGAGTGGTTAATTAATATATATTCTTATCATTTTTCTTTTACACGTAGGAAAGCAAATTCTCATAATTCAAATTGTTTTGACCCTTGGTACTCATTTTGCTTCATTGAGGCATTTTTCTGGCAACTTTAATTGTGTAAGTTCAGGAGTGTGATACTTACTGCACTTTAGCTGGGATCAATTGTATCAATTAGCATTCTCTCCTGACAGCTTTCCATTCATAATCACCACAAAACGTAGCTTTCCTGGAAAAATGAACATTTCTTATAAATAACAACCTGACCTTAAGCATAGAAATATCTAACAGAGTAGGCCCCAAGTGATCAATTTTCAGCAACAAACTATGTACCTTGAAAATAACACAGGATGCGTCTGTGTTCCTCATTCCTTTGACTGATGAGAAGCATCAGTGATTGCTCAGACTGCAAATTACAAATGCTACGTTTATTAACAGGAAAGATTAAACTAAACACAGAACAAATCTGCAAGTAATAGATTGTTAATGGAGCAAATCAATCACGCAGAATGGTATTGATAAGAAATGTTCCATTATTGATGCAAGATGGAAGCCTGTTTGTTGGGAATTAGATATGAAGAATGGAGGCTATAGTTTAATCGAGGGCTTTGGAAAGGAAAGTGAGGTTAATGATTGGAACGGAGGGCCCAACTGTGGTTTGTGAGGAGGAATAGTTGAAAAGGATACTCATAGTCTTGCATTCAATTGGATACCCTAAAAGGGAAAGTCAAGTGTTATTTTCCTCCATGATTTTTTTTTTCATTCACAAACACATCCTACACCCAACGATATTCAGCAGAAATGATTTTTCAGTCAGTGCACAGAACTCACTGCTGACTTCAAGTAAATGCAAAAATGCCTCAAGTCAGAGTGATCCTTTCAGTGGGGACTTTCAGGAAGCAGTGGGGGAAATGCTTTTTAATAAGCCTAAACTGACTAGAATAGTGTGGCTTTTGAGCAATGAAAGATTGGCATTTATCTAATGGCTGCAGCTAGAAAAGGATGAGGAAAAGGGAGAAGGGAAGAAAGAATGTGAAGAACGAGTAAAAGAAGGAGTGGAAAGGAATGAGAAAGAGGGAGGAATTAGGAAGCAGAGAGATGTGGTGGAAGAGTTACAGCTGTTGAGGGACATGGATGAGTGAAGGATGTGGAGTCAGATGTTTTGTTGTGATTAACCGGGTATTAAATAAGTTGTCCCATATTTAATTGATGATTCTTATGATAAAAGTACAGGGCAGGTTCAATGCTGAATAATGTCTGGTGTCACGCAACAGGCATAGTGATTGGTTTGTCACTGACCAACAAATCAACTTCAACTTGCTTTAGGAAAGGAAAGTGGGGAGTACGTCCAAGAACAACAAATCCCAACTTCTATCCTCAATACACTGACTGATGAAGGCCAATGTGCCAAAGGCCTTTTTTGACCACCCTATCTACCTGTGATGCCACTTTCAAGGAACTATATACTGGCCTCCTCGATCACTTGGCTCTAAAACACTCCCCAGAGCCCTGCCATTCACTGTAAAGGTCCGACCCTTGTTTGACTTCCCAAATTGCAATACCTCACACTTGTCGGCATTAAATTCCATTAACCATTCATTAGCCCAGTTACCCAGCTGATCAAGATCCTGCTGTATGTTTTGATAGCCATCTTCAATATCTGCAATGCTACCCACATTCGTGTTATCTGCAAACTTACTAATCGTGCTTTATACATTGCCATCCAAATCATCTTTAATATAAATCACAAACAGCAATAGGCCCAGCACTGCCTCCTGAAGTGCACCACTATTCATAGTCCAACAAAACTGACCCACCATCCCCCTCTGCTTCCTTCCATGAAGCAAATTTTCTATCCAGTTGGCTAGCTGTTCCTGGATTCCTTGGAAAAGTAATTGGAAAATAGGTCTGTGGAGAAACTGAGCATTAAGCACCTATGGGCAACTAACTTTGTTATTCAATAATTTAGCAAATTCAAAATACTTCCAATTGAAAACCTCATAGGATATGTATTGGCCTTTTAAGAATAAAGGCCTACTTTTGTGGTCATTTATAATGTAGAGAAGTAAAATCAAATTTCACTGAATTCTGGTAATATAAATATCTGGACACAAAATCATTTTGGGTTTCCCCTCATCTGTTTAGCTTAGAGTAGAAAATAGTCCAGAAGTTAATGCCATTTACAGACACATTCTGCTTCAATGACAATCTGTCGAAGTGCTGAGAAAAATCAAATTAAATTTGGCCCAGTAGATTCAAACTGAATTCAATTTACTAAGTAAGCAGAAATGACATAAAGAACAAGCACTTTGCTAGAAGTACTTAACACCGCTTTGCTTGCTTGGCTCTATAATTATTATGAACCATTAGCAACAGAAAGCTGTATTGATATTTATGCCTGAAATTGCTGTATATGCCACAATACAATGAACCGGATGGCATTTGGTCAAATGCATGCTTTCAATCTCTGCTGCAGTCAGCGATTCAATCACACATTAGCCAGTCACACTGAGATGCGATGAAATTCCTATCAACACATTCATTCAATAATGAAATCATCCCTGTCCATGGTCAATCATTCATTGTCACTAACTTAATCAATCATCCATTATCTTGCCCACATAATCAAAACTTAATTCAGACCACCATTTAGCCATTTTGTTTCATTCTCACCAATCTAATCATTCAGTACATTATAAACCTCATCCAGAAATGCAAATAATTGGTATAATAGTTTTACATATGTTGGATCTTCCAGTGACCCAGAAAGTATCAAAAACTCTGGGACTAAAGTGGGTGGTATTGTAGATAGTGAAGATGATTGTCAAAAATTGCAGCAAGATCTTGATCAGTTGGACAGCATGTGCTGACGGGGCGTCGACGCACAAGAAGCCGTAGCAAAGAAGTGGAAGCCAAGGTACCGAACGGAAACTAGGCCGATAGATAGATAGAAGAGAGAGAGAGGGATGGGGGGAGGGAGAGAGGGAGAGGGGGGAGAGAGAGAGAAGAGATAAGAGAGAGAAGAGAAGAGATAGAGAAGAGAAGTGGAAGAAAATAATCTGCTCTATGATCTTTGGCAGTCCAAAAGCAGCAAAGGAAAATTAAAAATCCCCCCCCCCCCCCCCCCCCCCTCACCACCCTCCCGTCTCCCCCGGCCAGTGATATGATGGACGCGGGAGTCTGGAACAATCGCTGACAAAGTCTTGGACAAATCCCATCGCCGGAGACGTCATGTCCGTTATTTGGCTTTTTGGCGTCACGTCCGTTCGGTTATATGGTTTTTCGGCGTCGTTTCTGTTTGGTTATTTGGCTTTTTGGTGTCGCCTCCGTTCAGTTATTTGGCTTTTTGGCGTCATTTACGTTCGGTATCTTGGCTTTTCAGTGAGGTGTCCATTTGGTTATTTGGCTTTTCGGCGTAATTTCCATTTGGTTATTTGGCTTTTTGGCGTTGTGTCCGTTCGGTTATTTTCGGTTATTTTGGCTTTTCGGTGTCGTTTCCATTCGGTATCTTGGCTTCCACTTCTTCGCTTCAGCTTCTCGTCCTTCAACGCCCTGTCTAGGTACCGGACAGATGGGCTGAGGAATGATTAATGGAATTTAACACAGAGAAATGTGAGGTGTTGTATTTTGTGAAGTTTAACAAGGGCAGGACCTGCACAGTGAATGGTAGGGCTCTGGGGAGTGTTTTAGAGCAGAGGGATCTAGAAGTGCAGATACCTAGCTTGTTGAAAGTGCCATCAAAGGTAAATAGGGTGGTCGAAAAAACATTTGGAACATTTGCCTTCATCAGTTTCTTGAGTATATCAGAGTATTGAGTATAGAAGTTGGAAGGCCATGTTGCAGTTATATATGACATTGGTGAGTCCGCATTTAGAGTACTATGTTCAGTTTTGGTCACCATGTGTAGGAAAGATGTTGTCAAGCTGCAAAGGGTGCAGAGAAGATTTATGTGGATGGTGCCAAGATTCGAGGTCCTGAACTATAGGCCGGTTGAACAGGCTAGGACTTTATTCCTTGGAGCACTGGAGCATGAGAGGTGACCTTATAAAGGTGTATAAAATCATGAGAGGAATAGATTGGCTAAATGCACAATCTTTTGCCCAGAGTAGAGAAATCGAGAACCAGAGGACACAGGGAAAGATATAATAGGAACCTGAGAGGTAACTTTTTTACACAGGGTGATGGGTATATGGAATGCACTGCTGGAGGAGGTAGCTGAAGCAGGTACTATCATAACATTTAAGAAACATTTGGACAGGTACATGGATAGGATAACTTTAGAGGGTTATGGGCCAAGCACAGGCAGGTAGGACTAGTGTAGACAGGGCATGTTGGTCAGCGAGGGTAAGTTGGGTCGAAGGGTTTGTTTCCACGCTGTATGACTCTATGACTATGATTCAAAAGCAAAGTTTGGAGATCTCAGTTGAGGCAGTGAAACAGAGCTCATACCAAAGACAATAGAGGAGATATCAGAAATGCCAAGATCAGACTATTTAAATAGTGCTGTGAAACAAGAGTTGGCAGGCCAGGAGCCAAAGAGATTATGGTGCAAGAATTTCAGCAAGGATAAGAACAAGAGCAGAATTCGCCTATTTAGCAGGCCTAATGGATTTAAGAGGCTAAACAGACTCCTGAAGGAAGACTAACATGTTCCAAAATAAAGAAGAGAAGAAGCAATGTTTAAAAACTTCCATTGACTAATCTGGGCTTGCATCTGGAACACATTTGAAATTGAAGGGGTCCCCTTAAAGGATCAACAGGTAAGAAGCTGTCTCACAGAGTTAGATTGGTTGTTGCTGTGATTATGAGTGGGAATTCTACTCACCAAGAACACCCTTACATTGTAAATAGTTTGACAATCTCAAGAAGAACAGCAAACATGAAAGTAGTTTCAAGTGAAAAACAGGGCATACCATTTAATTACCACATTGAGGGCCATTGTTAAGGTTAGCTCTTTTCAATGTCACATTGAACAGTGTTTCTCTTCCCAGAAGCTGTCATATTGAAGCACTTATATTAACTTTAATTCATCATGCAAAGGTCACCGAAGACTCACAAACAAGCCCTTGCTCTCTGACACAAACCAATTTAATCATCCATTCTATCAATGCTAACAAGGTCCAGAGACTAGGGTACTGCATCTTCCTCTCACTGTGATATCTATTACACACGGATGCTGAACTTCAGCTTCATGAGAAGACATGAAAAGCTGTGGCTGTTCACCTTTATTAAAGGTGAACAGGATAATGACAGATTTACACAGGTTAAGCAGAGAGAAGTGAAAGATTCAAAAACCAGGAAAACAGATTTAAAGTTATGGGCAAATGATTCACAGGGGATGTAATCTTTCTGATTCTTTCTAAGGTACGGTGTGGAGCACACTGCTCTAAGCATGATGAGGACTTCTAAACTGAGCTGATTAGGCATCTCAGGGCTCAGGAGTAAAGGTGGGAGATGAAACTGACTGCATTGGTTTACATATTACTGGCATAGATTTAATAACTTCTTTCCTGCCTTAATAATTGTACGATCCTATAATAATATCAAAAAATGGCAAGGTGTCATGAAGAGGACATGTCAACAATTGGGATTTGAAATTACATGAGAGGAAGCACTGACTGGGTAAATAAGATTGAAATTGATTCAGACCCCAGAGAAAGAACTTGTTGAAATAGAAACTGCATATCTGAGTGAGATTATACTCCTGAACTGTGGAACAGACTAATTATGTTATGTACCCGGGGGGGGGGGGGGGGGGGGGGGGGGGGGGGGGGGAGGGGGGGGGGGGGCTTGTCACAAAAAACATGCCAGAGCTCTCTCAGGGGGAGAAGATGGGAAATCTCACTGCCAAGTTATCCATCTAAGAAGAGGTCAACTCACTGTCAGGCAGTCTAATGAAAGCAGATAACAAGCTCCTTCCTGCTTCATAACAGGCCCAATTATATCGTCCAACTTCCTGTAACAAAAAAACTGCAGATCTTGGAAAACTAATTTATAAAAAGGAACTTGATTTAAATACCTGGATTGGGATGTATTAGCTACAGGGAGTGGTTGGATAGACTTGGATTGTTTTCTCTGGAATACTGGAGGTTGTAGGGAATTCTGATAGGAGTATATAAAATTACGAGAGACAGAGATAGTCAGTTTTGTTCCTAGGATTGAAAAAATAATCAAATACTATGATCCCAGGGATGATTGGGTTAATGTAGGTGTGCGTTTGATGGCCCACGACCTGTACCCGTTGGAGTTTAAAGGATGAAGAGGATCTCATTGAAACTTACTGAAGAATGAAAGGCTTGGATAGAGTAGATGCAGAGAGAATGTTTCCACTTGTGGGAGAGTCTAAGACCAGAGGGCACAGCCTCAGAATAAAAAGATGTAGCTTTAGAAAGAAAATGAGGATGAATTTATTTCGCCAGAGGGTGATGAATCTGTGGAATTCATTGCTACAAATGTCTGTGGAGGCCAAGTCTTTTTGTATTTTTAAAGTGGAGGTTGACAAGTTCCTGAATTGCACGGGTGTCAAATGTTATGGAGGTAAGACAGGAGAATGGGGTGGAGAGGGAAAGATCGATCAGCCATGACTAAATGGTGGAGTAGACTTGATGAACCGAAATACCTAATTCTGCTCCTTATGAAGATGAGAGGGCCAAAGTTTAAGGGAGATGAGCAAGGCAGGTTTTTCACATAGTGTGGTGAGTGCCTGGTTGCACTGCCAAGGGTGGTGGTTCAGGCAAATATGATAGTGACATTTAAGAGACTTTTGTATAGGCATGTGGATACGCATGAAATTGAGGGATATGGATTATGTGCAACTCTTAAAGCCCTGTCCCACTGTACGAGTTCATTCAAGAGTTCTCCTGAGTTTTGCCCTGATTCGAACTTTACGGTAATGGCCGCTCGTGGGTACTCGGGGCTCTCATGGACATTTTTCAACATGTTGAAAAATTTTCACGAGTCATCCCGAGCTTACCGCGTTTCCCGAGTACCTCTCGTTAGCGTTACGAGACGCTAAGAGACGTCCCCGAGCTCCGACGTACCAGCTCCGTTCATTCTACATGCTTACCATGATTTTTTTTTAACTTGGGAGAGCAGTTGAATTAACTCGTACAGTGGGATCAGGGCCCATATGGATATAAGCGTTGGTTTTGGTATAATGTTTGGCACAGACATTGTCGGCCGAAGGGCCTGCTCTTGTGCGGTACTGTTCAATGTTCAAAATTTACAGGTAGCATTTTTATGAAATTTGGTATATCCATATAATTTCCCTCACAAACCAGTCTTTCAGATTCTGTGTGATTCATCTTCACAAATCCACATTAGGCAGGAGGAAATGGTGTTGGGTAGATTGATGGGACTAAAAGCTAATAAATCCACAGGGCCTGAAGGTCTGCATCCCTGGGTACTTAGGGAAGTGGCTCTAGAAATCGTGGATGCATTGGTGTTCATTTTCCAATGTTCTATAGACTCAGGATCAGTTCCTGTGGATTGGAGGGTAGCTAATGTTATCCCACTTTTTAAGAAAGGTGGGAGAGAGAAAACAAGGAATTATAGACCAGTTAGCCTGACATCGGTGGTGGGGAAGATGCTGGAGTCAATCATAAAAGATGAAATAGTGGCACATTTGGATAGCAGCAACAGGATCGGTCCGAGTCAGCATGGATTTACGAAGGGGAAATCACGCTTGACTAATCCTCTGGAATTTTTTTGAGGATGTAACTAGGAAAGTGAACAAGGGGGAGCCAGTGGATGTAGTGTATCTGGACTTTCAGAAAGCATTTGATAAGGTCCCACATAGGAGATTAGCGAGCAAAATTAGGGCACATGGTATCGAGGGTAGAGTGCTGACATGGATAGAAAATTGGTTGCCAGACAGGAAACAAAGAATAGGGATTAACGGGTCCTTTTCAAAATGGCAGGCAGTGACTAGTGGGATACCACAAGGCTCGATGCAGCTATTTACAATATGCATGAATGATTTAGTTGAAGGGATTCAAAGTAAAATTAGCAAATTTGCAGATGACACAAAGCTGGGTGGCAGTGTGAACTGTGAGGATGATACTTTGAGAATGCAGGGTGACTTGGACAGATTGGGTGAGTGCGCAGATGCATGGCTGATGCAGTTTAATGTGGATAAATGTGAGGTTATCCACTTTGGTAGCAAAAACAGGAAGGCAGATTATTATCTAAATGGTGTAAAGTTGGGAAAAGGGGAGGTACAACAGGATCTGGGGGTCCTTGTTCATCAGTCAATGAGAGTAAGTCTGCAGGTACAGCAGGCAGTGAAGAAAACAAATGGCATGTTGGCCTTCATAACAAGAGGAGTTGAGTATAGGAGAAAAGAGGTCCTTCTGCAGTTGTACAGGGCCCTTGTGAGACCACCTGTAGTATTGTGTGCAGTTTTGGTCCCCTAATTTGAGGAAGGACATTCTTGCTATTGAGGGAGTGCAGCGTAGGTTTACAAGGTTAATTCCCGGGATGGCGGGACTGTCATAAGCTGAAAGAATGGAGTGGCTGGGCTTGTATGCACTGGAATTTAGAAGGATGAGAGGGTATCTTATTGAAACAAAAAAAATAATTAAGGGTTTGCACACGCTAGAGGCAGGAAACTTGTTCCCGATGTTGGGGGTGTCCAGAACCAGGGGCTACTGTTTAACACTAAGGGGTAAGGCATTTTGAAGGGAAATGAGGAAACACTTTTTCACACAGAGAGTTGTGAGTCTGCATTCTCTGCAATGGAGGCCGGTTCTCTGTATACTTTCAAGGGATAGCTTGATAGGGCTCGTAAGGATAGCGGAATCAGGGGATAAGGCAGACACGGGGTATTGATTGGGGATGATCAGCCTTGATCACATTGAATGGTGGTGCTGGCTCGAAGGGCCGAATGGCCTACTCCTGGACCTATTGTCCATTTTCTATTATGACAAAAAGCTACGAGCAGGGGAGTGGGACAATTTTGAAAGTTCTTTGACAGGAACACAATGTGCAGTATAGCCTTCTTCTGTACTGAATTCTAATGATAATTTAGCTTGCAGTACCAGAGGACGATGTGTTGTCTGTGAGGAGACATTGAATTTCTTATGCCAATAACACAAAGGCCATCAATTGTCTTTGACAGTGTATCCTGTATATTTATTTTGGAGACCTTGAGAATTATCATCTTATTCCGAATAGGCTTACTAAATAGAATTTCCCCCACATGGTTCCCAGATGTCCCCTCTAGTTGGACCATTCATAGTTGATCGTATGTTTCAATCAAGTCAGCAGAGAGCCAGCTCCACCCAAAGGTACTAAATATCATAGAGGAGGCATGTAAACATGATATTCAAGAAAGGTAATGCATGGAAGAAGTGCTAGGATACGGCAGAGAAAACTTCTCACAGTGAGTGAGAGTAATGATAGTCAAAGGTTCTTTTGTTTACGAGGGAACTGCAGATGCTGGAAAATCAAAGGTAGACAAAAATGCTGGAGAAACTCTGCGGGTGAGGCAGCATCTATGGAGCTAAGGAAATAGGCAGACGTTGCCTATTTCCTTCGTTTCATAGATGCTGCCTCACCTGCTGAGTTTCTCCAGCATTTTTGTCAAAGGTTCTTTTGTTCTTTTGATGTGAGTTTGAATGAATGGGGAGTTGGAAATGTACAACTCTTCTGGTTCTGGATTTCGAGGAGCCAGAGTTTTTGAATGCAATGCAACCCTGTGTCCCCTCCTTTCCCAATCCAAACTCTTTCCAGATTATGTTGCCGTTTACTTATATTTTTCAATGTGATGTTCTGTATTGGCTGCTCATAGTAAGGGTTGCTCTATAATGGAGCTTGAGCTTCCAGCCATCCCACTCCCAGCCTGATGGTCTGTACCTGTCACGGTATCTGCTGGTTCCTCTGATGACCGCTTGAGGGTGTCATAGTCGGTTTGTTCATTCTATTTAAGTATTTTCACCCGTGGGTCAATATAATTTGTGTTACCATTGAGTTTCCTATTTAAGTACTGATGATTGTTTCTGTCTTTGCTTGGTCTCTGGCTGTGTCTTGTACTCTGGTTCACATTTCCAATGAAGCTGACTTGTGTTTTTGACTACTTGTCTGATCGCTTGACTTTGATTCTTTTGCCTTTATATATTTGGACTGACTTTGTATTGGTTTCTTTGACCATGATTCATGGCCTTAATTCCTCTGCCCGTGTATTTTCTGGATCTTGACCCTGTGCCTGTTTTCCTGACCACAATTCCAGTAAAGCCTTTTTAAGTTTTAACTTTAGGATAGGCAAAAATAAGCTTTGTGGCTTCAACCTATTCCTTTTTCGGTCATTGATTATGTGAAAGTTGTGTGAAATGGATATAGTGTTGGTTCATATTCAAACATATTGTAAAGTTTTGTCTTTTTAATGTATGACCGAAATAAACTATTAATTCATTCATTTAACTTACTTCTTCCTGTACCCTCTCTGCGCTTGAGTCTACTCTGCTCTTGTTATTACCACAACTCCAGTGAAGCTCGACATAAGCTTGTGACTAGCATTTCGCCTTCCAGCCAGACGAAGGACAAAGAACAAGGACGAAGGACAAAGGACATTTATTGTCACATACACCAATTTGTGCAGTGAAATTTGAGTTGCCATTGCAGCACACAAATAAAATAAATACATTATAGAATTTAACGTTAAACATTAAAAACATCCCCCCCCCCACCGCGGAATCAACGTTTCCCACTGTGAGGGAAGGCAGCAAAGTTCAGTCCACTTCCTTGATGTTCACCCGTGGTTGTGGCCTATTGAGGCCTTCGCAGTCACAGCTACGGCGGCCTGATGTTTCAGGCCCTCTCACCGGATGATGGAACTCCGGCATCGGAACAGAAGAACACTCTCAGCGGCTTGGAGTTCTGAATCGTCTGCTTCCTACCGGAGACCGCGGCTCTCGAAGTCCACAGGCCGCGCTGGGCAGAGCTCCCAGGCTCCACCGAGAGATCCCAGGCTCCGCGTTGCTAAAGTCAGCGCCGCCGTGGCCGGAAGCTCCACAGACCACAGCTCCACGATGTTGAAGTCGGCAGTCCCAGCACACCGGAGCTCCAACACGGCGACCCGGGTAAGGCATCGCCCCGCTCCGCGATGGTACCTTAGTGCTGAAGCTGCAGCTCAAAGCTGTAGCCGGTGTCCGACAGGAAAGGCCATGCCAATCCAAATGGTAGGTCGCGAGGAGGGGGCGATGATGCGGCTCGGAGGAAAAAGGCATCCTTGCCCAGGTAGGGACTAGAAAAAACGGTTTCCCCCTTCCCCCCATCCCCCAGAAAAAAAGACTAAAAGGCCTCCAAAACAAAACTTATTAACAATTTTGTTTTTAAAGGGTGAAGAACGAACAGCTGCAGGCGAGGCTGCCACACACTATGGCGCCACCACTCGACACATTACAAGCTTCAAGACATATTGTTAATCTCAACAATCTCAGAAAATCTCACAAAACATTTTACAGCATCTTCCTTTGGTAATTACAAATAATTATTCTGCATCTCCATTGACACCTCCTCCAGAATGACTTATTTTATTATTCACCAGCCTGATAACTAAGAGGGATTCAGCAAAGCTGAAACATAAATTTTGCCTCCTCACTTCACCCATCCACTTCACACTTCACACACACTTATTAGTCATCACACTTCTTCCTTTCAGGACAGCAACATGGTTGTCCACACCTGTCTGCTTCTAATGAAGTGCATGGCCAGTCCACCTCCATGTGCTGTATTTGGTGGCATTGCTTATATGTTCTTGATTACACGGTACTTGCAAGTCTTCATTTGATATTGTTCTGGGCTAAAAGATGTAGAGAATCTTCTGCTGGCAGATTATATGAGATGAAAACAGTTTGGATGTATCAAACTATGTCTAAAGGTCTGTTTAATTAAACCTGCTCATGGTTTTGTTCATTCTGTTCTAGCTGCCCTGCTGGTGCCAACATCCTGGCTAATGGTGCTGCCCAGGCTCATGAATGTGGTTCACTGTCCATATTGATTGTGTTGAAGCAGTGTTAAAGGTCATAATATCTAAGTCATTGCACTTAATTTTCAGTTCAATT
The DNA here is from genome assembly GCA_035221665.1 of Okamejei kenojei. Lineage (NCBI taxonomy): Eukaryota > Metazoa > Chordata > Chondrichthyes > Rajiformes > Rajidae > Okamejei > Okamejei kenojei. Next base: position 38,482,723 of record CM069140.1, read on the forward strand.
TCATGGCTGAACGCATTGAGATCAGTTACTTTTTCTTGTATGCAGTGTGGCTATGTGAGGAAAGTTAGTTCATTTTGAAGTCAAGATCTTCGGGGGATGAGAAAGATGTCTATAGATGCCAGTAAGCATAGCTTCTGTTGTAGAGTACATTACCCCTATGATGGAATACTGAGAGTATTGCAGACGACACATTTCTGTTTGGATATCACGGGAGCTTGGATCGCTCCGACTGCGGATACTTCGACTGCCTGACTGTGGGAGGAAAGGAGGGAAGAAGATTTTATTTTTATTTATTTTATTTATTTATTAATTATACAGTTATTGTACAGCTTCAATTTTGACTTTTTAGCTTTGAATTAGAAAAGAAAAGAGAAAGAGCAAGAAAGAGAAAAAGTGAGATGTGCAAAAGATGGGACCCCTAGACTACCAAAGTAGTGTAGCCAAAGAGTGGGTAAAAGAAAGAAAGAAGAGAGGAATAGAAAAAAAAGGACAAAGAGAAAAAGAGAGAAAAAAGTGGTGGTATACCTGTCTCTCGTCCCTCCCCAGCCACCTCACCCAACCCATAGTTAGATTTAAATCCAAAGTTGTGTTGCGCTATACTATCCTTGTAAGAAATTGGTGAAGGGTGTCCATGTCTTGGAAAAATGATCTGGCTTTTCTGCCAAGACAAGTCTAATATTTTCAAGATATAGTGTCTCGGACATGTTTATAATCAATATCTCAAGAGTAGGGACTGATGTATGTTTCCAAAATTTAAGTATTTGTTTTTTCACCGTTATCAGGCCATAATTAAGGAAACGTCTTTGAAATAGTGATAGCTCAGAGCAGGCTTCTGATGTACCTAGAGTGATCAGTTCCGTATCGGGATCCAATTTTATTTTTAGTGTTTTAAAAAAAATTCAAAAATTCCTCTCCAGAAATTATGTAACTTTATACAAGAGGCAAATGGTTATAGTTGCTTCCTGAAGGAGATATTTATCACAAATAGGAGAAACATTTGGAAAAATCTTTTTCAGTTTAGACTTTGAATAATAGAGTCTGTGCAGTATTTTATATTGAATTAACAAATGCCTAACATTAAGAGAACAGTTGTGTATGTATAGAAGGCTTTCCTCCCATCTGTCTTAAAACATTTTTAGGCCAAGTTCATCTTCCCAAGCTCTTCTAATTACTTCTGATGATGGGGTTTGTATTTTTAAAAGGGTATTATACAGATATGATATTAACTTGTTTGAATCCGAGTTTCTATTTTTACATTCGTCTGGGTAGAAGATAATACACAATTTGCCTTTCATCACACTGCACTGTGGTGGATGTTTATGTTAATTTTTATGTAGTTGTGTCTTACTGCTCTTTTGATATGACTTATGGCAAATCAAATTCATTGTACTGTATGTTCATACATACTTGGCTAATAAATTATTTGTATCTTGTATCTTGCATAGTGTGAAATATGTTACATAGACCATAAAGTCTATGGTCTTTCCAAAAAACGTCTCCAAGAACACTATCAGTTGTTTGTGATGTGCACTAGACCATGATCTTAGGCATTACTTTGCTCGGCACAGACAAAATGCAACGCTGCACCAGAGATTGAAATATTGAGTGCTTCTTTCATTGATAATTCCACAGAGGTGCTACTGTGCAATTCCTCCTCCCCCTCGCGTACCACTGCCTTGCAATTTTATTAAATGTATTCATTTTTTAGAATCTGGGTTTCACTAGCAAAATAATTTATTATTGTTGAAATGTCTCAATAATATTGAAAAGATGATGGCATCCCATGTTCTTGAACTACTGCAGTCATTCTGATGGCAATGTCTCAAGATGCTTTTGACTTGGAGAGTACCGGGATATCAACCAAGAGACAATAACAAGTGGCAAGATCCTTCTGTGTTGGAACAGGTGAAACTAGAAAAGGGTTTGTGAGAAGCTGTTATTTTAGATTGGCCAAATAACTACTGTGCATTTTGTAGTTGGGAAACATAGCAGTCCCTGTGCTGTTGGTGGAGAGAATAATAGTTTAGTGCAAGAGAATTCCATCACACTCCTGACCTGTGCTCTGTAAATGGTGTAGGGTTAGGCAATGAGACCATGACCAGAGAGAACCTAGCCTCTAACATGATCTTGTAGCCACAGTTTTTGTGATTCTGGTCACTTATTGTTCCGGCTGAGAATGGTGACGCAATTAAATGTCGAGGTAGATGGTTAGAATCCTCATGTTGGAGATAGCCATTTTGTAACTGTTTTATGGTGTGAATATGAATGACCAATTATTACCTCTGCTGCTTGTAGACATGTGCTGTGCAATTGTAGATTGCATTGAACATTGCGCAAGCATCAGCCAACATCCCAACTTCCAATCATGCACTAGAGGGAACATCATTGATGTTGAAGTGGGGTGCAAGGCCAGTAAATTCAAGTGCAGTTTCCTACCACTTCAAGCAGGGTGCAAGACCACCAAATTCAAGTGCAGTTTCATACCACTTCAAGCAGGGTGTAAGGCCACCGAATTCAAGTGCAGTTTCCGGCCACTTCAAGCGGGGTGCAAGGCCACCGAATTCAAGTGCAGTTTCTTACCACTTCAAGCAGGGTGCAAGGCCACCAAATTCAAGTGCAGTTTCCTACCACTTCAAGCAGGGTGCAAGGTCACCAAATTCAAATGCAGTTTCATACCACTTTAAGCAGGGTGCAAGACCACCACATTCAAGTGCAGTTTCATACCACTTCATGCAGGGTGCAAGGCCAACAAATTCAAGTGTAGATACCTACCATTTCAAGCTGGGTGCAAGGCCACCAAATTCAAATGCAGTTTCATACCATTTCATGCAGGGTGCAAGGCCACCAAATTCAAATGCAGTTTCATACCATTTCATGCAGGGTGCAAGGCCACCAAATTCAAATGCAGTTTCATACCATTACAAGCAGGGTGAAACCATCATAAAACCACCATAAAACCAGACTAAACACCACAAAACGCCACATAAACACCACACTCACCGTTCAGTATACATTTAGTGTCTTCAGTTGATTCACAGCTCAGACAGAGTCGTGGCTTCTCCCTCCCCCATCTTGCAGAGACAGCCACACCAACACTTTCCTAGATTTATAATCCCTCCCCCCTCCCATCAGAGGGGGCATGGCCTTCATGGCATGATTGACAGGAGAGAGATTCTTTTTTTTTTAACACTAATAACACTTTTATTTTTCATTGATGGGACAAATCGTCTGCACCTGATGAGTGGAGGGGGACTGAGTAAGATGGCCAAAAATCATAACCATAAGTGGTAGCGTTTTATCTAAAATCAATATAACCATATAACCATATAACAATTACAGCACGGAAACAGGCCCTCTCGGCCCTTCCAGTCCGTGCCGACCATTTGTTTTCCCCTAGTTCCATCTACCTGCACTCAGACTATACCCCTCCATTCCCTTCCCGTCCATATACCTATCCACTTCACTTTTAAATGTTAAAATCGATCCTGCCTCCACCACTTCTGCTGGAAGCTCATTCCACACAGCCACCACCCTCTGAGCAAAGAGGTTCACCCTCACGTTACCCCTAAACTTCTGTCCCTTAATTCTCATGTCATGCCCTCTTGTTTGAATCTTCCCTACCCTCAATGGGAAAAGCTTATCCACGTCAACTCTGTCTATCGCTTTCTTCATTTTAAAGACCTCAATCAAGACCCCCTTAACCTTCTGCACTCCAAAGAATAAAGACCTAACTTGTTCAACCTTTCTCTGTAACATAGTTGCTGGAACTCAGGCAATATTTTAGTAAATCCCCTCTGATTTACTCTCTCTATTTTGTTGACATCCTTCCTATAATTAGGCGACCAAAATTGTACACCATACTCCAGAATTGGTCTTACCAATGCCTTGTACAATTTTAACATTACTTCCCTACTCCTATATTCAATGCTCTGATTTATAAAGGCCAGCACACCAAAGGCATTGTTTACCACCCTATCTACATGCGATTCCACCTTCAGGGAACTATGCACAGTTATTCCTAGATCTCTCTGTTCCACAGCATTCCTCAATTCCCTACCATTTACCATGTACGTCCTATTTTGATTTGTCCTGCCAAGATGTAGCACTTCACACTTATCAGCATTAAACTCCATCTGCCATCTTTCAGCCCACTTTTCCAAATGGCCCAAATCTCTCTGTAGACTTTGAAAATCTATTTCATTATCCACAACACCACCTATCTTAGTATCATCTGCATACTTACTTATCCAATTTTCCACCCCATCATCCAGGTCATTGATGTACATGACAAACAACAGTGGACCCAACACAGATCCCTGAGGCACCCCACTGGTCACCGGCTTCCAACCTGACAAACAGCCATCCACCATTACTCTCTGACATCTCCCATTCAGCCACTGTTGAATCCATCTTGCTACTCTGCCATTAACACCCAAAGATTGAACCTTCTTAACCAACCTTCCATGGGGAAACTTATCAAAGGCCTTACTGAAATCCATATAGACAACATCCACTGCTTTACCCTCATCAATTTCCCTAGTAACCGCTTCAAAAAATTCAAGGTTTGTCAAACATGACCTTCCAGGCACAAATCCATGTTGACTGTTCCTGATCAGACCCTGTTTATCCAGATGCTTATATATATTATCTCTAAGTATCCTTTCCATTAATTTGCCCACCACTGACGTCAAACTAGCAGGTCTATAATTAGTAGGTTTATTCTTTGAACCCTTTTTAAACAATGGAACAACATGCGCAGTACGCCAATCCTCCAGCACTATTCCCGTTTCTAATGACATTTGAAATATTTCTGTCATAGCTCCTGCTATTTCTACACTAACTTCCCCCAATGTCCTAGGGAATATCCTGTCAGGACCTGGAGACTTATCCACTTTTATATTTTTCAAAAGTGTCAGTACTTCCTCCTCTTTGAATCGCATAGTTTCCACAGCTACTCTACTTTTTTCCCTTACTTCACAGAGTTCAATATCCTTCTCCTTGGTGAATACCGAAGAAAATAAATTGTTTAATATCTCCCCCATCTCTTTTGGCTCTGCAGATAGCTGTCCATTCTGGCTCTCTAATGGTCCAATTTTATCCCTTGTTATCCTTTTGCTATTAATATAGCTGTAGAAACCCTTTGTATTTACTTTCACCTTTTTTGCCAAAGCAACCTCATATCTTCTTTTAGCCTTCCTAATTTCTTTCTTAAGATTCTTTTTACATTCTTTATACTCCTCTAGCACCTCATTTACTCCATGCCTCATATAATTATTGTAGATATCTCTCTTTTTTCGAAACAAATGTCCAATTTCCCTTGAAAACCATGGCTCTTTCCAATTTTTACTATTTCCTTTCAACCTAACAGGGACATAAAGATTCTGTACTCTTACAATTTCCCCTTTAAATGTCCTCCATTTCATTTCTACATCCTTCCCATAAAACAAAGTGTCCCAATTCACTCCTTTTAAATCCTTACGCATTCCCTCAAAGTTAACCTTCTCCAATCAAAAATCTCCACCCTAGGTCCAGTTCTGACTCTCTCCATAATTATATTGAAACTAATGGTATTGTGATCACTGGTCCCGAATTGCTCACCAACGCATACCTCCGTCACCTGACTTGCCTCATTTCCTAACAGGAGGTCCAGCACTGCCCCTTCTCTGGTCGATACCTCTATGTACTGCTGCAAAAAACTATCCTGCACACATTTTACAAACTCCAAACCATCCAGCCCATTTACAGAATGTGTTTCCCAGTCTATTTTTTGGAAAATTGAAATCTCCCACAATCACTACCCTGTGCTTACTACTAATATACAGTGCAAACAGGAAGTTGTCAAGTTTAGACTTTCAATCATTTGCCATTTGTTACAAACCACCACCAACCATTTGCTGTGCTTTATTTCAAACCAACCACCACCAACCATTTGCTGTGCTTCATTTCATTTCAAACCAACCACCACCAACCTTTTGATCTGCTTCATTTCATTTCAAACCAACCACCACCAACCATTTGCTGTGCTTTATTTAATTTCAAACCGACCACCACCAACCATTTGCTGTGCTTCATTTCATTTCAAACCAACCACCACCAACCTTTTGATCTGCTTCATTTCATTTCAAACCAACCACCACCAACCATTTGCTGTGCTTTATTTAATTTCAATCCAATCACCACCAAGCATTTGCTGTGCTTTATTTCCTTTCAAACCAGCCACCACCAACCATTTGCTGTGTTTTATTTCAAACAAACCGCCACCAAACATTTGCTGTGCTTTATTTCAAACCAACCACCACCAACCATTTGCTGTGCTTTATTTCAAACCAACCACCACAAACCACCACCAACCATTTGCTGTGCTTTATTTCAAACCAAACACATTTTCATGTTCATACCACATTCAGGGCACTCAAGGTCAATAAAACCATACTCACAGTTTAGTAGCCATGTGTTCAGTGTTATTCACAGCTCAGACTGAGAGATGTGATCCTCTCGCTCCCCATCTTGCAGAGACTGACTGAGGCACAAAACATCTGGGTTTTATCGTCCCTTAGGAAGGGGCATGGCATTCAGGAGAGAGAATCTCAACATTTTTTAAACACTAATAACTCTTTTATTTTTAATCGATGGGAAAAATCCTCTTGTCCTGAGCAGCGGAGGGGGACTCTGAGTATGATGGCCAAAATCACAGCCCTAAGTGGCAGCGTTTTTTCTAAAATCAATATACAGAACAGGAAGTGGTCAAGATCAGACTTTTAGTAATGTAGATGATTCCATCTATTACTGGTTTCTCTTGATTGCTATTGACTTCAATATTACCAGTTCCTTCATACCATACTTGGTCAAGTGCTGCCGTGGTGTGCAAGGGAAGTAAAGCTAACTTCACTTTCAGAACCCAGCTCATTGGTCCATGTTATGATACATTGTGATACAATAGAACTTTATTCATCCCAGGAGGGAAATTGGTCTGCCACCAGTCATAAAGCACAAGATACATGAAACATGGAATGAATGTGACGAGTGGAAAGGATTGGGGATGTGCAAAGATTGGGGAGAGGGAGGGGGGGGGGGAGGTGGGGAGTCTGTCTATCCCATGACAGAAAGGGAAGGAGGTGTACAATTTGATGGTCACAGGGGAAAATTGATCTCTTGTGGTGTTCTGTACTGCCTCTGGGTGGAACCAGTCTGTTGCTGAAGATACTCCTCAGGTTGACCAGTGTGACCAGTTAGACCAAGGCAGTCTTACGATCTGGAGCTGAATAGTGTGAGAACATTGTTAAATTGTTACAGTTGAATCACTCTTACAAGGAAGTTACCAGTAATTTTATAAAGGAGTGTGAAGCAAATTGATTTCCCAAAAGTCTGCAATAGCTCTCTGAAATGAGAGCCTAAATGTAAAAGTTGAATTACAGAGCTTTTTATTGCCATTGGATGTGTATCTTAGCTCGGGCTCTGCAGCTGCACAGAGTTCCTTCTAAGCTTCAAAACTGACATGCAGCCTCCTATGGCACAGCTTTGGAGAAAAGTGCTCCGTCAGTAAATCTTATTGGATATGTTGTGCTCTGTTTCGATGCTCCCGGTTTAATTAGACTTCTCTCATTGTCTCCTCCAATTTTCTGATTTACAGAGAGTAGGATTCCCATTGAAAAGCTAATTCAGATCTTGGCTCCATTATTCTATTGAAATAGAATGCTATCCAAGGTTGTACAGGTTGAAGAAGAAATCTTGGTCATATATAAATTAAAATATTTGACAATAATTTCATGTGTCTAAGGGCACGGGCAAAATATTCTGCAAGTTATCTTTACAAAGTTTTTTATTGAATTTGTGCAGGTAAACAACAACTATTAATCACTCTGAAATGATGGTCCCAGAAGTCAGAAAACTTGTGATTAGCTCATCCTCAATTAGTTGTGCGTGTTCACCATTTTAAGCTGATTGAGTAGAATTTCTACTGGGGTACTTCTTCAGTTAATCCGAGTGCACATGACCTCTTCAGTCATCCTTCCTTGCTTACAAGCATGCATTTACAAAGCTTTGTGTTATCCTGTACTGAAGATCTCTGATGTCAAAGCATGTAGTAATCTCAAACTGTGAAGTAACAACATTCTTAGGTACACATCAGGTCAGTATCTCTTTCTGTCATCCTTCTCTTGAAACTCACTACCTGCAAGGATACTGGATATAGAGTGAGCCAGGACATTCAAATGAAAACCAGAGCAGCATTGAGGGGAAATAATTGCAGGGCTGTTGAAAAAGAATGAGGAATTGGATTGGTCTTCAAGGTGTCAGCGCAAACTCATTAGACTCCTTTTATGCCATAATAATTCTATGATTATATAATGAGATTGCATTAGCAAAATTATTGAATGGGTTCTATCACAAAATTATAATACCAATTTAATCTGATTTATTCAACCCAGCAAAATATTAGTGTTGTGGCGGTCCCTGGGGGGTAGGCCACTCCTTGGATCATCCCCCTCGCTGATTGAGGGACAGGGGCATTGGTCTGCCACGGGGTTAGCTGTGGTCACTCCCTTGAGCTAGAGATAAGAGTGTCGGTGTGTGTGTACTCAAGCTGCAACAATAAAAAAGCTTCTTTTGAATCCGCCTGGCATCCGGTCTTTTCCTGACCTTGACCAGGCCACTACACTGGTGACCCCGCATCGTTCATTACGCATCGTGATGGAGAATAACGCTGTTGCGCTGAAGCTCCCAACTCTGTGGACCGAAGAACCCGAAACCTGGTTCCAGCAGGCAGAGGCACAGTTTGTTGTGAGAGTTATCACGCAGGATGAGACTAAGTATTATTACGTGGTTGGCTCGTTTGACCAACTAACTGCGAGGTAAGTCTTTCCTCAGGGCCCCCGCGGTAACAAACAAATATACTGGCATTAAAGAATTTCTCATCAGGAAGTTTGGCTTGGGTGGCGCCGAGCGGGCAGCTCGCATTTACAGAATGGACGGTCTGGGCGACCGCCGGCCGTCTGCCCTCCTGGAAGACGTGTCTTCACTGCTCCCAGTTGGCCCCCGTGGCAAAATCCGGCAGCCATTGCGCATTCCACAGCAGGCACATCCTTCCAGCACGGCCAGCCTGCAGTTCAAACCAATGCCAGCAGAGGTCGATGGCATTCAAACCAGCCAAATTGGCTTGCAGTTTCACCAGACGCCAGCAGGGGCCGCTGGCGCTCAAACCAGCCTAATTCGCCTGCAGTTCAACCAGATGCCCGCAAAGTTGGTGTTATTATCATCGCCGCTGGGGAGCTGCAGCCAGGCTTTGTCACCCACCCTGTTCATTCTCGGGAAACTAAAGGGCCGGTCGTCAGTGATTCCTTCGGCGGCCGGCACGATTCATTGCGTTTTCGCTTTGGATCGCCGCAGTGGGGGACGTTTCCTCGTTGACACTGGTGCGGAAGTGAGTGTTCTCCCTCCCTCCATTGCCGACATCCATGCGAGCAAACAAGGCCCCCTCCTCACCGTGGCGAACGGGAGTGCTATTCGCACCTACGGGTTTCGCACCATCCCCCTCAACTTTGGCCGCAACTCGTTTTCGTGGAGGTTCGTCATTGCAGACGTTTCCCAGCCGCTGCTGGGCGCCAACTTCCTTCAAGCCCATTCACTGCTTGTGGATGTCAAGCGGAAGCGCCTGATGCACTGTGTCATGCTGGAGCCGGTCTTCCTCCGTACTGGTGATCCTGATGGCCCCCTGTCATCCGTGGATGCGACTTTCGCACGCATCCTGGCAGATTTTCCCGGCATTCTCGAACCCCACTTCCGCTCCTCCACCCCGAAGCACGGGGTGGAGCACCATATCCCCACTACTGGCCCGCCTGTGCACGCCCAGGAACATCGTCTCGCCCCAGACAAGCTCCGGTCTAGCTCGCGAGGAGTTCCGCCAGATGGAGGCGATGGGCATCGTGCGTCCCTCCGATAGCCCATGGGCCTCACCACTCCACATGGTCCCTAAGAAGAACGGGGGCTGGCGCCCATGTGGGGATTACCGTCGCCTGAATGATGCGGCCGTCGCTGACAGATACCCGGTCCCGCACATTCAGGACTTCAATGCCCAGCTGGGTGGAGCATCCGTACTTTCCAAGGTGGACCGCGTGCGAGGGTACAATCAAATTCCGGTCCGCCCCGACGATATCCCGAAAACGCCCATTATTACACCATTCGGTCTATTCGAATTTGTGCGGATGCCGTTTGGATTGAAGAACGCCTGCACACGCAGGCCTTTCAGCGGCTTATGGACTGCGTGTGCCGCGATTTGTGTACCTGGACGACATACTCGTGGCCAGTCGATCGAGGCAGGGGCATTGCACCCACCTCCGTCAACTGTGTCAGCGCCTCAGCGATTTCGGTTTGGGCATTAACGCGTCCAAGTGCTGTTTCGGTGTGACGGCTATCGACTTCCTCAGCCATCGAATGACTCAACAAGGGGTGGTGCCGCTGCCGACCAGCGTGGAAGCTATCCGCAGGTTCCCCCGTCCGACCACAGTTAGGGGCCTGCAGGAATTTGTGGGGATGGTCACTTTCTATCACCGCTTCCTGCCGTCAGCAGCTGCAGGCATGCGTCCGCTTTTCAACCTGATTGCTGGTCATCGCAGGGAGGTTGATTGGTCCGTGGAAGCAACAGCAGCATTTGAGAGGGCTAAGCAAGCACTGGCCGAGGCCACAATGCTCGTCCACCCACGAGAGGACGCCATGACCGCCTTGACAGTAGATGCTTCTGAGGTTGCAGTTGGGGCAGTGTTAGAGCAGTTAGTTGAGGGTTGCTGGCAGCCAACTCAGAGGGGATCAACTATTCCGCCCTGGCAGCCGCTCAGCTTGTCAACGAGGAGATGGCCGCCTATCGAATGGCAGTTTCGGGCCTCCAGTTGGAGGACGTTGTTTGTGGTCCTGGGGGATTCACGCTGCTGTGCTATGTCTCCTCTGGAGTTCCGCGACCCATCGTTCCCATCGCCTGGCGGCGCAGGGTGTTTGAGGTGCTCCATGGACTTGCACATCGCTCCATCAGGGCGACAACAGCCCTGGTAGCCTCCCGCTTCATCTGGCACGGGCTGCGGAAGGAGGTTGGACATTGGACGCGCACTTGCATCCCGTGCCAGACCGCCAAGGTGCAGCGACACGTGCACACGCCATTGCAGGAATTCCCCATTCCGCATAAATGTTTCGACCGCTTCACACGGTGGCCTGAAGCCATTCCACGACAAAATTCCACAACAACCACCTGTGCTCGGGTTTTGTTGGCGCACTGGATCGCCCGGTTCGGTGTTCCACTGGACATGACTTCTGACCGGGGGCCTCAGTTCATGTCAGAGCTATGGTTGGCCATGGCACGCCTCCTGGGTGTTCGTCTGCACCACACGACAGCGTACCACCCGCAGTCAAACGGCCTAGTGGAGCGGTTTCACTGACAGCTTAAGGGTGCCCTTAAGGCGCAGCTCACTGACCCAGACTGGGTAGACACTCTACCGTGGGTTTTGCTGGGGATACGCACTGCACCCAAGGAGGACTTGGCCTGCTCCTCTGCCGAGTTGGTGTATGGGTCTCCATTAACGGTGCCTGGGGAATTCATCCCGCCGGCACGTGGCCAGGTGGAGCAGCTTTCGGACGCTCTGCAACGTCTTCGGCAGATGGTGGGCAAGCTGGCGTCAGTGCCCACTTCTCATCATGGGTCCTTCCGTCCGCACGTTCCCTCTGCTCTGGAGGACTGCCAGTTTGTTTTTCTGTGCAGGGATGCACATCGGACACCTCTACAGCGGCCGTATGAAGGTCCATTCCGGGTCTTGGAACAGGGCTCGTCGACATTCATCCTGGACATGGGGGACTGTTTCAATTGCGCGGTTGAAGCCGGCACATATTGATATTGATCAGCCGGCGCTAGTAGCGCTGCTCCGTAAGCGAGGGCGGCCTCTGTCTAGGGTACCTCCTGCTCTGACTACTTCGTCCCCAGCACTTGTTGATCAGGCGCCTGTTCCGGGCCCGAGCATTGCGCGCACCCAGGCTGGCCGCCGTGCACGCCCTCCTGTCCGTTTCGTACCTCGGGTACTTGGGGGGGGGGGGGGGGTCCTGTGGCGGTCCCTGGGGGGTAGGCCACTCCTTGGATCATCCCCCTCTCTTCTAAACTCGCCAATTAGGTTGCCACAGTGGGACAGCCCCTTTAGTGGGAGGAATTGCTATAAATCAGCACATCGGTTGTGTAAATAGAGGATGTGATTACAGGCAGGCAGGATCCATCACTAAAATAGGGCAGGGGGTACTTCATAATTAAAAAAAGCTGGCAAAAAAACCATGAACATTTTTTTCCCAGGAAGGAAAAATCAAATCCTAGATGGCATAGCTTTAATGTGCAAGGGTCAAAGTTTCAACGAGATGTGCAGGGAACGTTTTTTACTGTGAGGGTGGTGAGTGCCTGGAAATGCAATGATGGGTGTCGTGGTGGAGGCAGATTTAATGGTGGCATTTAAATGATTTTTTGATAGGCATATGGATGTGTGAGATGGAGGGATATAGATTGTGCAGACAGATACAGTGTGCTCCATAATGTTTTGGACAAAGATCCATCATTAATTTATTTGATTCTGTACTCCACAATTTGTGATTTGTAATTTTTTAAAAAATCACTTGTGGTTAAAGTGCACATTGTCAGATTTTATTAAAGGCCAATTTTAAACATTTTGGTTTCACCTTGTAGAAATTACAACTGTGTTTATACATAGTCCCCCCATTTCAGGGCACCATAATATTTGGACACATGGCTTCACAGGCATTTGTAATTGCTCAGGTGTCTTTAATTGCCTTCTTAATACAGGTATAAGATAGCTCTCAGCACCTAGTCTTTCCTCCAGTTTTTCCATCACCTTCAGAAACTTTTATTGCTGTTTATCAACATGAGGACCAAAGTTGTGCCAATCAAAGTCAAATAAGCCATTATGATTGAGAAACAAGAATAAATGTGAGAGAAAAGTAGGACCTCCAGGGTGGTTATCTCTGGTTCACTTTCAGTTCCTTGTGCTGGTGAGGGCAGGAACAGGGAGATGGAGGATCTGAATATGTGGCTGAGGAGCTGGTGCGGGAGGCAGGGATTTGGAATCTTAGACCATTTTGATCTGTTTTGGGGAGGGAAACGTACAAAAAGGACGAGTTGCACCATAACCAGTCCCTGCAAACGTGTACTGTTTTAACCAGTCCCTGCAAACATGTACTGTCCCTGCCTGCTTCAAAGTCTCCACTATTGTCCCTGAAACCAAAAAGGGAAGGATTACTTGTCTTAATGACTACAGCTGTCGCACTGACCTCTGTAGTCATGAAGAATCTCAAAAGGCTTGTGCTGGCCAAGCTGAACAATATCACAATCCCCCTGCTGGATCCTATGCACCTCTGTCAAGCTTCTCAAGTTTGCGAATGACACAACCCAGATTGGACTGATCCAGGATGGGGAGGAGTCTGCCTACAGACAGGAAGTGTCACAGCTGGCATCCTGGTGGCATTGTTACAAACAAGAGCTCAATGCTCCTAAAACAGTGGAATTGATTGTAGGCTTTAGGAGAGCTCCCCCTCCCCTCACCCTACTCACCATCAACACCACCACAGTCACATCTGTGGAGTCCTTTAAGTTCCTGGGAAACATCATCTCCAAGGACCTTAGGGGGGGGGGGGGGGCTATCATTGACTCCACAGTGAAAAAGGCACAACAGGACTTCCGGTGGCGCCATGGAGTAGCAAGCAGGCGCCCGTTTTAGCTCCGCTCCTTAAATGCGCTAAAATGCACTAACACGCATGAAAGGGAAAACGGACCGACTTAAAAATGGAGAGAGATTCTAGTGTTCGGACACAAGACAGGGAGTGGGGAGAGCCGAGTGGGGGGGGGGAACTTCCCTGTCGGTTTGCTCCTGGGCCTGGCCAAGATGGCCATTCGCGGGTCCAGGCAGCGGGCGGTCGATGGTCAGGCTAGAGTCGGCTGCCTGCCCCTTTTCCGGGCCTACGTCCGTGCACGTGTGTCCCTGGAGCGGGAACATGCGGTGTCCACGGGGACTCTGGAGGCCTTCCGTGGGCGCTGGTCACCGCGTGGGGTTCAGTGTATTGTGAACAATGATTGTATTGTTGTACTATAATGGTTGTATATAGTGCCATTTTTGATTATGGTTTGATGTGTTGTATTATATGATTGTGTCAATAAAGTTTTTGAAACTAAAAAAAAAAAGAGAGTTTTCTTCTCAGCTCTGCGGTTGAGAAGGATTGAAGCAGCCTTTCAAGGATTTTGCTGTTGGAGAAGGAACAGAGGCAGAGGGGCTTCATAGTTTAACTTATCGTTGGGCTGTTGAAACTTTCCTCTGGTCTAGGATTCCTCTACTAGTGCGAAAATTCCTGAGTTTTCTCTACAGTGTCGAGGGTGCGGTTGTTGTTGGCGAACTGCCAAGAGTGCCTGGAGAATCGAGGGCACGAAGATTGCGGTGTCTTTGTCTTTTTTGCACCGTTTCTCTGCCCTAAATTCATTTTGCACAGTGCGGCTGCCTGGCTTAATGTGAAGAAGGTACTTTTGCTTCTGGCTCGACTGGGATAGAGCTTCCCAAAAGCTGCTCACGGCTGTGGACGAACTTGGGGACTTTCCTGCTTCAGCTGGAGGTTTCTGCTTTCTGCTGCCTGTCTTTGACTGTGACTGTTTCTGGAACTTAACTTGGAGCTGAGCTGCTGGGGTGCCTGGAGCTGATTTGTGCCTCTGTCAGGATGGCGATGGCTGGGGCGCGGCCGAAGGTCCGGACCTACGCAACAGTGGCAACAGTGGCGGGTACGAGGCCATCTGAGCATGAGCCTCATGTTGACTTGGATTGGGACGGGTTTGGTATCTCGGTTCAAACTGGGCCTATGATGTCCAGGGGAGACATTACAAAGGCCTTGAATGAACTTCTTGGGAGGGGAGCTATTGTCTCTTCCGAGCTCGAAAGAGGAAAGGCTGAGGTGATACTAAAGACCCGGGAGGGTGTGGCCCGAGCATTGGAGCTGGGGGTTTCAGTGAGGGGGGTCCACATACAGGTGGATCCGTGGGTATCCAGGGTGAGACCGGTTCTCCTGCGGAGTTGCCCCACATGTATTCCAGACGCATCACTTATTCCACACCTGTCTAAGTTTGGGGAGGTGCGGTCTAAGTGCTTTAGGCTCATGCACCCTGGGGGGGATCCAGAGGAAAAAGGGGTCTTCAGTTTCAAGCGGAGGGTGTTCATGAAGGTGGGTGAGGGGGATGGCGCTGAGGGGAGTTTTCGAGGTGGAGTATAGGGGTCTCCCTAGAACCGTGCGTTGGAGTTGGGGAAAGGCAACGGTGTCATGCGTGCGGCGAATTTGGACATCTCCGGAGGGAGTGTCCTATTCGCGGGGTCACTGCGAGAAGTTCTAGCGCAGCAGCCCAGGGATGCGCTGCTGGCCCATCCGGCGTGGCTCGTCAAACATCAGTGGCGCGGGGTGGTACTGCTGACCCGGCTAGGGCTGTCAGCTCTGCCTCGGTGATCCAGGGCGGCAGTAATAGCCCATCTGGGCCTGCAGGTTCTGCCTTGGGGACCCAGGGCAGCGATAGCCCCCGCCCCCCCATGTCTTGAACCTGTGGTGGCGGCTGAAGGCGGGGCACAGGGGGAGGGGGGTGAGGAAGGGGGCAAGTGGGAGAAGCAGAGGCTGGAGAAGAAGAAGGACAGGAGAAAGGCCGCCCGAGCGAGTCAAACGGGAGCGGGTGTGCACCTGCCGAGTTCTGATACCACCCAAGGGGTGCCTGCCAGCTCCAGTGAGGTGCAGTTTGCACCTGTCGTGGTCCAGCAAGGAGCTGAGGTGGTTCAGACGGGGGCAGGGAAGCTAAAACGTGCGGGTGGTAAAGTGGCTGGGGATAGTGTGGAGGCCGAAGATACTTCTGTTATGGAGGTCACCGTACTGCCACATGCTAGCGGGACAGAAAGGAGGTTAGTGCCTGGTGAGGAAGAGCAAGGGCGTGGGTCCAAAGTGAGGGGGATGTCTTTCTCCAGACCTTCCACCACTGATGTGGTTGGTGGTCTTGAACAGGTGTCCTCCGGGTCGGAGGTCGGTCCTCTATCTCAGGGATCTTCCGCGAGTGTTATAAGACCATGTGATGCGATTGACTCCTCTGGTGGTGTGTCCTCGGAGCGGGAGGATGCCCCTTCATTTCAGGGGACCTCTGAGGGAGTTATCTCATCGGGTGTTGAGGTTGGCTCCCCTGGGTGTGTGTCCTCTGGGTCGGAGGAGGTCCCCTCGTTTCAGAGACCTACTGAGGGTGTTGGTACGCCAGATGATGGGGTTAGCTCCCCTGGTAGTGTGCCCCCTGAGACGGGGGATGAGCAGAGTCAGCCCGAAGGGGGAGGTTCAGGGGCATTGGTGTACCACTCTGTGCTCCTTATCAGAGCCAATGGAGGTGCTGGGGGGTGTGCTGCCTCTCAGGCTGAGTCGGCAGGGGAGAGTTTAAAGGCAAGAGGAGATTCTCTGGGTGTTGCCTGTGGAGAGGGTACTCTGGGTGCTGTGGAGGTCGGGGCTGTTTCGGGTCGTGATCCTCCTTCAGTTTCGGAGGGTGCCAGTGTACCACAGGCCCTGGGGGTGCCTCTTGTTTTTTCTTCCCCAGGCCCAGACGTGGTAGGTGATGGGAGAGTGCAGGAGCCCAGCCAGTCAGTGGGCTGCTTGTTGCGGTCAGGGGTGACCCTTCCCTGGCATTGATCCTGGGGGTGGTGGCATGCCGGAGGAGGGGGAGAGTGATGGGGCCAGTTTGTGTAGCGGGATTAGTGAACTTTCCGAGAGTTCTGGTCTTTCAATTTTTGATAACGACCCTGGGAGCTGCACTGGTAAGCTTGTTGTTTCAGGTGCGAGTGGGTTGGCCGAGTGCCCAGACTCCAAGGCCGTGTATCATGCAACAGTTATCTGTGAGGTGCGAGAGTTCCTAAAAGCAAGTCATACTCTCAGAACAAAAAAAGGATGCTGCAAAGAAACGGTGGGAGGATTGGCCAGCTTTGATTAAGACTCTCGAGGCTATCCTTGGCAACAAGGACAGCGATCTTCCTGACTCTGAGAAGAGACAGTTTGGGGACTTTTTGGAGTTCCTCAGAGAGAGAGTCTAGGCGGAGTGTGAGGATCTCAATTTAGTGTGCCTGCACATTCACAGTAGCTACATTAAATTTAAAACGGGAGTAGAGAGAGTTTTCGCAGATTTCAGCTTTTAATCAGTCCTTAGAGAGGGGAAATTTGCGGGTGTGTTTTCTGCAAGAGACGCATACTGTTTGTTAGTGATGAACCCACCTGGCGACTGGAGTGGGAAGGGGGGGGTCTACATGAGCCATCTCAGCTCGAACTCGAGTGGGGTGGCCTTTCTGTTGGCCCCGAATTTTCTGCCAAATGTTTTAAAAGTGCAAGAAGTTGTGCCAGGACGTTTGCTCCATCTGGCCGTGAGCCTGGATGGCATGCCGTTGCATTTCATTAACGTGTATGCCCCTAGCTCCGGCACAATGCAGGCCGGCCTACTTCAGGAGGTGACTGCTCTGTTGAGCACAATTTGATAGGGGAGAGTGTGTCTTCCTTGGTGGGGATTTTTAATTGCACACTTGAGGCACGAGACCGTTCTGGTACTCAGTGTGCCCCTGCTGTAGCGAAGAAGCTGAGAGGGTTGATTGGATCCTTTGAGTTGGTTTGATGCCTGGCGGAACATCCACCCGGATTCCACTGCTTTTTTCGCGGAGGTCTGAGGGTGGTGGTTCCCGCATTGATCGAATATATATTTCCCGAGCGTTTGTTTCCCGTGTCTCGGGCGGCCCTCAATGCGGCTGGTGCCGTGCTCCCGGACCACTGTCTGGTGCATGTGGATTTCAATCCAGCGCGCGCTTCGGGCTGGGTCCGCGTACTGGCACTTTAACAACAGGCTGCTGGAGGATCGGTGTTTCCGGGAAGCATTCAGTCGGTTTTGGGGGAAGTGGAGAGAGAGGCAGAGGTGCTTCTCTTCCCTTAGGCAATGGTGGGATGTGGGGAAAGCTCACATCCATCTCTTTTGTAAGGATTATACGTGGGGGTCGACCGGAAGGCGGGACTCAGCGGTCGAGAGGCTTGAGAGGGAGATACTGGATGCAGAGTCTCGTCTGGGTCGGTTTGGTGAAGACTCCTGCGAATGGGGAGAGTTTCAGATGAAGAAGGAAGCTTTGAGGAGCCTGCTGCTTGAGCGGTGCCGAGGCGCCTACGTGAGGTCGCGGGTCCAGATGCTGCGCGATCTGGACCGAGCTTCGCCTTTCTTTTTCTCTCTGGAGAAGGGGCGGGGAGCTCGCAAACAGCTCGTGGAGCTGCTCGCAGACGACGGCTCCTCTGTCACTGATCCAGAGAGGATCAGTGCCTTGGTCAGATCCTTTTATGGGTCCCTGTTCACTGCGGATAGATTCAACAGGGAGGCTCAGCGAGATCTGTGGGAGGGTCTGCCGACTGTAGATAGGGGGGTGGCAGATCTTCTTGATGGCCCCTTATCTTTGGAGGAGTTGACTCGTGCCCTGCATCAGCTCAGGAGCGGTAAGTCCCCTGGGATGGATGGGCTGACGGTAGAGTTTGTTAGAGCGTTCTGGGATGTCCTTGGTGGAGATTACATGTTGGTTCTGGGGAAGAGCCTGGCGTCCGGGAGATGCCCCTCTCGTGGCGTAGGGCAGTTGTTGTCCTGCTGCCCAAGAAGGGTGAACTCCGCTTGTTGAAGAACTGGCGCCCGGTCTCTCTCCTATGCACAGAGTATAAAGTTTTTGCACGGGCAATGGCAAATCGCCTGGGCTCCGTGCTGTCTCAACTGATTCATCCTGACCAGTCCTATACAGTCCCTGGCAGGTCCATTCAGGATAACATCCACCTGGTAAGGGACCTGATTCATCTAGCCCAGGGCACTGATCAGCCAGCTGCTTTTCTGTCCCTTGATCAGGAGAAGGCTTTTTGATAGGAGGAACATGAATACCTTTTTGGGACGTTGCAAGCGTTTGGGTTTGGGCCGCATTTTGGGGCCCGGGTCCGGCTTTTGTACACTGCAGTGGAGTGCCTTGTGAAGGTTAATGGTGCGTTGTTGTCTCCTTTTCATTTTGGGAGGGGGGGTCCGTCAGGGGTGCCCCATGTCGGGTCAGTTATACTCGGTCTGTGTGGGAGCCGTTCCTGTGTCTTCTTCGGAGGAGGTTGACAGGCCTGGCCCTACCTGGCCCAGGGGTGGAGGTGGTTCTTTCGGCGTATGCCGATGATGTACTCCTTATGCTCACTGATCCTGGTGACCTGCGGAGGATGCGTGACTGCCAGGAGATTTTCTCGGCTGCATCTTCTGCTAGGATGAACTGGAGTAAGTGTTCTGGACTTTTAGTGGTGAGTGGCAGGTAGACTCCCTGCCAGAGGAGATGGTAATGTTTGCATGGAGTACCACGCACCTCCTCTATCTGGGGGTGTACCTGAGTCCCACTGAGGATGCTTGGCCGGCAAACTGGCTGGAGTTGGAGATGAAAGTGATCGCCCGGTTGGGGCGCTGGTCAGGCCTGCTTGGAGTTCTTTCCTTTCGTGGGAGGGTGCTGGTCATAAACCAGCTGGTGGCCTCCATGTTATGGTACCGGCTGGCTACTCTTGTGCCGCCCTCTATTTTTGCAACTGCTTTACAGAAGAAGCTGGTAGATTTCTTTTGGGGAAATAGGAAGCACTGGGTTTCCGCGGCAGTCCTGAGTCTCCCGTTAGAGGAGGGCGGCCAGTCCTTGGTATGTGTGCGTACCCAGGTGGCAGCTCTCCGCCTCAGGACTCTGCGGAGGTACATGTACGTAGAGAACTCACCCAGATGGCACGCTCTGGCCACGTATTTTTTTCCGTCGGGGTCGTTGTCTAAGGGGGGTCTCACGGCTCCCGGTGGCGGGTATCAGTCGACCCGCCCTAAGGGGTTTGCCTGTCTTCTACCGGGATGTGCTAAGAGTGAGGAATTTGGTTGTTTTCAACGAGGGGAGGGGTTTCGGGCTGCGGGAGTGGCCGGTCCTCTCCACCCTGTCATGGCGGGTGTCGAGGAGAGGCGAGTGCCTAGAGTGGTTTTGATAGAGCTTTCCCCCGCTCCGTCAGATCTGCTCATCGGGCCTAGGATCCGGGATATTTCTCGGGTACCGGTTCCACACAATCTAAGCCGCCTCTCTGAGATGACCAGCATTGCCATTTCGTGATGCGAAGAGACGCACACTGTACAGGATGCTCCTGCACATTCTGCACCTCCTTACCTTCGTCTCCCGTCCCGATACACGATGGCGGACGGTGTTACCACCTGAAGGCGGGGGAGGTCCCCAGTGGGGGTCCTTCTACAAGCGAGTTGTTCCCCTTTACATTGGGGACCTGGGGTGGAGAGTGTTGCACAGAGCGGTGGTTTGTAATAAACTTTTGAGTCGGTTCACGGGCTCGTCCGCAGCATGTATTTTCTGTGGCGAGCAAGAGACCGTGTTCCACGTGTATATGGAGTGTGAGAGGCTACTGCCCCTGTACCAATATCTGAAGGGGTTGTTCCTCAAGTTCTGGTTGCATTTTAGTCCCCACGATTCTGGTGTTCGGACACAAGGCAGGGAGTGGGGAGAGGCCGAGTGGGGGGGGGGGGGAACTTCCCTGTCGGTTTGCTCCTGGGCCTGGCCAAGATGGCCATTCGCGGGTCCAGGCAGCGGGGCGGTCGATGGTCAGGCTAGAGTCGGCTGCCTGCCCCTTTTCCGGGCCTACGTCCGTGCACGTGTGTCCCTGGAGCGGGAACATGCGGTGTCCACGGGGACTCTGGAGGCCTTCCGTGGGCGCTGGTCACCGCGTGGGGTTCAGTGTATTGTGAACAATGATTGTATTGTTGTACTATAATGGTTTTATATAGTGCCATTTTTGATTATGGTTTGATGTGTTGTATTATATGATTGTGTCAAATAAAGTTTTTGAAAAAAAAGAGAGAGAGAGAGAGAGAGAGAGAGAGAGAGAGAGAGAGAGGGGGTTTCCAACCAAGTATGTGTTTAATATACGAATATCAATAAGTAATAAATTATGTTAATTAAAATTGGGTATTTAAATAGTAAATACCCACTTAGACCTAGTTATAAGAAGAAATGTAATCCTCTTAGAGAAAATTATTCAGTCTGACTTTGTTTAACATATCAATACCAATAAGCAAAATGTTTGTTAATTTAAATACGGTATTTAAATAGTAAAAACCTATTTAGACCAAGCTATAAGATGAATTACTTACAGTACTTGTTCTATTTTCTTTCTGTTCACATAACATTCTGTTTTGTCCGGTTTTTCCTCTCTGTAATATCATTTCGTAAGGGGTGGAGCTAAATGTAATTAACACCTTAAATACTGGGGGTTGTTTTTGTATTATTTACGTCATTTAGCACTTTTTTCGCTTTTTTCTTCATATGGCACTTTTTCTTGTGATATACCGGCAGGGTTCTGAAATTGGGATCACCCACCCAACACCCAGAAGGTTGATTTATTCTGTTGCACCATCTGAAACAAGGGAATCCATTAAGCTATAATGCAAGACGAGCCTCTGAAGAAAACTGGAGGAATTACTTTTTGTAGCTGGAATATTAGGGGCGTTAACAAGTCAATTAAAAGGGGTAATGCTGATATAATATTTTTACAGGAGACGCACCTTAAAGATCACGCTCAGACCAGGCTGAAGGCTAACTGATCGGTCAAATATATCATTCTTATCTCTCCAAATCCAGAGGCACTGCAATTATAATCTGTAAGGGCATACCATTTAAACATAAAACACCATAGCAGACAAAGATGGTAGGTACATCATAGTTTCTGGGCAGATATATTCTACCCCACTTGTTATGGTAAATATCTATGCTTCCAACTTTGATAATCCACAAT
The DNA here is from genome assembly GCA_035221665.1 of Okamejei kenojei. NCBI lineage: Eukaryota > Metazoa > Chordata > Chondrichthyes > Rajiformes > Rajidae > Okamejei > Okamejei kenojei. The sequence continues at coordinate 38,504,590 of CM069140.1, forward strand.
TTTTAAATAAAATTTTGAATATAATTTCAGACTCCACCCAGCAAAACCTGATAATGGGGGGAGATTTCAATTGTGTTCTGGATCAATACTTGGATAAATCCTCACAACAAAAGAGATATAAGACAAAATCAAAATCAAGTGAACTTTTAAATATGTATATAAGAAATACAAATATAACAGATGTATGGAGGATTGCAAACCCATCCGGAAGAGAATACTCCTTTTACTCATCAGTACATAAAACTTATACATGTATTGACTATTTTCTAGTGGACATTAAACTAATACCTTTCACAACTAATCCCAAATACCATAATAGTACTATTTCCGATCATTCCCCGCTAACCTTCTTCTTAAAACTAGATGTTTAATAAAAAATCATTCGGGAGGTTTAATCCTCAAATACTAAATAACCCAGATTGTTGTAAATATTTAAAACAACAGATGGAACTCTTTTTTGAGACCAATGATACGCCAGGTATTTCGCCCTCGTTATTATGGGAATCTTTTAAGGCTTTTGTTAGAGGTTCTATCATTTCATATCAAGCATATCAAAACAAAAAGAATAGGATGAAACAATTGCAACTAGAAGAACAGATCAGACAACTTGACTCAGAAAACGCGATAGATCTGACTATGGATAAACATAATAAGATAGCAGTATTAAAATATAAGCTAAATCAAATCCTCTCTGCAAGAGTTATCAGATTATTTCAAATTACTAAACTGGAAAATTTTGAATTCGGCGACAAACCACACGAACTTCTAGCACGCCAGTTGAGAAAAGTTGAAAAGGACCATAATATTCAAAAAATCAAATCAGATAAAGGTGAATTGGTAACACTTCCTAAAGACATTAATGAAAGATTTTCCCAATTCTATCAAGATTTATATACATCCAAAATATCAACAGAAAGGAGAAAAATTACAAACTTTCTTGATAACTGTAATCTTCCGACACTTAATCCAGTGGAACAAGATGAATTAGGAGCACAGATTTCAATTAAAGAAATAGAAGAGACAATCAATTCATTGAAGAAAGGCAAAACACCAGGACCAGACGGGTTTAGTAACGGGGGTTACACAAAATGCTGGAGAAACTCAGCGGGTGCAGCAGCATCTAAGGAGCGAAGGAGATAGGCGACGTTTCGGGTCGAGACCCTTCTTCAGACTGGTCAGGGATCAGGGAAACGAGAGATATAGACGGTGATGTGAGAGATAAAGAACAATGAATGAAAGATATGCAAAAAAGTATCGATGATTAAAGGGAACGAGCCATTGTAAGCTCTTTGTGGTGTGAAAATGAGAAGCTAGTGCGACTAGGGTGGGGGAGGGAGATAGAGATAGAGGGAATGCCAGGGCCCGAGGGCTGAGGGAGAGGTGGGAGGGGAGGAGACAGCAGGGTTAACAGAATTGAGAAAATTCGATGTTCAAGCCCAAAGGATGCAAACTCCCCAAGCGGAATATGAGGTGCTGTTCCTCCAACTTGCGGTGTTGCTCACTCTGGCCATGGAGGAGGCCCAGGACCGAGAGGTCGGATACGGAATGGGAGGGGGAGTTGAAGTGCTGAGCGACCGGGAGGTCGGGTTGGTTTTTGCGGACCGAGCGGAGGTGTTCGGCGAAACGATCGCCAAGCCTCCGCTTGGTCTCACCGATATAGATCATCTGGCATAAACGGTTTAGTAACGGACTTTATAAAAGATTTTACGAGATAATTTCCCCGCGTTTATACAAGCATTTAAAGAAAAGACATTACCACAAACACTAGCTAAATCAACTATCACACTTATACCCAAAAAAGATAAAGATCTGGAAGACCCGGGAGCATACAGATCAATCGCCCTGTTAAATACAGATCAGAAAATATTAGCTAAAACTTTGGCAAGAAGATTAAGTAAATCCGTTAATAAATTAATACAGTTGAATCAAACTGTGTTTATACCTGTAGCGCTTCTTTGCCCTCTACATGAGCTGTGCCCCAGGTTCATAAACTTTAATTCCTTTATAGGTGTTAGTTAACCCTTAATTTAAGTATTTATGCACTCTTTAAATTTGGACAATAGGGCACCCTCAATTTCAATATTAAATGATATACCTTACTGTAGAAACAGTTAAAATAAACCAACTGACAACTATGTTCCAATGAATTACCTTCACATTTATTCTATTAATTAACATTAAAAATATGTTGGTCAGGGATATACAAAATAGAATACCAATAACCAAAAATATGGTGTTTTACTGATGTTTCGCACACAGATATTCAAACAACACCACTCAATAAATCAATGTTTTTATAGTACCTTTCAGTATTAATTACTATGTGGGCCCACACACTCACTCACACAAGCCGGCAACATGAAAACAAAACAAGAATAACCCCACGTTGCAGGCCTGGTCGAAGCTGTAGAGCGTCGCGGCCAAATACAGTTGAAGCCGACAAGTGCACAGTGCAGAAGCTCACAAGATGGCGGACGAATGGCAAGTTGCTGGCAAGTTGGCTGACCAGAGAGGACCCCATGTGGCAGAAGTCTTCCTTCTCCCTCGTAATCACCACAAGTCATGGATATGAAGTTACACAGGGCTACATGCCCAAGAGACACTTGTTTAACAATTTGAGACACCTTTTTAACATAATGTACTCACACAGAATGATAAAAGAAGACTTATCAATTATTTCATTAGATGCAGAAAAAGCATTTGATCAAATAGAATGGAAATGTCTTTTTACAGTACTGCAAAAATGTCATTTGGGTGAAAATGTTATCTCATGGATAAACTTTTATACGATAAGCCATCTGCCAGAATACTGACTAACCATATACTCTCACCTACATTTCAGTTATCCAGGGGCAATAGAGAGGGATGTGCATTATCACCCCTGTTATTTGCCCTTGCGATTGATCCTCTAGCGGAAAGTATAAGAGTACATCCGAACATTCATGGCTATAATACTAAATGTACTAATATATTATTAGTATTTATTATTAATAATAAAATATAATTATATGCATATGATGTATTATTATATATCACCAATTCCCAAGATAGCATTCCAAGTATATTAAATCTTATAGAGGAATTCGGTTCCTTTTCAGGATATAGAATAAACTGGAACAAAAATGAAATTATGTCAATAAACCGACACACCTCAAGAACCGACACACCTTCTAAAATTCCCTTTCAGAATTGCTACGGAAAAATTCAAATATCTGGGCGTTCAGGTAAGCAGAAAGTATACTTCTCTATTCAATGCAAACTTCCCACCTTTAGTAACTAAATTAAACGCCTTTATTCAATTTTGGAAAACACTTCCGATACCTCTAATAGGTAGAATAAATGCTATAAAGATGATCTTCCTCCCACAAATTAGGAATTAGGAGCACAGATTTCAATTAAAGAAATAGAAGAGACAATCAATTCATTGAAGAAAGGCAAAACACCAGGACCAGACGGGTTTAGTAACGAACTTTATAAAAGATTTTACGAGATAATTTCCCCGCATTTATACAAGCATTTAAAGAAAAGACATTACCACAAACACCAGCTGAATCAACTATCACACTTATACCCAAAAAAGATAAAGATCTGGAAGACCCGGGAGCATACAATAGCAATCAATCGCCCTGTTAAATACAGATCAGAAATCCTGTACTTATTCCAATCAATGCCGATATATCTTCCTAAAAATGTTTTTTTTAAACTTGATTCTCTGATTACAAACTTTATTTCGGATTATAAAGCACATAGAATTCATAAACAGCATCTATGTAAACCCAAAGAAACTGGTGGATTGGCTCTCCCCAACTTCTTATACTATTATTGGGCAACGAATATTAAAAATCTATTGGCTGGACAATACAGGCCAACAGGTAAATTGGTTAATATTGGAGAGAGAGGATTGTTCGTCTTTTAATATAGGCGCGATTCTTCTCTCTCCAATAAATTTTAAGAACACACCATATGAGAAAAACCCAATTATCCACAGTACTTTACGAATCTGGAGACAAATGAAATCAACCCTTAAACTGAGAAATGTATCTCTTCTTTCACCAATTGCCAATAATCCTTCGTTCAAGCCATCTATTTTAGACACAACGTTCACATATTGGGAAATATTAGGAATTAAAAACTCGGAGATCTTTATGAGATGGGAAATTTTTTAACTAATTTCAAGAATTACAGTTGAAATATCACTGGAAAGGTAACCAATATTTCAGATACATTCAAATTCGAGACTATCTGAAAACATATACCCAAGACTACCAATCGTTGTTGCCAGGCATACTAGATGAATGTATGAATAGAAATTCGGAGTCAAACAAGTTAATATCATATCTGTATAACACCCTTTTAAGTATAGAAATCCCATCATCAGAAGTAATTAGAAGAGCCTGGGAAGATGAACTTGGCCTAATAATTCTAAAAGACAGATGGGAAGAAAACCTTCTATATATACACAATTGTTTGATTAACGTTAGGCATTCATTAATTCAATTTAAAATACTACACAGACTCTACTATTCAAAGTTCAAACTGAATAAGATCTTTCCAAATGTATCTCCTATTTGTGATAAATGTTTCCTTCAGGAAGCAACTATAACACATTCCTTCGTCTCTTGCATAAAGTTACATAATTTTTGGAGAGGAATTTTTGAAATTTTGTCAAAAACACTAAGAACAAAATTGGACCCCGACACGGAATTGATCATTCTAGGTACGTCAGAAGCCTGCTCTGAGCTATCATTATTTCAAAGATGTTTCCTTAATTATGGCCTGATAACGGCAAAAAAACGAATACTCAAATTTTGGAAACATACATCTGTCCCTACTCTTAAAATGTGGATTACAAATATGTCTGAGATGCTACGTCTTGAAAATATTATTGTCTTAGCAGAAAAAACAGATCATTTTTTGAAGACATGAACACCATTTATTGATTTATTACAAGGATAGTATGGTACAACATAATTTGGAGTTAAATCTAATTATGAGTTGGGTGGTGGGTGGGCAGGTATATCATCACTTTTTTCTTTCTCTCTTTTTTTGTCTTTTTATTTATCTATTCCTTTCTTCTTTCTTTTATTTACTCCCTCTTTGGCTACACCACTTTTGTAGTCTGTGGGTTCTATCTTTGCACATTTCACTTTTTCTCTTCCTTGCCTTTTCTCCTTTATTTTTTTCTAAACTATAGCTAAAAGTCAAAATTGAAGCTGTACAATAACTGTATTATGTCATATGCCGCTGGTTACATTTTTGTACACTTGCTTCTAATAAATAAAAAAAACTATTATTATTTTTTTTTTAAAGGCGCAACAGAGGATGTACTTCCTACGGCAGCTGAGGAAGCACAATCTGCCACAGGCAATGATGGTCCAATTCTACACGGCCATCGCAGAGTCTGTTCTCACCTTCTCCATCATGGTCTGGTTTGGCTCAGCCACCAAGCACGACACCTGGGGGTTGCAGCGAATCGTCCGATCAGCAGAGAAGGTTATTGGCTGCAACCTTCCCTCCATTGATGAAATATACACTGCTAGGGCCAGGAAGCGAGCGGGCAAGATCATCTCTGACCACTCTCACCCTGGCCACAAACTCTTTGAATCACTTCCCTCTGGAAAGCGACTGTCAAAGCTGCCACAGCCAGACATAAGAACAGTTTTTATCCTCAAGTAGTTGCTCTACTCAACAGCCAAAAATCTGTAGCCTCCCCTTGATTGATGATATTGATGATATTTTGTTGGTTTACATGCTTGATCAATGGTATTTTATCATTAATGTTTATTATTATTAATGTTTAGTGTTTTCCGAGTCATTCGTAACTGTCACTGTATGTCATGTTGTTACTTGTGGGTGGAGCACCAAGGCAAATTCCTTGTATGTGAATACTTGGCCAATAAACTAACTTACTTACATACTTACTTACTTACTTATAACTGGAGGGGGAGCAGCATTATGGCAGGCAGGTTTCCCACTGCTACACGGGTGTGTTTAAACTAAATAGTGGGGGGGGGGGGGGGGGGGGGGGCAGAAAGACAAACTGGAGATGTAAGGATGGAGTTAAAGGGAAAGAGAACATAAGAAAAGTTAAGAAAGACACCGGAATTAATGGTGCGGAAAGCTCAAGAAGGGATAGGAGAGTAAGGCCAAGTGAAATAGGAATCGATGTGAAGGGTGGGGGGGAGTAATGGATTAAAGGTATTATATATGAATGCACAAAGTATAAGAAATAAGTGGATGAGCTTGAGGCTCGGTTAGAAATTGGCAAGTATAATGTTGTGGTAATTACTGAAACATGGCTGCAAGAGGATCAGAGCTAGGAACTGAATATTCAAGGGTATACATCATATAGAAAGTGCAGACAGATGAGCAGAGGAGGTGAGGTAGCTCTGTTGGTGAGGAATGAAATTCAGTCCCTTGCTTGGGGTGACATAGAATCAGGGGATGTAGAGTCAGGGTGGATAGAACTGAGAAATTGTAAGGGTAAAAAGATCCTAATGGGAGTTATCTACAGGCCTCCAAACAGTAGCCTGGATATAGGGTGCAAGTTGAATGAAGAGTTAAAATTGGCATGTAGCAAAGGTAATGCTACGGTTGTTATGGGAGATTTCAACATGCAGGTAGACTGGGAAAATCAGGTTGGTGTTGGACCCCAAGAAAGGGAGTTTGGGGAGTGCCTCCATGATGGATTCTTGGAGCAGATTGTACTGGTGCCAACCAGGGAGAAGGCAATTCTGGATTTAGTGTTGTATAATGAACCAGATTTGATAAGGGAACTTGAGGTAAAGGAGCCATTAGGAGGTAGTGACCATAATATGGTTTTAATCAACAATTTGGGGGGGGGGAGAAGGGAAAATCAGAAGTGTCAGTATTATAGTAGAACAAAGGGGACTAAAGTGTCATGAGGAAGGAGCTGGCAAAAGTTGAATGGAAAGATACCCTAGCAGGAATGACAGTGGAACAACAATGGCAGATATTTCTGGGAATAATACAGAAGGTGCAGGATCAGTTAATTCCAAGGAGGGAGAAAGATTCCAAGGAGAGTAAGGGGCGACCGTGGCTGACAAAGAAAGTCAAGGACAGTATAAAAATAAAAGAGAAGTATAACATACCAAAGATAAGTGGGAAGTCAGAGGATTGGGTAACTTTTAAAGAGCAATAGAAGATAACTAAAAAAGCAATACGGGGAGAAAAGATGAGGTACGAAGGTATGCTAGCCAAGAATATGACAGAGGATTGTAAAAGCTTCTTTAGGTATGTGAAGAGGGAAAAATTAGTTAAGACCAAAGTTGGACCCTTGAAGACTGAAACAGGTGAATTTGTTATAGGGAACAAGGAAATGGCAGACAGGTTGAGCAGGTTGGATCCATCTTCACTAAGGAGGACACAAACAATTTCCCTGATGTACTGGTGGCCAGAGGATCTAGGGTGACGGAGGAACAGAAGGAAATTCACATTAGACAGGAAATGGTGTTGGGTAGACTGATGGGACTGAAGGCTGATAAATCCCCAGGACCTGATGGTCTGCATCGCAGGGTACTTAAGGAAGTGGTTCTAGAAATCATGGATGCATTGGTTAAGAAGGAACTGCGGATGCTGGAAAATCGAAGGTAGACAAAAATGCTGGAGAAACTCAGTGGGTGGGGCAGCATCTATGGAGCAAAGGACGTAATGGTGATCATTTTTCAATGTTCTATAGATTCAGATCAGTTGCTGTGGATTGGAGGGTAGCTAATGTTATCCCACTTTTATGAGAGGCAGGAGAGAGAAAACAGGGCATTATAGACCAGTTAGCCTGACATCGGTGGTGGGGAAGATGCTGGAGTCAATTATAAAAGATGAAATAGCGGCACATTTGGAAAGCAGTAACAGGATTGGTCCGAGTCAGCATGGATTAACAAAGCGGAAATCACGCTTAACTAATGTTCTGCAATTTTCTGAGGATGGAAATGGGAAAATGGACAAGGGAGAGTCAGTGGGTGTAGTGTACATGGACTTTCAGAAAGCATTCAATAAGGTCCCACATAGGAGATTAGTGGGCAAAATTAGAGCACATGGTATTGGGGGTAGGGTACTGACATGGATAGAAAGTTAGTTGACAGACAGGAAACAGGTTAGGGATTAACGGGTCCCTGTCAGAACGACAGGCAGTGACTAGTGGGATTCAAAGTAACATCAGCAAATTTGCGGATGACACAAAGCTGGGTGGCAGTGTGAACTGTGAGGAGAATGCTATGAGAATGTATGGTGACTTGGACAGGTTGGGTGAGTGGACAGATGCATGGCAGATGCAGTTTAATGTGGATAAATGTTGAGGTTATCCACTTTACTGGCAAAAACAGGAAGGCAGATTATTATCTGAATGGTGTCAAGTTGGGAAAAGGGGAAGTACAAAGAGATCTGGGGGTTCCTTTTCATAACTCACTGAAAGTAAGCATGCAGGTACAGCAAGCAGTGAAGAAAGTTAATGCATGATGGCCTTCATAACATGAGTTGAGTATAGGAGCAAAGAGCAAAGAGGTCCTTCTGCAGTTGTATTGGGCCTTAGTGAGACCACACCGGGAGTATTGTGTGCAGTTTTGATCCCTTAATTTGAGGAAGGACATTCTTGCTATTGAGGGAGTGCAGCGTAGGTGCAGCTCAACCGGGATGGCGGGACTGTCATATGCTGAGAGAATATGCTGAGAGATTAATTTCCCGGATGGTGCGATTGTCATATGTTGATAGAATGGAGCGGCGGGGCTTGTAAACTCTGGAATTTAGAAGGATGAGAGGGGATCTTATTGAAACATATAAGATTATTAAGTGATTGGGCATGCTAGAGGCAGGAAACATGTTCCCGATGTTGGGGGAGTCCAGAACCAAGGGGCACAGTTTAAGAATAAGGGGTAAGCCATTTAGAATGGAGATGAGGAAAATCGTTTTCTCACAGAGAGTTGTGAGTCTGTGGAATTCTCTGCCTCAGAAGGCAGTGGAGGCCAAGTCTCTGGATGCTTTCAAGACAGAGTTACAGCTCTTAAAGATAGCGGTGTTAGGGGATATAGTGAGAAGGCAGGAATGGGGTACTGAATGTGGATGATCAGCCATGATCACATTGAATGGTGTTGCTGGCTTGAAGGGCTGAATGGCCTACTCCTGCACCATTGTCTATTGTCTATAATTTCTACATGGTGAATCCAATATGTATAAGAATTGCCTTTATAAAAATCTGACAATATGCACTTTAACCACATGTGATTTTTTTCTATTACAAATCTCAAATTGTGGAGAACAGAGGCAAATAAATAAATTATGGGTCTTTGTCCCAAACAGTATGGAGGGCACTGTAAGAGTTGGTCATAGCATCATGTTTGGCACAGATATTGTCAGCCGAAGGGCCTATTGGTCTAAGTTCTATGTTTTTAAAAGAGTGATAATAAAGAATAATCTTTGACAGGAAGAGCAAACTGTTGGTAAACTAAACACTTCATACAAATCTGTTGTGCAATCAAGTGTTCAACTAAAATCAGATTAGACCATTATTTGAGAACTATTACTGACAAGAAACTTTTTTTATTAAGTCGCAGAATGCAAATCACTGATGTGCCTTATTTTCAGTCATTATCATTTGACAGGATTTGATTAACTATAGATACCTGAGCAATTGTTTAAAATTATTGTAGTTGTAATAGTAAGATTAAATGAGAACTTACCAGTTTGAAGTTTGATCGTTATTTTCTGAGGAGTTACGATGAGCGATTACGTGAAGAACCCACCAGTCGGCATGTGCGTCAATCTTCAAAGCAGCGGTGTGAAATCACAGAAGAACAACAATTTAAGTATTATAGTAAGATTATAAACCTAGAACTACCAGATGAGCTTCGTGATATGAGTGTTGGGAGCAGTGGGCACGTAATCACTCATCGTAACTCCTCATAAATAAAGATCAAACTTCAAACTGGTAAGTTCTCATTTAAGGGTACACAAAATGCTGGAGAAACTCAGCGGGTGCTGCAGCATCTATGGAGCGAAGGAGATAGGCAACGTTTCGGGCCAAAACCCTTCTTCAGAGTTCTCGTTTAATCTCACTATTTTACTTCGGAGTCACGTGAGTGATTCTGAGAAGATTTCAAAGGTCTGTGATTTCACGCCGATTCAAATCCAGGCGTCTCACACTGCAATCAGTTGATTCAGGAGGAGTGAATATAGCAAAACATCGAAACATGATACTGATTAACATGTTAAAGCTTTAATTCACAAATAAACAAATATACAATAGTGACTCCTCTCTCTCAGAGAGAAGCTATGAAATAGAACTTAAAACAGAATGGGCGAACACCCCGGCTTCAACAAGCGGATTATTATAAAACCTTTGAAAAGTCAATTCATTTGACCATCCTGCGGCCGTGAGGATATGGTCTAGAGGGACGTCCTTTGCCCTCGCCACTGACGTTGATGCCGCCCTGGTGGAGTAAGATTTAAACTTATCAGTATTAACTCCTGCACACCCCAACACTTGCTTCAGCCATTGTGAAATGGTCTGAGCCGACACTTTCATATGTGGCTTTTTGTGGCTAATAAACAATGCTTGCTCAGAGCCTCTAAGGCCCTTCGTGATTTCAATATATCGCCGCAAGTGCGCCACTACACACAGCCATAAATCCGTGGGATAAGCTGACAGTACAAGCTTGAACCCGGACACCCCTGGCCTGCTTTGTTTAATTAGGTCATAGACCTAAAATTTAACATCATTCTATGAGGACACCACCCTGTCCAGGCGCAGTTTATGCAAGCTCTGAACCCTTTGCGCTGGTCTATAGGATCTCATCCATTAAATCTGGAAATTAATGGATGAGATCCTATAGACAGAAGGTCTGACCCCCAACATAGGTGCAAGGACAAAGCGCTCCAGGCACTGTTGATGGCACTACAGCTCAACCCTTCATCAAAATGTAAGTTGGACAGAAATTCGAGCACATCTGGGATGGAGGCTGTGCGGTATGTAATGTTCCCCTGTAAACAAAATTCCTCCCATTTCCTGACATGAGAGATGTACTGCCTTTTCCTACTATCCCTCCAGGACACTGTGATGACATCCATGGTCCGATTGGATAGTCCCAGACCCAGATATGGCCTTCTTAAAATCTGCAAATCAACAAATTTAGATGATCATACAATGGGGGTTGACCTCCAGTCACAGGATGCACTAACAGATTATGACATTTTGAAACCACCATAATAGGCTGTGTATTAATACCCCAAATCAGAGGGAACCATGGCTGTGTAGGCCAGTCTGGTACCACCAAAACCCTTGAAGCGGAATCCTGTTTGATCTTAGTCAAACATAAGGGGGGAAATGCATATAAAAACATTCCGCCCCAGTGCAGCGAGAATGCATTCACTGCAACTGCCCCTGGTTTTGGTTCCCATGAAACATATTTCAGCACCTGGTGATTAAGTCCGGATGCAAACAAATCGATGTCTGTTACCCCATACCAGAGAACAATTTGTTTATTAACATCATGATTCAACATCCACTCCGTTGTGTAGTTGAATTTGCGTGACCTGATGTCTGCCACCATATTGAATCTGCCTGGCAAGTAGACAGCTGAAATCCAAATATTATTTTTAATGCACCAGTGCCAAATAAGGTTAGCCAAGCCGTCATAATATTTCGATTTGATTCCACCCATGTGATTGACATACGCCACTGCCGTGGTGTTGTCAATCTGAAGCTGAACATGTAAGTGATGTTTAGTGGTACAGTAAGCTTTGAGTCCATAAAATGCTCCTAAAAGCTCTAAATAATTAATTCCATGTGATTGGAGAATCAACACCTCATGCATATTCCATCTGCCTCCACAGCTAGACCTGGTGTCAGTAGCACCCCAACCTAGGGCACTAACATCAGTCTACAAAACAACTGAAGGAGTTTCAATCAAAATTTTTCTAGAACAATTTGAAATGTTTCTAATCCACCAGTGTACTTCAGTAATGGCTGCAGATGGTAAGTGCATGGGCCAATTGAAATGGCCTACATGTATTCTCAGTGTCTGTACCTTTTCCCTCTGTAAATGTTGGTAATGCAAAGGTCATAGAAACATAGAAACATAGAAATTAGGTGCAGAAGTAGGCCATTCAGCCCTTCGAGCCTGCACCGCCATTCAATATGATCATGGCTGATCATCCAACTCAGTATCCCGTACCTGCCTTCTCTCCATACCCTCTGATCCCCTTAGCCACAAGGGCCACATCCAACTCACTCTTAAATATAGCCAATGAACTGGCCTCAACTACCCTCTGTGGCAGAGAGTTCCAGAGACTCACCACTCTCTGTGTGAAGAAAGTCTTTCTCATCTCGGTCTTAAAGGATTTCCCCTTATCCTTAAGCTGTGACCCCTTGTCCTGGACTTCCCCAACATCGGGAACAATCTTACTGCATCTAGCCTGTCCAACCCCTTAAGAATTTTGTAAGTTTCTATAAGATCCCCTCTTAATCTCCTAAATTCCAGAGAGTATAAACCGAGTCTATCCAGTCTTTCTTCATAAGACAGTCCTGACATCCCAGGAATCAGTCTGGTGAACCTTCTCTGCACTCCCTCTATGGCAATAATGTCCTTCCTCAGATTTGGAGACCAAAACTGCACGCAATACTCCAGGTGTGGTCTCACCAAGACCCTGTACAACTGAAGTAGAACCTCCCTGCTCCTGTACTCAAATCCTTATTGCACAGCTGGAAAGGCAGCTACCAATTTACCAATTTACCAATTAAGCCGGCCACCTGTTTAATTAAAGGTGATTACTCCCCCAAGAGCTTGATACACCTTTAATTAAATCTAATCTATTACACTTGGGCAGAGTCACACACATGTTAATTGAATCTATTGTGAATCCCAAATAGTCAATTGTGTTAACCGGCACCAACTTGGATTTAGCTGGGTGAATAATGAACCTCAACGTCTCAACCATCAGTTTAACAGCTGAAACTGATAATTCGGCTGCCACAAAGGTGTTTCCAGTTATTAAGATGTCATCCAAATAGGCCATTACAATATGGCCCTGTGACCATAATAACCCTAGTACTGGTTTTAGCAATTCGGTAAATAAGCGAGGGGCTGAGGTTAACCCATTAGGCAGTGCTCTAACCTGCCATAATTGCCCCATCCAGCTAAATTTCAAATACCTCCGATACTCTTTACGTACAGGCACTGAATAATATGCATCTTGAAGATCTATACATGCCATATAATACCCTCTGGAAAACAATTGCTTGGCAGTAGCGAACATTTCCATCTTAAAGTGATTATACTGCACAAATGGATTAAGTCCTGTCAGGTCCAAAATAATCCGACACCCACCATCTTTCTTTGGTCTAGGAAACACTTTAGACATGAATTTATGGGGTTAATAAACTGTTTTCTCAATTACACCTTTAAAACATAATTTTGCTATTTCAGCTTGAATTTCCAAATTCTCCCGTTGTGAGAAAATGAGTGCCCACTCTGGCTTATGCTGAGTGGGTGGACATAGGTTGGAAATCAATTCAATTTGAAACCCTTGTATACGCCGCAGTATAAATACGTTTTATGTTATTTTACACCATTCTTTGAGAAACCTGTGTAAGCTCCCCTAACTGGTAGATTAGATTAGATTAAATTCCTTTATTGTCATTCAGTCCTTTTGGTCTGAACAAAATTTTGTTACCTTGCAGTCATAACATATAATAAATTAAAACAAAACACACAATAAACATATATTTAACATCCACCACAGTGAGTTCACCAGGCACCTCCTCACTGTGGTGGAAGGCAAAAGTCTTAAAGTCTTTGTCTTCTTCCCTACTTGTTCTCCCTCTGCGCTGAGGCGATCCAGGCCTCCGATGTTATCGTCCACTAGGCCCGCGGCCGTGCCTCCGAAGCCGGGCTGCCACCACCGCCGTCGCCGGAATGCTTGAACACTGCCACAGCTCTGAATCAGGGTCCACCGCTGGAACGCTGGAGCGCCGGAGCTCTGAAGCCGGGCCGCCGCTGGAGCACCACTGGAGCAACTGCTGGAGCACCGGAACGCTGAAGCCGGGCCGCCGTTGGAGCACCGCTGGAACGCCGCTGGAGCACCGGAGCTCTGAAACCAGGCCGCTGCCACAGCTGGAGCGCTGGATCTCTGAGCACTCACCACAGCTCCGAGGCCACCAGCTCCACCATTAGGCCTCCGCCATTAGCCTCAGCACAGACGGAGACGGTGACGGGGGACACGACAAGAAAAGGTCGCATCCCCCCGAAGGGAGAGACTAAAACCTTGTTTCTCCCACCCTCTACCTCCCTCCCCCCCCCCCCCCCCCCCCCCCCCCCCCCCACCCCCCCCCCCCCCCCCACACACACACACACACAAACACAACCTAATAAACCAAAATCCTAACTAAAACAGACACAAAAAGACAAAAAAAAGACAAAAAACAGATGGACTGCAGGTGAGCCGCAGCTGCCACGCAGCGCCACCACTTCCGGGTAATTCTCACTCAATATGTTTCGACAAGAATCAGACCCACCTACCTCCATGGTTACCGGTGGAGTTCTGTGTCCCCTGACTCTGGATGTGAAAGGCATGTTTGCCCGTAGTCCTGCTGGAGTGCACCAGCTGCGCACATTGAATGGCCGGCTTGGTCCTTGTCCGGACCCGGTTTCAGTAAACCGTTTGTAACAGTACTGTCGCCGAAGGGTTCTGCAGGTCACTGGCACCTTGATGAGCCCGACGGTCTTTACCTCTTCATCTAGCTCCTTTACCCTCATTGCGAGGTCTTCCCCGAACAATAGGTTCGGGCCCTGGATGTTGCTAGGCTTGCACGGGGCAGCGAACCTTGGGTTAATGGTAGGGCGGATGGCGCTCTTTCTAAGACAGTTAATTTTGTGCACATTGCACATAAGAGCCAGGGCATCCTGCTGAATTGCAGTCAGGAGCCCACCATCCACCAACCTACCAAAAGCCATAATGCTGGCTGCGAGAAGTTTCAGCACCCATTGCAGTTTCAACTCCTGTGCTCGGAAGCCTAGTCCCATATGGCCCCAAATGGCATGGTTGATGGCCGGCACTTTGAGCAGAATACAATTTTCTGGGGGGTCATATTTTTTGGCTGTTGTGTCCATGGCCAGTTCCTGAAGCTGGTGCGAAGCCAAGTAATTTATACTGGCAGCCAGCTCTTCCCCCAGTGGCTTTCCAGAGTCTATTGGGACGGCAAACCTGGCCGCCAGGAATGGGACCTCTGGCTGGTGCCCTTCGTCCCGTGGGGCAGCCTCCAACGCTAAGCCCTCAGAGTCGGCATCAGAATCATACTGACCCGGTATACTCTCCTCCTCCAAGAGGGAGATACTAGGCAGCCCAGTAGGTGCTGCTGGCGCGGGCTCTTGGAGAGGCCGGCACTCTTGATGGAGCATTCTCTCCAATAGGAGCTCCATCCTGGATACCCATTCTACGGTATCCATTCTTGAGGGAGTACCCTCACGACCGGATTCATCCTAGTCTATCGGCCGGACAGACTTTCGAGTGGCCTTACGCCCCTCCAGCGTAGCCATGGTGCTCTTGGACACCAAGTCTGTAGTCGCTGGTCTCACTACCAGCGACTCCGTAGATGAGCTAGGCGGCCGCCCGCTACCCGCACCCCCGCGGGCATTAGACACTTTTGCTGTGGCTCACCTTGCTGCTAACGACTTCTTCATGCTTGAACTTGCCCTCCTGTAACAAGAATTAACAAGCACAGAAAATCGACTTCCAACAAGTTTGACACTTACCTGAGGCTTTTTAAAACTTACCGCTGGAGATGCGCTGCTCCTCCCAGCCTGTCGCTGCGCCATGCATCAGATGTAATGACGCGCATGCCCACTGGTGGGGTTCTCCATGGAATCACTCACGTGACTCCGAAGCAAAACAAAGGTTGTTTGTAACAAGTGACTGAACTTCTGAGAAGGATTATTGAATCCGTATTTTTTCTACTCAAGATTTAATTTTTCTTTTTATTGGAAAGCAATATATTTGATTCTTGCTGATCTCTATGAAACACTCTCGGCTTACAAATATTTCCATAATTCATGTTCATTTCCATTTGCCAAATTCTCGGCATTAATATTGCAGATATAGCTTACTTCTACTAGGCATTGTTGCATTCATTTAAAGCTCTCTGCAATAATACGCTACTTTAATTACAACATGATTTATACTGTAATACAGAGAGTTCAGGGTATTTTTTTTTTACATTGAAAACTCTATGTTTTGTTATTTGACTTTAAAATTATGCATTCGCACAATACTTCTTAAGCATTATGCAATTGGGAATCTTTTTCACCCAGTGTCAAATGTGACTATTTTCAGCTGACAGTTTGTTGGTTGGTCCGTGGAGATAAACCAACTGAATGCAGAGCAAAGAACTATATATTTCACTCATGTGCAGATGGCAACATTATCAGGAGGTCAGATGCATGTGCACCTGAACTCCCATCTTGCCCCTGGTCTTCCGATTGAGTGCAGGTATGTTTGGTAAGTTACCAACCTTTGGGTCAGATGCATTTTGTATCTGTCCCCACAACATTATATTTTCTATCACTGCTATATCTCGTGTGGCCTAATTTATTTAAATTGATTCACCAAGCTTTATTAAGGGCCTGTCCCACTGCGGCGACCTAATTGGCGAGTTTAGAAGAGTTTGCCCTCAACTCATACTCGCAGCATGGTCGACACAAGGTCCTAGGAGGTCTTTGTAACTCTCCTTCATCCTCGAGAGTGATCCCCGTGTACTCGAGGCCTCAGCAAGGTCCCGGCGTTTTTTTCAACATGCTGAAAAATGCCCTTGGGTAAAAAAAGGTTGCCATGTAAAAAATTGATATTATTTTACTCGTAGGTTTAGTCGAGGTAGGTCCTAGTAAGTCGTAATGCAATTCATAGGTAATCGAAGGCAATCAAAGGTAATCAAGGGTAGTTGAAGGTAAAGCTCATTGAGAAACAAAAGGTAAGTAAACTGACCGGTAATGTTAAATGCCACTCTAAACTTTATTAAAAGTTGTCTGGCTTCTTAAAAGTGTCCCCTCTTTCCCCCTCTAAAGGACTTACCATAACTGTGGCAGCCATTTTTTACCATCCTGTTCATTGCGGGTGTGAATTTCAGACAGCGCTCCCCCGCTTTCCCTGGCCCCCGTCTTTGCGATGTGTTTGTGTGCAGTCGGTCGATCTGGTTCGCAGTTTCATCGCTGACAGTCAATCCAGCTCAAGGTTTTTCAGGCGAGTGCCCTCGGACTTGAAGGTCAAAGATAGTCGCTGAAAGGTCGCGTCAGTGGGACAGGCCCTTTAAGTTACATTGAGGTATTTCATGTTTATTTTTCTTTCAATGTCAACACTATCACCACAAGTGCCATTGTGGTGTACATAATGGACCTTCATGTTCACTAAATTTCCTGCCTCAATTCAATGCTGTACTTCGTTGATTGTTAATTGCACAAAAAAGAATGCAGGTTCAGAAAGAGGTCACTAGCACTTGTTTTGCTTTTCTAATAGGAACTTTGAGCAGAGTAGAAATCAAGCAGGAGACATTCATTACAATATGACAAAAAGGCATGGTGGAGGCATCTACAAGGTGAAATTCCACTGTCAGTGAGTATTAGATTTTAGTAGAGTCAACGATGAAGAAACGGGCAATATATTTCCAAATCAAGGTAGTGTGTGACATGGAGAAGAACCCGCAGGTAGTACTTATTCAACTTCTGACCTTGTCCTTCTAGACGTTAAAAGTTTTGTGGTCAGAAAATGCTGTCAAAGCAGCTTTGGCAAGTAGCTGCAATGCATTTTATGTTATTTACTGGAGCCACTGGACGCCAAACGTGTAGGGAATTAATGTTAAGAGTAGTGGATGGGTTGCCAGTGAAGCTATCGCTTTGGATGGTATTTGGTTGGTTGGTTGCTGAACAGTAAAAGAATTATGTTATAACTTGGTCTGATGCATCACCTTCTGTTGATCTTTTCTTCTCATCAGCGTGGCACCTACTGGCAGATTCCTCTCATTACGTAAACCTAATGTTCACCATCTGCAAAAATCTTGATAATTGCATTCATTAATACCTGCTAATTGCATTATTCATGAACTAATTCATTAATGGGCTCATCAGTTGGTCAATAATGAGGTCATAGACAGTAACAGTGTACAAAATATTTATAACACACAAGACCAAGTGGGACCGGTTGGCCCCTGTTCCCCCAACGCAATAATCCACCACTCACCCACTCCCACAACGCAACCAGTTTCCACCACTCACCCGTTCCCCAATGCAACCCGTTCCCCAAAGTAAGATTCCACCACTCACCAGTTGGGTCCCTGTGCCCCAGCAACTAGGAAAACAAGACAAGTCAAAACTACATTTTGCTTCAGGTATGAGAAAACTCGCATCCATAGTAGTCCTATTATTATTTAAATCATCTCCTGCCCTGGCCCATTTTATATTTTGGAAGTACAAATTGTGTATTTGTTTTGGATATGTATGTAGTAACTAGTTCATATGATGTTAAATAATTGGAAGCACATACATTGAATAATTCAAAGACTGTTAGTTTTGTACTGCAAAATGTTGTGTCACAAAGATGTTCTATATTTTAAATTTTACAATACTTTATCCCATTGAAGATGACATTTCATAATTTCCATTTCATGAAGAGATAACAATTTTATTCATGCTTGTCTGCAGTAATCCTTGATAATCTCTTTATCCCAGGCATTTGAGCCAGCACCATAAAAGAGGGAAAGTATTAATTAAAAATTCATGAAGATGATACCACTGTTTTTTTCCCCCTAATTCACACCTAGTCCATTTTGTATGCCAGCATTTCTTAGGGCAAAAGTTCATGCTCTGATCAAGCAAGCTGAAGATTTGCCTGCTTTTCAAAATGAGGAGAAAAAGAAAGGGAAGAAATCAAGAGTATGAAGAACTCATAGGCACAGCAATTGCAATTCACAAGAGACAGCAAGATCTATGTTGGCTGCCTAGTAATGTCTGCAATGTATTCACGGATGGAACCTGTTCCTGGTCAGTCCATTTTTCGATCCTTTTAATAAACTTGTCGAAAAACGTAGGCCTAAAGCTTAGATATGTTGATAAAATTATGGATATAAAGTCAGCCAGAAAGTTAACCCTGGCTGTAATCGAGCAGCCATAGTACCCACACTTTAATAAGGATGTATGTATTGTTCGGCTATTTTGGTCAAGTCTGGTGTTCTCTGTAGAAATGGGACAAGCTTCTGATGATGCCAGCAAGTCTAGGGCCCAGATCAATGTTGCATTGTCAGCTGACAGATGGATGAGATTTCTGCAAAGAACATCATAGGAAATGTAAATTGCATGAGGGTAATTAGTTATCTGCAAGAGCCTTGTATATATTGTAAATAATGTTGCTAGACAGTTACTCTGTTAAGTGTTGATAGGTTTAAATGTTAAACCCTGTGTGGTTTGTTTGAATCCCAGGGCAAATGTTGCATATTTAAGGTTCTGTTAGCCTCTTCCAGAGCCTCTTCCAGCCTCTTCTCACCTGTTAGCCTCTTCCAGCCTCTTCTCACCTGCAACAATGTAAGAAGATTTCTGTAATTGGCCTGAGTACCTATCAGTAATGTACTATTGTAATTTGTTATGCTTGATTGGATTGTGAATGTACCACCCCACTGTAGTTCAGCCCCTCAAGGGATATGGGGAGAAGGCAGGCATGGGTTATTGATAGCGGATGATCAGCCATGATCACAATGAATGGTGGTGCTGGCTCAGAAGGGCCAAATGGCCTCCTCCTGCACTTATTTTCTATGTTTCTATGTTCAGGGACCTATAAAATGCAGCCCCCACAAGGTCCGTTGTCGATCTTCTGGAAGAGCGCTTGGGACTGCGTGTCCTTTTAGAATGTTTCTGCTTGCACGAGGCTAAAGGGCTTTGCCAAGCAGATACAAGGATCAAACCTGCAGTTGTTTAGGTATCGTGTAGGATGATTTGTTGTGCTTTCTAAAAATAAAGTTTAGTTGTTCCATTGCTTGAATCAGTGGTTTATTAACTGACCTAGATGGGGGGGGGCGGGGGGGGGGGGGGGGGGGGGAGCTTAGAAAGAGTTTATTTACAAGAAAACAACTCATGTTCACACAAACAGATCATGTGGGGAAACTAAAATGAATAGTAAGATTAAATGAGAACTTGCCAGTTTGAAGATTGATCTTTATTTTATGAGGAGTTACGATGAGTGATTATGTGAAGAACCCCACCAGTCCGCATGAGCGTCAATCTTCAAAGCAGCGGCGTGAAATCACAGAATAACAGTAACTGAATTAACATAGTAAGATTATAAACTAGACCTTCCAGTCGACCTTTAACATTTGAGGGCCGGGAGCAATGGGCACGTAATCGCTCATCATAACTACTCATAAAATAAAGATCAAACTTCAAACTGGTAAGTTCTCATTTAATCTTACTATTTTACTTCAGAGTCACGTGAGTGATTCCGTGAAGATTTCAAAGGTCTGTGATTTCACGCTGATCCAAATCCAGGCGTCTCACACTGCATCAGTTGACTCAGGGAGGAGCTAGAAACGTAACTTAAAACAGAATGGGTGAACACCCCGGGTTCAATAAGTGGTTTATTATAAAACCTCTGAAAAGTCAATTCATTTGACCATCCTGCGGCTGCGAGGATATGGTCTAGAGGGACGTCCTTTGCCCTCGCTGCTGACGTTGTTGCCGCCCTGGTGGAGTGACATTTAAAATTGTGAGTATTAACTCCTGCACAACCCAGCACATGTTTCAGCCATCGTGAAATGGTCTGAACGGAGACTTTTATATGTGGCTTTTTGTGGCTAATAAACAATGCTACCTTGGAGCCTCTGAGGCTCTTCGTGATCTCAATATAGCACGCCAAGTGCGCCATTACACGTAGTCGTAAATCCGTGGGAGATGCTGACAGTACAAGTTTGAATCGTGACATCCCTGGTCTGTTTTGTTTAATTAGGTCATAGATGTAATTAAGATGTAATTAGGTCATAGATGCGGTAATAAACTCTACAAAAAAAGACAATGGCCTTCAAATTAAAAGTAAGTCAAAAAGTCATTCCCTGATGACACCATCCTGTCCAGACGTAGTTTGTGCAAAGTCTGAACCCATTGCGCTGATATCAGTGCCATGAACATAACCAACTTTAGGGTAATCTTTGGCTGTACCTCACGGATGAAGGAGCATCAGTACCATGCTCTCATCCCAGATTTCAGAGTACCTAGGCCTGGGGGGATTAGAATTAAAAATACCCTTCATCTCAAGGATTGTTATGAACTTAGAATGAAATTGATTATTGTTATATAATATTTTATATTATAGTACTAATAATTACTAACCATTATTAATCATAATAATTAATTATCATCAATTATAGTTAATTGGATTAATTCAGAATTAGTTAAAAGGATGAACCATAAGCTGATTAAAATAGAAGATGAAGGTTTAATCCTAGATATTGATACTATTTTGACTAATCATGGACTAATACTTTGGTCATATGAAACCAATATTTTATTTACTTTCAGATTATTAATTATTCTATTATTGGAATATATCCATTATCCCCCCCCCCCCCCCCATAATGTTTTTCTTTATTGAATCTGAATTTTTTCCTTCAAGGAAAGAACGGAGGTAGTAACATTTTTTTTTTTACCAGAAGCTACGGAAGTCTTTAGATGCCTAGCCACATTATGGTGGCTATCACTAACTACACTAACCATAGATGTAGTATTTTTCTTTCTTTCACACTTCACTAATATAATAATCACTTATCTTTTCTATTTTGTAGTATATTATAATCAGTATAATCTTTATTTTGAATGGAATTATAATTGTTATTTAAGGAGATATGACCGAGAAGAAAACCTACAAGATCTAAAATTCATCTATCTGAGGTTCAGGTGTAAGGTATGGTTTAACGTGCTGAATCATCTGCTCCATTATAGACCACCCCAATAATAAGCTGCAAGACGTAAAAGTGAATACGGGGGGTGAAGGAATTACATTCTGCAGTTGGAATGTTAAGGGAATGAATGAACCCATTAAGAGAGGCAAAGTATTAGCTCACCTAAAATCGCTCAAAACAGACATAATTTTCCTCCAAGGGACTCACCTTAAAAAGGAAGCACAATACAGATTGAAAACAAATTGGATTGCCCAAACGTATCATTCCTCATTCACACATAAATCTAGAGGGGTTGCAATTCTAATCCGTAAAGGTATACCTTTTAAACATATATCAACTACAGAAGATACTGATGGTAGATATATCATAGTAGTAGGCGAATTATACTCAAAAAAAGTGACTCGCCTTAATGTATATGGACCACATTTTGATAGTCCACTGTTTTTCAAGAGAATACATAATATTATTCCGGAATGCACACAAAATAATTTAATAATTGGTGGAGACTTAAATTGTACACTGGATTCATATTTAGATAGATCATCAACTCAAAGAAAATCAAAATCTCTGTCAAGTGAATTTTTAAACTCATATAAAAACAATACCAATATTAAGGATATCTGGAGAATAGAAAACCCATCCGGAAGAGAATACTCATTTTACTCATCTGTGAATAAAACATATTCAAGGATAGATTATTTCTTAGTAGACTCTAAACTAATTCCATTTACTTATAAATCACAATATCATAATATTATAATTTCGGATCATGCCCGATTAACGTTTATGATTAAACTAAACAGAATGGACAAGATACAGACACAATGGAGACTTAATCCTCAAATCTTAAAAGAACAGGTTTGTTGTGAATATCTTGTAAAACAGATTATATGTTTTTCGAGGTCAATGACCAACCTGAAATCTCTGCTTCCCTTCTCTGGGAAACATTCAAAGCATTTACACGAGGGGCATTAATCTCCTCTCAGGCATTTCTTAATGAAGAGAATAGAGCTAAACAACAGACATTGGAAATGGAAATAAGGCAATTAGACATAGAAAATGCAAGAGCACCTTCATTGGCAAAACATAATAAAATAGCTGCACTGAAATATAAGTTAAATAAAATATACTCTGACCAAGTAACAAAACTTTATCAACACACAAAACAATTAAATTTTGAATTTGGTGATAAACCACATAAACTATTGGCACGCCAGCTTCGTAAAATGGATGGGGAAAAAACAATTCATAAGATTAGATCAGAAAAGGGAGAAATACTAACACTCCCCAAAGATATTATTGACAGATTTTTACAATACTATCAAAATCTTTACTCAACTAAAGTGACACAACAATCAATAGGAATGGAAGCATTTTTACAGAAATGTAACCTTAAAGGCTTAGATCTGCAAGAACAAGAATTATTAGGAGCTGAAATAACGACTAAAGATATTGAAGAGTCAATTAGATCTTTAAAAAATGGAAAGGCCGCCGGCCCTGATGGCCTAAGTTCTGAATTCTATAAAAAAATTTATGATCTGATTTCTCCACGCTTACAAACACTGTATAAACAAGTTTATACTCATCAGCAACTCCCGGAAACTTTAAATTAATCTACAATAATACTTATACCTAAAACTGATAAGGATCTGGAAGACCCGGCCTCATATAGAGCAATAAATACTGATCAGAAAATATTAACCAAAATCCTATCTTATAGATTGAGCTTAGTAATTAACAAATTAATACACTCTGATCAAACAGGTTTTATCCCAAAACGTCACTCATTTTGCAATCTTAGACGATTATTTAATATTATATATTCAAATAGAATTGCTAATGCAGACCTAGCAATATACCATTCTTTCAGAAACCTGTGTAAACTCCCCCCAACTGGTAGGTAATTCTCACTCAATATGTTTCGACAAGAATCAGACCCACCTACCTCCATGGTTACTGGTGGAGTTCTTTGTCCCCTGGTTCTGGAAGGAAAAGGCATGTTTGCCCGTGCTCCTGCTGGAGTGCGCCAGCTGCAAGCCGCTTGTAGGGGTACTGCCTCCGAAGGGTTCTGCTGGTCACTGGCGCCTTGATGAACCCGACGGTTTTTGCCTCGATGTCTAGCTCCTTCACCCGCTTTGCGAGATCTTCCCCGAACAATAGGTTCGGTGGCTGGATGTTACTAGGCTTACACAGGGCAGCGAACCTCGGGTTAATGGTAGGGTGGATGGCGCTCTTCCTAAGGCAGTTTATCTCAAAGTGCACATTGCACATGAGAGCCAGGGCATCCTGTTGAACTTCAGTCATGTGCCCACCATCCACCAACCTACCGAAAGCAGTAATACCCGATGGGACAGCTTCAGCACGCTTTGCAGTTTTATCTCTACCTGATGCCTACTCCCATATGGCCCCAGATGGCATGGTTTACGACCGGTATTTTAAGCAGGATACAATTCGTGGGGGTTTCATATGTTTTGGCCGTTGTATCTATGGCCAGCTCCTGAATTAATACTTAATAATTAATACTGGCAGCCAGCTCATCCCCCAGTGGCTATCCAGAGTCTATTGGGACAGCAAACCTCTGCTGCCAGGAATGGGACCTCTGGCTTGTGTCCTTTGTCCCGTGGGGCAGCCTCCAATGCTAAGCCCACAGATTCGGAGTCAGAATCATACTGACCCGTTATGCTCTCCTCCTCCAAGAGGGAGACACTAGGCAGCCCTGTAGGTGCTGCTGGCGCGGGCTCTTGAAGAGGCCGGCGCTCTTGATGGAGCAACCTCTCCAATAGGAGCTCCATCCTGGATATCCGTGCTATGGTATCCATTCTTGAGGGAGAACCCTCCCAACTGGACTAGTCCGAGTCTATCGGCCGGATAGACTTTCTGGTGGCATTACGCCCCTCCGGCACAGCCACAGTGCCCTCAGACACCAAGTCTGCAGTCGCTGGTCTCGTTACTAGCGACTCAGTAGATGAGCTAGGAGGCCGCCCGCTACCCGCAATCCCGCGGTCCTTGGTTTGTTTTGCAACAGCTCGCCTTGCTCTTAACGATTTCTCCATGCTTGGATTTTTTAAACTTACCACTGGAGAAGCGTTGTTCGTCCCAGCCGGTCGCTGCGCCATGCGTCAGACGTAATATGCGCATGCGGACTGGCGGGGTTCTTCACGGAATCACTCACGTGACTCCGAAGTAAAATCCTAAAACACAAAGGAAGAACTAAGAAATTGCTCAAACTAAAATCTCATTGGCCCAGCCTTCTTGAGCTTATTGTCATTTTTTCCATAATTTGTGTTTCTTCCTGATTAATTTTTTGCTCGAGACATGGTAGTATATTGAGATGTATGAACAAAGAGTTATACCTTAACTCAATTCATCATTGACCAGTATCTTCTCTGCTATGCTTAGACCCACATCCATAGCTGGAATAAATTCAGTAACACAGTTTTGAAGTATGTTTCGCAGTTCAATCACTTTGTCAATATGAACTGATCTGACCTTCCTCCAATTTGAACAAGATGTCGTTCAGTACTACAAACTTGCACTATGTCCACAAGATTCTGTTATTATGTGCCATGCCCATTCATCGGTCTTAGTACTCTCATTACTTTCATGTTTAATTAGGATGTGAGTCATGATTTATGTTTTGTTTTGATTCATGTTCCTCCATTCTCTTTTACAAGCTGCAGGAAGCCCAATCGAGTTTGAAATCTGCAAAGCGTCAACAGCTCTGCTCGTAAATCATGTGGTGGAATTTGGTATGATCAGACTCAAACAACTTTGATAAACTAGTCTCTTGAAGGTTTCCTTGAGACTGCTTACAGACCTCCCAACCGCATTGTTTAAGGCTGGATGCTATAAGTGAATTAATAGAAACATAGAAATTAGGTGCAGGAGTAGGCCATTCAGCCCTTCGAGCCTGCACCGCCATTCAATATGATCATGGCTGATCATCCAACTCAGTATCCCGTACCTGCCTTTTCTCCATACCCTCTGATCCCCTTAGCCACAAGGGCCACATCCAACTCACTCTTAAATATAGCCAATGAACTGGCCTCAACTACCCTCTGTGGCAGAGAGTTCCAGAGACTCACCACTCTCTGTGTGAAGAAAGTCTTTCTCATCTCGGTCTTAAAGGATTTCCCCCTTATCCTTAAGCTGTGACCCCTTGTCCTGGACTTCCCCAACATCGGGAACAATCTTCCTGCATCTAGCCTGTCCAACCCCTTAAGAATTTTGTAAGTTTCTATAAGATCCCCTCTTAATCTCCTAAATTCCAGAGAGTATAAACCGAGTCTATCCAGTCTTTCTTCATAAGACAGTCCTGACATCCCAGGAATCAGTCTGGTGAACCTTCTCTGCACTCCCTCTATGGCAATAATGTCCTTCCTCAGATTTGGAGACCAAAACTGCACGCAATACTCCAGGTGTGGTCTCACCAAGACCCTGTACAACTGAAGTAGAACCTCCCTGCTCCTGTACTCAAATCCTTTTGCTATGAAAGCTAACATACCATTCGCTTTTTTCACTGCCTGCTGCACCTGCATGCCTACTTTCAATGACTGGTGTACCATGACACCCAGGTCTCGCTGCATCTCCCCTTTTCCTAATCGGCCACCATTTAAATTAATTAATGTATGCTTGACACTGTTCCTCCACCAAGTATTCAAACAAATATGATCTGAATGAAGGTCTATTATCTGACACCAATTTCAGGTATACCATGGTAGTGAGAACATTTATTTACCTTATAACCAATGGAAGATTATTTTGGTAAGAAGTTCAGTGTCCATTGAGCACCATTGAGTTAGATTGTAGTAGTTTCCAGTGCAGCATTATTTTTATTTTTAAATATACTTTTATTCAAGAACTAGCAGGTACGTACTTGTGAATGACCATGACTGTTATAACAAATAAGCACACTGTGGAATGGTATTGGTTTATTATTGTCACGTGTACCAAGATACAGCAAAAAAACTTTTGTTTGCATGTTATTCAATCAAATCAGGTAATGCTTTTCACAATTAAGCCATATAGAATTACAATAGGTAGAGCAAAGACAAAAATACCAAAATGCAGAATAGAATTTTTCAGCTTTGAAGCTTAACAGTTCCAAAGAAAAAGCTCAATGTCCAATGAGGTAGGTTGGAAGATTGGGATGATAACCTAGCTTGTTGAAGGACTGATAACAGGGGAAGATGTTGCCTGAGTCTGGTGGTAGATGCCTTTCAAGCTTTTGGATCTGCCTGATGAAAGCGAGAGAAGAGGGAATGACCAGGGTGAAAAAGGTCCTGATTGTGTTGTTTGCATTCCTGAGTAAGTATGCCTGGTCCATAGCCCTATAAACCTTTCCTCTCCATGCAGTTGACTCGTATCTGCCTCCATTGGTCAGATGCAATTAGTAATGGTTAAAAATGGAGGCTTTGTCTGTGATGACTAAATCCCTTGTACAAACAAATAAAATCAATTTTCAGGGAAAAGATGCATACACTCCTTTAGGAATTCAATCACCAGTACTATATGAAAAGAATGTAGACATGAGGAACTCCAAATGCTGGTTTACAAAGAAAGAGCTAAAATGCTGAAGTAACGCAGTAGGTCATGTGGCATCTCTGGAAAACATGATGAGTCAGAAGGACCTGACCTGAAACATCACCTATCCATGTTCTCCAGAGATGCTGCCTCACCTGATTACTTACTCCAACAAATTGTGTCTTTTTACTATATTAACCCAGATTATTGTCATGTCAAAGGTAATAGGAGCATAATTAGACCATTTGGCCCATCAATGGCTGATCTATCTATCCCTCCTAACTACATTCTCCTGCCTTCTCCCCATAACCCGCCACCTGTATCAATCAAGAATTGTCATTGTTCTGTGTCAACGTAAGCCACACTTGATTAAAAACCAGCTGATGATCATGAAAAAAATCATCCAGTCATTATATTTGCTGCTGGGTATTATATTTGATTTACAATGCTAAATTCCTTTAGATTTGAGCGAGGGAGAAGGAGCTGGGGAAGAGAGGACTTCTTTAATGAAAATTATTAATTATATATGTAAAAATTATTTAAATTTTGAAAGTATGTGATTGTGAAATTTGTAAATGTGATCTTATTAATTAGCTGTGCATGTAATCACATCAGAGCAATCAATCCCAGTTTACTGAATGCACAGAGGAAGCAGGTGTGAAGTCGGAAGGGATTTTCTGGAGTTAATAGTTGATAATGCTTACCATCCTCATCCAGAGAAACTATCAAGAAAGGTATATACAGTCAAAATGGTATATACAGTCAAAATAACCTAGGTTAAGGGGCAGAGGATGTTGAGTTCATAACAAGATGGCATGTCTGCAGCTAGGTATAGTTTTCTCATTTATTTTCAAAGATATCATTCAAGTTCCAGATATAGAAACAAGGAACTGCAGATGATGGTTTACAAAAAAAAGACTAAAAGTGCTGGAATAACTCAGCGGGTCAGGCAGCATCTCTGGAGAAAATGCATAGGTGACGATTCAGGTGGGGACCCTTCCTCAGAATCATTGTAGGTGGGGAAAGGAAGCTGGAAGAGAGGAGGAGCACAACAGTGCATGGCAGGTAATAGGTTGATATGGGTGAGGTGTGGCGGCACCTGGTGGCAAGCCACGGGCACAACGAACCCTCGGCTCTGGAGGGCGGCATCTCGGTGTGGGAGGCGCTAGTCACGGGGTTTGTACCTAAGTTGGTATTTAAGGCCTGGCAACGCCCGTGACCTTGGAGGTGTAGGGTGCTGTATCGGAGAGAATAAACATGCCTCGTGCACACAAGTTGTGTCCGCTTAGTTTTTGGCTGGACTCCTGTGAGTCCCCGCTACACTGGTGACCCCAACGCCCAGGAGTGTAATCCTGGAATGGAAATTTGAGGAAAAAAATGCATTCTGCCGCTGCCACCTACGAGGCCGAACTCAACGCAGTCTCCCTGAAGCTGCCTACATTTTGGACCTCACAGTCGGGGGTATGGTTCCGGCAGGTCCCAATTCTACATCCGCAGTGTAACGGCGGTCGAGACCCTTTACCACTATGTGGTAAGCGCTCTTGATCAGGAGATCCACCACTTGACAGCGTACCATCCCCAGTCGAATGGGTTGGTGGAGCGATTCCACCGCTGTCCCAAGGCCGCCCTGAAGGTGCGTCTCACGGGCCCTGAGTGGATGGACGAGTTGCCATGGGTCCTGTTGGGGACTCGGACGGCCCCCAAGGAGGATCTGTCATCGTCCTCCACGGAGGTGGTGTGTGATGCTCCATTCACTGTCCCTGGGGAGTTTGTCCCTGTTGCTGATCGATCCCAGGAACCACCATCTGCTTGCGGGAGAGGGTCGGCGCCCTGCCTCCCATCCCAACTTCGCGTCATGGAGTGGCCCCTTCCCATGTGCCACTACCACTGATGGGCTGCCCGTACGTGACTCCCACAGGTCGCCCTTGCAGCGCCTGTATGAGGGCCTCTTTCATGTGCTGAGGCACGTGCCTACGACATTTGATTTGGACATGGGAGGCCGGCGCAATACTATGTCCGTGGCTAGTTTGAAACCGGCCGACTTGGACCTGAGCGAGCCAGTCCATGTGGCTCAACCGCCCCGTCGCGGTCGTCCGCCGACCTGGCCTCCCAGAGATTCTTCCAAACCGATCAAGCCCCCGGGGCGTGGGGTGGTATCTATGGGTTCTGGCCGCCTTGTTTGCCGTCCCGTCCGGTTCGGTGCCTCTGGTTCTGGGGGGGGGGGGGGGGTGGAGGTCATGTGGTGGCACCTGGTGGCAAGCCATGGGCACAACGAACCCTCAGCTCTGGAGGGCGGCGTATCGGTGTGGGAAGCGTTGGTCATGGGGTTTGTACCTGAGTTGGTATTTAAGGCCGGATAATGCCTGTGACCTTGGAGGAGTAGGGAGCTGTATCGGAGAGAATAAACACATCTTGTGCACACAACTTGTGTCCGCTTAGTTTTTACCTGAACTCCTGTGAGTCCCCACTACAGAGGTGTGTTTTTGATAGGCAGATGGTTGGACAAAGACCAGAGATGAAAAGACAAAATATAAGACAAAAGGGCGGAGATAGGAATAAGTCCAGGTGGGGCACAGGAGGGGGGGGGGGGGGGGTGAAAAGGGGGAGGTAGGGTGGGGGAAGAAGGGTTTGTTGGGAGATCTCGTAGGCCTTCGCCAGACCGTGTGCAAGTGTTGGGTATAGTTTCAAAGTCTACACTTGCTCTCACCGATATAGTTGATCCACCAAGGCCTACAGATTCACCCTCTTGTTAATTATTATAACTTCTCTTCCCATTCTCATGCTGACCTTTCTGTTCTGGGCCTTCTCCATTACCAGAGTGTGACCACATGCTAATTGGAGGAACAGCATTGGGCAGCTTACAACCCAACAGTATGAACATTAAATTCTCCAATTTTAGGTAACCTTTGACAAACACCCCGACCCCTACCCCTCCCCCCCCCCCCCCCCCACACCTCACGTGCCCCACCTGGATTTGCATCAATTTCTCCCCTCCTCCCCTTGCACTGACATTCCTTCCCCTAACATCACAATTCGCAACTCTTCAGTCCTCTTGTCTACAATTGCCAGGGAGGCCTTCATGTAAGAATGAAGTGTAAAGTCCTGCCACTACCACCACCCCCCCCCCCCACCCCCCCCCCCCCCCCCCCACCCCTTCACTAAGCTTTGGGTGAATGTGCAATTGCTGGGTACCAAGATAGACAACCTAGGGGTATGTCTGCTTAAGCAGAGGAACAAGAGGAACTGCAGTGTGTTCCTTGAGAGACATGGCATTCAGAGAGAGCCCTCAACTCTCAAACACAGTAATACAGCCCAAGAGGTGTCCATCCATTGTATGGATGGAACTGCAACATCAGGAAAAGGAAGAGGTGGTGACATCAATTTTATGATAAACTCACCATGGTGTGCAGCTCCTGATGGTCTTATCATATTCCTACTCCCCTGACCAAAACCATCTGGCAGTTAAGTGTCGACCATTCCACCATGCATGAGAGCTCTATTGTAATTCTGATGGCAATTTACCGCATGTGGACGTCAATATAGCACTTGTGGAACTGAGCGCTGTGATGTGGAAGCATGAAATAGCATCTTCTTCATCATAACTGGGGATTTCAAGAACTATGGACATGATTTCTAATTGTGTTTTTGCATTAAGATTATGTTTTAGCCAGTCTTTTTATTTTCGCTGCCTTGTATAATTTTACGTTGTGTATGTTGTCTGAGTATGTGTCTGTAATGCAAGCAAGATTTTCATTGTACCTGAAACTCGCTGTACCCGAACCTTGCTGTACCTGTGCATATGAAGATAAACTTGACTTAATTACAGATACTGGAATCTGGAGCAACACACAGTCTGCTGGAGGAGCTCAGCCAGTCAAGCAGCATCTGTGGATGGAAAGGAATGGTCAACATTTCAGTCCTGATGCAGGATTTTGATCTGAAATGTTCCAAATGCAGATCTACTGGCTGAGTTCCTCCAGCAGATTGTTTGCAGCTCATGCATGGTTAGGTCGGGTAGCTGGAGAGAAGCTTATCCCATCTGCAACAACAAAGGTTAAAAAGGTGGGCAGAGAATTTAACAAGAATCTATCTCAAGCAGGGGTAGTTATGATCAGGAATCGACTGCCTGAAAAGTGGTGGAAGCAGAAAAATCTGTGCTCTCAAAATTGAATTGAAATGTCACTTGAAAGAGAATAATTTACAGGGCTAAAAAGCAGAAGAAGGGACTAGTAGGATGTTTTTCACCTGGAGCTGGCAGAGCATCAATGAGCTGAATGGCTTCTCCCTATGGTGTAACAATTCTACTATTGGATCTATTTTCTTTATTTTAATTATTATGTTTGGGCGAGTGATATTCACAAAATTCAGCTAAAGTGCCTGGAGATCTAGATGGGAACAAAACTTCATATCAGGCTGTGATTTAAATTTGTACTGCCCCAGCATCTTAGATGGACTTGAGAATTGAAATAAAATCTTGTTTTACTGGTACTTGTTTTAACATGAAATTATTCCAAAATTTGCCTTCCATTCATCTAGTTAAATTTGTCCTCCCCCAGCATTGTCCTCATTGGTCATAAAGGTAAGATATCATATGACATGACATCCTTTAGTCCTTTATTTAGAGAAACGCGCCTTTAATTATCTTTGCCGCAAAGCAGGGCACCGTATGTACAGATGTCTGAAGCTATGCTTAACACCTTTATTGTTCATCCTACATGAACTGTTCAAGGAACTTCATACCGCCAAGTGAATGGGAAATATTAATGTTTTCATTTGTCATCCCATAAGACACTGCAGGTGAGGAAAGGGCAATTGTTCTTAGTGTATCTGAAACAGCACCACTGCCTCATTTACTGTGGGCAGTGCTTTTAGGGAATGGATGTCTTTACTCATAACAATGGATCAGGTGGGCACACTAAGCCATAGGCTGACATTATAGAAATGCCTTTTATTCTACCATTTATTATTCTCACTTAGAGAAGACATGGGTTGGAAACTGGTCACAAATGTACTGCAGAAAATTCTCATTCTCATTTGAGACTGTAATTGGGGTATTTTATAATGAAAGAGTAAAAGGGGCTTTGCTTATCTTTTAGCCTTGGTGCTCTTCACCAGAAATTGATACTGACTTCAGATGCTTCACTTTAAAGCATTAGCACCCTTAATTTAATAAGCACAAACTTGATCTTGGGTTTCTTTTTTATCATCAGTTGGGACATTTTTTCCCTTGATTGTGCAATTAAAGTGCACTTTAATTATATGCAATATTGGAATTCTAGGTTGCAAAAGAATTTGTAGATCATTTAGAAATATTTAAAATATATATCTGAAGTAAATATATTCACCTCGGTGATCAAGAAATAAAGATTCCTTTAATCAGTCCATACAACTTGGAAAACTTGAAAATGCATTTGTAAACTAAAGATCTCATTACAAATATTTGTCACTCTGAAAAATTGTGGTCTGACTTCTTCAAATTATTCTTTGATTTAAATAATCAGTACCTGTATTTTTATAGAAAACAACTCCATTCATTGGAATTCACTGGAAATTATGAAAAATCATAACGGATGAGGCTATTATTGAAACATAAAGGCTGGCTAACATTGTAGAAGCAACCTTTCATAAAAATGTTCATAACGATAATGTTAAATATTCTTGGTTTGACAGGAATTCAATATACTCAAGGGAAACAACAAGGAAAGATAAGTGCGTCATGGAGACCCATTGCAGGGTCACCACCCAGAATGTCAGCCATCTGCTTGCCACTGCAGATGTCGCTTAACTCACTAAGTTCCTCCAGCTGTTTGTTTTTTCACGCTAAAAGCATAGATTCTTGGTCTTAGTGAAAGTGGAAGGAGAGGCTGCAACTTCCACACAACTTCCATACCTCCGCGCTGAATGAAAACGCCATTTTACTTCGGAGTCACGTGAGTGACTACGTGAATAGAAGCCCGTACAGCCGTTGGTGCATCATGTTCTCGTTTAATCTTACTATTCTTGCACGTTATCCTTTCCAGAAACGCCACCGGTCCTCACAGGTGGACATTAAGTTCCCATGGGAAGAAAATCAGAGTAAGAGAATACTTCTCGTACTCATTAATATTTATTCCTTTAAAAACATCTTTGGAAAACATCTCGCCTTTTCCATAGATTAACTGCACAGTAGAAGTATGATTCATTGGATGTGAGACATAAGCATCTGAAAGATAGAATATTATTGGAGTTATGCTTTTCTATTCCTTGAAGAGATTATAGCCATGGATTTTACAATATAGTATTACCTATACAGTGCCTCATACAATAAAAGTGTATGCTGTGAGATTCAAATACTAATAGTTCAATATAGGCAGAACTCATATCAGACCTCTAGTCTAAACAATCAGCTTTCCAATTCGTATCCAAATTATGTTTGTGCATTCTAGTTCAGTGAAGATAAACTGAGCCATAGTGTATGTTTATGCTACTATTATGACGGTAATGGGCGTTCTCTGGAACAGTCAGCTCCTTCTTTAAATACAAAGTACTCAGTAATTT
Source organism: Okamejei kenojei (assembly GCA_035221665.1). Taxonomy (NCBI): domain Eukaryota; kingdom Metazoa; phylum Chordata; class Chondrichthyes; order Rajiformes; family Rajidae; genus Okamejei; species Okamejei kenojei. The sequence goes on from CM069140.1 coordinate 38,538,584, forward strand.
AAGAGGATGGTAGTTTAAAGTTGTGACCCCAGACTTTCAGAGAACTACAAGCATGCACAGTCCCACTGCTCTATGTAGTATTTGGTGCTGAGAATGACGGTTTAGAAACTGTTCACATGTTCGGAAATGAAAGCACCGAGGGGCAGCAAATGGAGAAGGAAAGAATATAAAGAGATAATAAAGGTCAAGATGAGCACTGCCTCTCATGGCTTCTCTGATGCACTGAACTAGTCATTATAGTTACCAACTCTCTGAATTTAAACCACTTGAGATTTCCCAATTTCCATTAGGTTGATTGGATTGACCTTTACCGTTGACACTGTGGGGAGACTTTCATCTTGCACGTCCGGATTCAATTCAAACCAGGTTCCAGGGTGAAATGACAGTGTGCTAACCCACTGTGATTGCACCACCCGCACTCAGCTGCTTTTTAAGGTCACAGTTATCGTTTGTTCAGCAGTTGTTCAATTCCCAGCAAAAGTTAACAGATGGCAAACTGAAGAAGCAAAGCACTCAAGATTTGGTAGGAAAAAAAATGTGAATAAAAGGATGTACAGTTGGATTTCTTAGTGCCTTTAGGCTTTAAATAATGGGCAGAAACTCTTTTTCATATCTCATTCTTACTCACTCCACTTTGTCTTTTACACTGTCACCAAGAACCAAGAACCAAGACTGTCCCTTTCCTTTTTTTCCTATTCTGGCTAGCCCTCACGCACATTCCTTTTGCTCCAGTGTTTTTCCCTACACTGCATATTGACCCCGATGCTGCCCCAAATTCCTCTGTATGAACTATATCTTGATCTGCTTCCCTCCCTTATTCTCTAGCCCTGAGAATATCCTGTGGACTCAACGATGACTGTATTTGTAGAACACACTGATATTCTGGTCAAGGATTCTTGGAACAAAGATTAATCCATCACCACCATAAAGAATACACCGGGATTCAACACCTGCCCACAGCACATTGGGGGACCAGATAATACCAGCATCAGGCAATATCAGATGGGCAGCTGTAGTGTGTAGAAAGAAACTGCAGATGTTGGTTTAAACCGAAGATAGACACAAAAAGCTGGAGTAGCTCAGCAGGACAGGCAGCATCTCTGGAGAGAAGGAATGGATGACATCTTGGGTCGAGATCATTCCACAGACTGAAAGTCACAGGAAAAGGAAATGACTGCAGTGTTCCTTTTGAGGAGTCTGAGGTGGAATCCATGCCAGACTACATGTCCTGGACAGTCTAACAAGTAGACAACAATGTAGAGGGAGTCTTCTGAACTACCTCTGCTTATTGACGGAAAAACTACTTCCTGAATTACATTGTGGATCACACCCACCCAGAAGCACATTTGGTCGATCTTCAACTCCAAAGTAAAATGCAGTGATCAGCATCAGCCACTGTACTTTTTTTGGCCATTCAAAACATTTAACTCTGTCAACTAAGAGGTCTGTGGAGTATTCCTGGTAAATTTGGCTGACCTCAGAAATTTGGCTCCATTCTATGTCTGTTATTTGAAGGCAGATAACATCTTAATTCCACTGCAATGTAATGTTTGTGCAGATTTTGATTTAACGACGCTACAGCATTGTCCCAATATTTTCCTCATTTTTTCTTCTCACATCATGCAAGTTATTTTTAATGAACTTCCCTCTGGAGGGGAGCTAATCTAAAGGACAAATTGGAAATGGTTTCACTTGAGAACAAAGGTTACTCCACCCTCACCATCAAGTGGCAATATTCAGATAACTCTTGCATATTCACACATTTACAGGCCCAACTCTACATCATTGTACACTGTGAACTGTTCAAGAAGGGTGAGGAAGGGTCAATTACATTTATCATAGTCACATTGGATGATACTTATTGCCTCGTTAATAACCCATTTCCAAATATGCAACCATGATATCACTATCTCAATCTTTAAAACTATACAACCACATTCAAATAAAAGCACACAGTGGTTCAATGAGCTTTTCTGCAGTTCCAAAGTCCTTTAACTACTTTGCACTTCAGAGATTGTTTTATTACCTTCGTAAATTATAACATATTCATGATTTATTCCAATTTTATCTAAAGCATATGTTCAGTTTTCTTTAATCATTCCCTCTCTGGAATAACAATTCCATTGGTGTGAATAATATATTAGTATAATAGGTCAGATTGTAAATAAGTTTTGTTTTTGAACATATATCATAGTTTTAGTTTTAGAGATGCAGCATGGACACAGCCCTTCAGTGTGTGCTGACCATGATCATCCATACACTAGATCTGCCCTGCAACCTAGGAACAATTTAACATACAAACCATGTCTTTGAAATATGGGAGGAAATCAGAGCACCCAGAGAAAACCCATGCGGTCACAAGGAGAACAGACAAACTCTGCACAGACAACACCCGTAGTCAGGATTGAACCGACTGTACTTTTTGAGAAGGCTCCACTCTTTCAATGTCTGCAGTAAGATGCTGCAGATGTTCTACCAATCGATGGTAGCCAGTGCCATCTTCTTCGCTGCCGTGTGCTAGGGCAGCAGAGCGAAGGATGCAAACGCCAATAGGATCAACAAACTCATCAGGAAGGCTGTCTCCATCCTGGGGGTGAAGTTGGATTCATGGGAGGTGGCCTTGGAGGGGAGGATGTTCAGACTGCAGAGCAACCTTGACAATACAGCTCACCCCTCCATGACACACTGGTCAACCCGAGTACCTTCTGCAACAGACTGGTTCCACCAATATGCAGGAGAGAATGCCACAGGAGATCCTTCTTCTCCGTGGCTATCAAACTATACAACTCCTCCCCGTTCTGTCATAGAGTGGACTGAGACTAACTCCCCCCCCCCACCCCCAATCTTTGCACATCCCCAATCCTTTCCACTCATCACTTTAATTTCACGTTTCATGTACTTTGTGTTTTTATGACTGTTAGCAGATCAATTTCCCTCCAAAAATAGAGTTCTATCGTATCGTAGAATAAACCACACATGGAAACTCAACAAGCACAAGAGAGGCCTGTGCCAGATGTGGCCGAAATAATGCAAAAGTGATGCCTTGTAACAGCTTGGAAAAACTGAAGCAACAAACGATCCGCTGATGAGCTCAACTGTCCAAGTGCGGGGGAAATAAATTGTCGACATTTCAGGTGAATAACAATTCCACTGGTGTGAATGATATGCTGGTAATATTGTTCAGATGATACATTGCTTTTGAACATTTATTATAGTACTGCATCAGGGCATTTATTATAGTACTTCATCAGGGCTAAGAGTGGAGACGGAAGATAACTAGTATAAAAAAGAGAGGTGATAAGACAGGGGCCAGTGGGTGATTGCTGAATCAAGAAAGGATCGAGAGTCAAGAGAGTCAAGAGTGTTTTTTTGTCATGTGTCCCAGATAGAACAATGAAATTCTTACTTGCTGCAGTACAACAGAATATGCAAACAGTAAATAATATGATAAACCCCCTCTCCTCCTTCCCCTCCTCCACTCCCTCCCTCATCACTCCCTCCCTCTCCTTTCCCCCACCCTCAGTCACCTCCTACCCTCAGTACTCCCTCCCACCTCCATAACCCCTCTCCCCTCCCTAGCCCCCTGACCCGTTGGGACCCGTTCCCCCAACGCATAATTCCAACACTCACCCGTTCCCCCAACACAACCCGTTCCCCGCAACGCAATATTCCACCACTCACCCATAGCCACCAACTGCACAGGTGCGACTCATAAACTCCCTTCTCCTCGTCTTCACCCTCCATCATCTCTCCCCTCTCTTCCTCCCCTCCTCCACTCCCTCCCTCACCTCTCCCTCCCTCTCTTTTTCCCTACCCTCAGTCACTCCCTCCTTCACCTCTCCCCATCACACTCCCTCACTAAACACAATGTTTAAATAACATTTCTGGTTCTGAAGAAGGGTTTCAACCCGAAACATTACCTATTTCCTTCGCTCCATAGATGCTGCCTCATCCGCTGAGTTTCTCCAGCATTTTGTCTACTCAAGGATATACTCTGTTCCAAGAGAAGCTGGAAAAAGATAACCACCGAAAAGAAGAGCTCATCAACAGACTGGGCTTAGCTATTACTGTTGTATATGAGATTTAATGAATAACCTAAGTGGTATAGCATTAACATCCTTAACAATATTAACATAGAATATTAACATAGAAACAGTAATGAATGCTAATCAGAAATGCAGAAATGGGGATTTTCAAATTAACATTTTAATTTAACCTAATAATTCTCAAGTAGATTTATAACGGGGGCGTGAGGGGCAGAGACAAGCTCCTGGCTCAGTTCCAGGAGCCAGAAATAGGTTAACCCCTTCAACCAACAGTTGATGATTTCTGAGGTTAAAATATATGCTTAACACTTAGTAGATAAAAATGATAGTTATATCCTGAAATACCGAGGAAATGGACATATATTCTGTAAATGGGAATTATACATCAGATTTTTAAACCGGTCCCATTCCAGTATGTTATGATTAATTGAGGTAGCGGAGCTATTTGTTTGTTTTATATCGACACGGAAGTCAATAAAATGCTTTTTCCCACCTACAGGTGGGTCACTTGTTACAGTGCGGACACTGTATTCTCACTTGTCTTAGTTTAAAAAAAATCATTTTCACATTTAATTACGTGTGTTTTATTATTCAACGACTATCGCAAAGGGAATCTACTAACTGAACATTGTAGGGTAAATGATCCCCCTATATCTAAAGACCTGAGGTACGAATGCACCGCAAGACACACAGGTATTAAATCTATTCAAAATGCAAGACGATAACCAAAATAAACTGGGAGGAATCTCATTTTGTAGTTGGAACATTAGGGGTGTTAACGAACGCATTAAAAGGGGTAAGATTCTAGCTCAGCTGAAAGCATACAACACAGATATTGCTTTTTTACAAGAGACCCATCTTAAACTTCAAGACCAAACTAGATTGAGGGCGAACTGGATAGGTCAAACTTTTCACTTGTCATACTCGTTGAAATCTAGAGGATCGTCTATTATTATTCGCAAAGGCATTCAATTTAAACCCAAAACTACCTTAACAGATAAGGACGGGAGATATTTGATAGTTACCGGGGAGATCCATGCTGCCCGAATTACCCAATTAAATGGAAAGAATGACTAAGAACAAACCGTTTTGGAGGTACAATCCTCAAATTTTAAAAGACCCGCATGGGAATACATATTTAAAAGAGCAAATGGACCTTTTTTTTCGAAATAAACGACACGCCAGATATCACCTACACTATTATGGGAATCTTTTAAAGCATTTATTCGAGGCGTGATAATTTCATATCATGCTTTTCAAAATAAGAAAAATAAGAACGAACAAAGACAGTTAGAAGAACAAATTAGACAACTGGACATAGAAAACGCTAAAGACCCCATTACGGGTAAACATAATAGAATAATAATACTGAAATTCAAATTAAATAAATTATTATCAGAGAAAGTCATAAGATTATTACAAATTACAAAACAGGAACATTTTGAATTTAGGGATAAGCCCCACAAACATCTTGCACGTCAGTTAAAAAAACGACAAAAGGATCACACCATTTTAAAGATTAAATCAGACAAATGGGAAATATTGACCTTGCCGAGTGATATTAATAAAAGATTTGCACAATTTTACGAGAATCTGTATACATCTAAAACGATAATGGACACCAACAAAGTTACAGAGTTCTTGGATAATTGTAACCTTCCTAAATTAGAGTTGCAGGAACAAGAGGAATTGGAGCACAAATCTCAAATAAGGAAATAGAAAAAACAATAATCTCATTAAAAAATGGAAAAACACCAGGTCCTGACGGATTTAGTAATGAATTCTATGAAATATATTGACTCCTCGCCTACAGAAAATGTATACTTATGCCTTCAAAGAACAAATACTACCTGAAACACTAGCAGAATCCACGATCACATCAATACTTAAGAAAGATAAAGATGTGAAAGAACCTGGATCATACAGAGCTATTGCGTTGTTAAACACAGATCAAAAATATTAGCGAAAATACTAGCTAGAAGACTAAGTAAATATGCTAGTAAATTAATACGTCCGGATCTAACGGGGTTTATCCCTAAGTGACAATCATATAATAATTTGAGACGCCTGCTCAATATAATGCATTCACACTAAACGGAAGATCAAAAACTATCAATCATATCGTTGGATGCAGAGAAAGCATTCGATCAGGTCGAATGGGAATATATGGTCAGGGTATTGCAAGAATTTCAACTGGGAGAGAATTTTATTCTATGGATTAAATTACTATATAATAAGCAACGGGCAGAATATTAACTAACAGTAATTTATCTACGAAATTTAATTTGTCAAGGGGTAATAGACAAGGATGTTCATTATCACCTTTGTTATTTGCCCTAGCGGAAAGAATTAGAACTCATCCGAATATCGTTGGATATAAAACAAAATATTCCAACAATAAAATATCACTATACGCTGACGATGTACTATTGCACATCACAAAACCTCATATTACTATACCAAATATTTTAAAATTAACAGAGGACTTCGGATCATTCTCAGGATATAGAATAAATTGGAATAAAAGTGAAATCATGTCAATAAAACCGAAAGACTCTACGCATCTTTTACAGTTTCCTTTCAAAATAGCTACGGAAAAATAGTTGGGCATCGAAATTACTAGAAGATATCAAGATATGTTTGACAAAAATTATAACCCTCTACTTAAGAAACTATATAACTTGTTTAAATTTTGGAAAACGCTTCCGATGTCCTTAATAGGCCGAATAAATGCCATAAAAATGATTTTTCTACCACAAATTTTATACCTGTTCCAATCTATTCCAATATACTTACCCAAAAAGTTAAAAAAAAAAAATGGACTCAGATATCACAAATTTTATTTGGGATTATAAATCCCACAAAATACAAAGAGCTCATCTGAATAAACCCAAAGTAGTAGGGGGATTAGCACTCCCCAACTTTATGTATTACTACTGGTCTGTAAATATCAGAAACATGATCCAATTGCTGGATAACTCTCCCCAGCTACCGGATTGGACCATTATGGAAAAAGAGGATTGCTCTCCTTATAATATTGGAGCAATCCTTCTCTCTCCAATATCGATGAATAATATAAATTACAACAACAATCCAATTATGTAATAAATGTAAGACTCACCTTAATACAATTTAAAATCTTACACAGATTAAACAATTATACTATTCAAAAACTAAAATAAGTAAACTTTTTCCCAACGTCTCACCTATATGTGATAAATGTCAATGTCAAGAAGCTAATATAACACACTCATTTGTCTTTTGTACAAAAATTCAAACATTTTGGACTAAAATCTTTGAAATTTTCACAAAAATATTTAAAATAAAACTGACTCCAAAAGCAGACTGGGTTATCTTCAGGATATCGGAAGATAGCCCTGAATTAAATGTGTTTCAAAAGACTTTATTTGAATATGGCTTAATAACTGGAAAAAAGCTAATCTTAAAATTCTGGAAAAATTCTCCTATACCAACAGTTAATATGTGGATTTCAACTATGTTCGAAACACTACACTTGGAAGATATGAGACTCCGACTAGCATGAAAATCAGACTGCTTCTATAAGACGTGATCTGCATTTATAAATCTATTACAAGGATAAGGTACAAGAATACCTTAAAAAAGTACCGATGTCGGCAAACGGGGAAGAAAAACTGTCGAGTTGATAGATTCCTTTTGCGAGATGTTTATAATAAAGTAACTGACTTCTCTTCTTTCTTTCTCTATCATTCCCTTTTTCTTTTTTTTTCCTCTCCAGGGTCTATCTCTTAATTTCCAGTCTCAAACTCTTCAAGGGTTTCCTTTCCCTCTGTCACGCTTTTGCACTTTCACATCTCTTTTTCACTTTTCTACTTTCTTTGCTGGTATTTCTCTCTCTTTTCTCTCTTTTCTAAAGCCTTAAAAAATTAAGGGGTACAATGACTGTAATGCAATATAAGGGATGTACACTGATGTAACTTACAGTACCGCTAAATAAATAAAGCTATTAAGAGAGGGGAGGTTATGGGGGTAGGGGAGAGGAGGCGAGGAGAGGTTGGGGGGTAGGGGAGGGGGTGTATGTGGGAGGTGGGAGGGGGAAGTGGTGTGTGTGGTGGGGCGAGGGGCGGTGAAGGAGGCGGGTGTGGGCTTAGCAGCTCCCGGCCGCGGATCTGACCACACTCACTGGCTCCAAGACACACAGCCCCGGACTCACTCAGCGGCTCCTGTCCCCGGCTCCTGTTGCACTCAGCGGCTCCTGGACATGGCTGTTGCACTCAACGGCTCCCAGCTCATCGTGGTGGTTGCCACCACCGCTCGTGAACACAGCCCCCGCCCATGAACACAGCCCCCGCCCGCGAACATAGCCCCCACCTGTGAACACAGCCCCCGCCCGTGAACATAGCCCCCGCCCGCGAACACAGCCCCCGCCCGCGAACACAGACCCCGCCCGCGAACACAGCCCCCGCCCGCGAATACAGCCCACGCCCGCGAACACAGCCCCCGCCCACACTCTGCTCACTCCGGTGATTGACAACAGGTGCCGAAGGGGCGTCGCCATCCCGGCAAATGACAGGAGAAAAGACCAATAACATTTGTAATATTTCACCGATTGGAAGAAAACTTGATGCACTTGCAGCACAGGAGAATGGCGAGTAAGGTGGCGAAAAATCGTAGCACTATCAGGTACCATTTTTGCCAAATTTAAAAACAATGCAAACTAGAAGAAGACAAGATTAGAGTTTTATAAGTATACTAGACCAAGTGCAGACCCGTTGGGTCTGGACCCCAAACGTGCTTCAGTACCCAAGTACGGGGGAGGAGGGGGGGGGGGAGGGGGGGAGGGGGGGATGGAGGGGGGGGGAGGGGCCCAGTAGGAGGCCGCAAAATGAGTGAGTGCTGCAGCAGCTGCAGTTATGGTGTCTGGCCAGCAGGAGGCCATAAAATGAGTAGGGGGGGGTGAAGGATTTGATATTAAAAAGTGTACATAAAAATGTCTAAATGTAATGAGGAGTGCGTTTGTGAATGTACGTGTAATGTGTGGCAAAATGGAAAAAATGGCGGCGTTTGAGGGTCCAGTTTTGGCGGAGCAGGGAATCAAAGGGCGAAAATGTGACAGCCAGCCGGCAGCCAGATGGCGGTCGGCAGACACACACACAGTTTTAAAAGTATATGGATATAGATATAGACTAAACCAAGTGGGACCCATTGTGTCCCTGTCACAAGAGAGGCCTGGTCCCCCAACGCAATATTGCACCTCTCACCCATAGCCCCCACGGGAGACCTGTTTCACATTCCCCAAGGCAATATTCCACCACTCACCTGTTTTCCCAATGGGAGGCCTGGTCCACCAACGCAACCCATTTCCCAAGGCAATATTCACTCCCCCTCTCTCTCTCTCTCTGTCTGTATCTCTTTCTATGTCTCTTGCCAAGCTCATCCCCCCGACACTCTGCTCTGTGAGGTGCCATTGTGACATCATTGCTGCAACTCACCCCTCCCCCTGACACACTGGTCTGTGAGATGCCATTGTGACATCATCCCTGCAACTGTCAGAAAACTCTCATAGCACAGTAACTGTTATTATGATAATTTGGCTTTAATGAAATGTTTAAATATCAATAACGTGAAATATAACATCAAATCTGAAGGCAACTTGACAGGAATGACCACAGGACAAAGGTGCATAAGGTGATGCAAAAATGTATGCACTATGGTGTACCGTTTTGCTGTTGGTCCCCCTTTATTCCTAAATCTTGAGTTTTTATGTTTAAAAATGTAACATTTCTTGTAAAATATTGCATCAAATGTGAAGAAACGATATAAATGACCACGGCAAAAAGCTGAATAAGATTCTGCAAACATTTTCACGCTATTGTGTACCGTTTTGGCGTAGTTCCTTGCTCTCAGACAGACAAACGTCGAGACTTTTAATAGTATATATATATATATATATATATATATATATATATATACATACACATACACACACATACTCAAAAAAAAACAACAGTAGTGCAATAATAATAATAATAACAATAATAATAATACGGATGACGGTTTATGGACAGAAGGAGCCAGGCAGGATGTGGGAGTGGGAGCAAAAGAGATGGAGTCAAGAAACAAAGGCTTATAGACAATATATAGAGATAAACAAAAGAAGAAGAAAAGAGACAGAAGAAGTCGGGTGAGGGGAGGGGAGGAGAGGGGGGTATGAGGATGCGAACAGCTACCAGAGGTATATAAACTGGGGCAAAAGATACCTGCATGTGAGAACACAGATAGGCAAAGTTTTGTTTTGGTACCTTTTTCAGACATTGTATTTGGGAGGGGCGAGGAAGCTGGAAGAGAGATGTGGGTGGAAAAGTATGGTAAGTGATAGGTGCATACAAGTGAAGAGGGTTTTTCATGAAGATAGTTGGTCAAAGTCCGGAGATGAAAAGATAAAAAAAATGAGAGAAGGATAGAAGAGGTGTGAAACGTGACATCGGAGGAAGAAATATGGGTAGAAGGGGAAAGGGGAAATGGTTGCACAGAGAAGAGAGGGTTAAAAAGGGAGGCAGCGATTGTAGGTTAGTTAATGAGGGAATTCAATGTTCATACAGTTGGGTTGTAAGCTACCCAAGTGGAATATGAGGTGCTGTTCCTCCAGTTTGCAAGTGGTAATGGTGGAGGCCCGGGACAGAGAGTTCAGTATAGGAATAGAAACATAGAAACATAGAAATTAGGTGCAGGAGTAGGCCATTCAGCCCTTCGAGCCTGCACCGCCATTCAATATGATCATGGCTGATCATCCAACTCAGTATCCCGTACCTGCTTCTCTCCATACCCTCTGATCCCCTTAGCCACAAGGGCCACATCCAACTCACTCTTAAATATAGCCAATGAACTGGCCTCAACTACCCTCTGGCAGAGAGTTCCAGAGACTCACCACTCTCTGTGTGAAGAAAGTCTTTCTCATCTCGGTCTTAAAGGATTTCCCCCTTATCCTTAAGCTGTGACCCCTTGTCCTGGACTTCCCCAACATCGGGAACAATCTTCCTGCATCTAGCCTGTCCAACCCCTTAAGAATTTTGTAAGTTTCTATAAGATCCCCTCTTAATCTCCTAAATTCCAGAGAGTATAAACCGAGTCTATCCAGTCTTTCTTCATAAGACAGTCCTGACATCCCAGGAATCAGTCTGGTGAACCTTCTCTGCACTCCCTCTATGGCAATAATGTCCTTCCTCAGATTTGGAGACCAAAACTGCACGCAATACTCCAGGTGTGGTCTCACCAAGACCCTGTACAACTGAAGTAGAACCTCCCTGCTCCTGTACTCAAATCCTTTTGCTATGAAAGCTAACATACCATTCGCTTTTTTTTCACTGCCTGCTGCACCTGCATGCCTACTTTCAATGACTGGTGTACCATGACACCCAGGTCTCGCTGCATCTCCCCTTTTCCTAATCGGCCACCATTTAAATAATAGTCTGCTTTCCTGTTTTTGCCACCAAAGTGGATAACCTCACATTTATCCACATTATACTGCATCTGCCAAACATTTGCCCACTCACCCAGCCTATCCAAGTCACCTTGCAGTCTCCTAGCATCCTCCTCACAGCGAACACTGCCCCCCAGCTTAGTGTCATCCGCAAACTTGGAGATATTGCCTTCAATTCCCTCATCCAGATCATTAATATATATTGTAAATAGCTGGGTCCCAGCACTGAGCCCTGCAGTACCCCACTAGTTACTGCCTGCCATTGTGAAAAGGACCCGTTTACTCCTACTCTTTGCTTCCTGTTTGCCAGCCAGTTCTCTATCCACATCAATACTGAACCCCTAATACCGTATGCTTTAAGTTTGTATACTAATCTCTTATGTGGGACCTTGTCGAAAGCCTTCTGGAAGTCCAGATATACCACATCCACTGGTTCTCCCTTATCCACGCTACTAGTTACATCCTCGAAAAATTCCACAAGATTCGTCAGACATGATTTACCTTTTGTAAATCCATGCTGACTTTGTCCAATGATTTCACCACTTTCCAAATGTGCTGCTATCCCATCTTTAATAACTGACTCTAGCAGTTTCCCCACTACCGATGTTAGACTAACTGGTCTGTAATTCCCCGTTTTCTCTCTCCCTCCCTTCTTAAAAAGAGGGGTTACATTTGCTACCCGCCAATCCTCAGGAACTACTCCAGAATCTAAAGAGTTTTGAAAGATTATCACTAATGCATCCACTATTTCCTGAGCTACTTCCTTAAGTACTCTGGGATGCAGCCTATCTGGCCCTGGGGATTTATCGGCCTTTAATCTATTCAATTTACCCAACACCACTTCCCGACTGACCTGGATTTCACTCAATTCCTCCTTTGACCCACAGTCCCCTGCTATTTCAGGTAGATTATTTATGTCTTCCTTAGTGAAGACGGAACCAAAGTAGTTATTCAATTGGTCCGCCATATCCTTGTTCCCCATGATCAACTCACCTGTTTCTGACTGCAAGGGACCTACATTTGTTTTAACTAACCTCTTTCTCTTCACATATCTATAAAAACTTTTGCAGTCAGTTTTTATGTTCCCTGCCAGTTTTCTTTCATAATCTATTTTTCCTTTCCTAATTAAGCCCTTTGTCCTCCTCTGCTGGTCTCTGAATTTCTCCCAGTCCTCTGGTATGCTGCTTCCTCTGGCCACCTTGTACGCATCATCCTTTGCCTTGATACCATCCCTGATTTCCCTTGTTATCCACGGATGCACTACCTTCCCCGATCTATTCTTTTGCCAAACTGGGATGAACAATTTTTGTAGTTCATCCATGCAGTCCCTAAATGTCTTCCATTGTATATCCACCGTCAACCCTTCTAGAATTAATTGCCAGTCAATCTTGGCCAATTCACGTCTCATACCCTCAAAGTTACCTTTCTTTAAGTTCAGAACCATTGTTTCTGAATTAACAATGTCACTCTCCATCCTAATGAAGAACTCAACCATATTATGGTCACTCTTGCCCAAGGGGGCACGTACAACATGGAAGGGGAGTAAAGAATGGGAAGGGGAGTAATAATGGGAGATCCAGCAGGCTTCAGTCACTAATCCTACGCTTCCGGTCCATACCTTACAGGTTACACAATGAATGATGCTGTAAAATACAGAACTGCATCCCACCATCATTCGGAAGGGAGACGGTTGATTTGAAAAATAATTAAATGTATATTAATGACAGGATTTTATTGAGAGCTTAATATGTTCATTTTGTGCTTTTATACACAAATTCTGGTCAATATGTTGTATGAACAATTAATAAAGATTAAATTAATTGTTTATATCTGCAAAATCAATTGAAACGGAAAACTAATAATTTGAATGTTTTCAATGGCATTCAAACGAAAGAGTCCCTTGAGGAGCTATGAACTCTTTGGTGAAAATTACATTTTCATTATTGTTCTTGCAACACCCAATTTTACTTCGGAATCACGTGAGTGACTACGTGAAGAAGCCCCGCCAGGTGCACGCGCGTCATTATGTCCCGCGCATGTCGCACTGAACGGGCTGGAGGGCACAGCTCCACCAGCGGTAAGTAGGAACTTCTTAGGTAAGTGTTTTAAAAACTTTACCCAGAAGTATTTCAACTCCATTATGCTGGCTCGAGCAGTCAATAGGAGTTGGAGAAATAGAGCTGTCAGGAGGAGGATTCGTTCTTAGCGTGGGTCCAGTGAGGATTCACGAATTCGATCGGGTCGGGACATAAGCGCGGCAACGCTGGTTCCGATGCTGGGTGCCATTTTAGCGGCAGCTGTCTGATAGCGTGTGAATCTTCCACACTAGCTCCAGGTACTAAGCAGCCTGGGGCTGCTGCTAGCCATAGAAAGGCAAAGAGAAAGTCTCACAGACCTGTGTTTTCTGACGACGATGGTGACTCTCCCCCTGATAATAAAATAATGTGGGGGAGGATGGAAAACATGGAGCAGATGCTCCAAACTTTGATTACACAAGGGTCCAAGGGCCCAGTACTGTCCAAGAGGGCCCATACCAAGAACAACATATGGAGGGGCTTTCCATATATTGGGGTTATCCTTCCAGCGCCTTGTTTAGGACTGGAGGATGCCTCCCTACAATATGATTTGGGAGAAGCAGGGCAGGATGCAGCTGACCCTGATTCTGGTGTCCCTGCTTATGTGCAAACACCAGCGCACAAGAGCCACGCTCCGGGTGTCCCGGAAATAGCAATGAGTTTTGCTATTCCGGAGGGGACTGGTGAGGCGATGGAAGACTACCTTGCCAGCAATATCAATTATTTAGTATCTCACCTGCTCCAGCAAGCTATGATGCAAGAGACTACAAACAAATATAAGACACCTGTTTAATGTGCATCACTGAAAGTGCCCACGGTGAACCCAGCTATCTGGGCACCCATGAGTCCATATTTGAGGGGACAGGAGGTTCGGTATCAACATGTCTTCCAACTGGTGGCTGCAGCAATTACTGCATTTGGTCAAAGGGACAATCATTACTGCACTATGGTCAAAGGGACAATCATTACTCAAACTCAAAAAAGATATGTTGCCTATTTTATGCAATGCATTTTTGAGGTAAATTGCATCAGGGAATATCGCCGTCAGGCCAACACTCAACAAAACATTTGCTGCTCTATGTAAGGCGACTAATGTACAAACGCCTGAATTCCTGTTTGGAACGGATCTTGTCAAGAAAATTCGTGAATTTCATGATGAGGCCAAAACAATTGGCTTAATGTGGTCAAGCATTTTGAGGCCACCTATTCGAAAACCTGGGTTAATATACTGAAGGTCCGATCCAGGTGCTGGGCCCAGCAGGGGGAGGCCAGTGGTGCAACGACGGTACCCACCAAGACAGGCCGGCTACAACCCCAATATGGGAAGACAACAGACTTACAGGTCAACTGTAGAGGTACAGGGAATTTTGATAACGATAAAGTTCTGGTGGCCAATCTCCGATTGGAGGTAGATTACAATTGTTTTATAATGAATGGTGCTGTCTAACGTCTGATATGTTTATACTAAATACTGTCTCAGGTCTACCATTGAGTTTATCTCAGGGATAGATCCACGTCAACAGCACAAGCCTACTAAAATGTTGGTGTTTTCTGCTGCAGAGACTGAACAGGTAAACAATGTTGATTGATAAAGCCATTACTCATCCTCAACAATTGTGTCTAATATTTCCCCAGACCTCAAAAAGATGGGTGTTGTAGAGTAATTCTGGACCTCACTCACTTAAATTCTTCAGTTCTCTATAGGCATTTTAAACTGGACACCCTCGTTACTGCTAAACAGCTGCTATCACAGGGCTGTAATATGGCACTATTGATTTGCAAGATGCGTATTATTCACTGCCAATTCATGCTCATTATCGCAGGTACTTGAAATTTAATTGGATGGGACAGCTGTGGCAATACAAAGCATTGCCTAATTGATTAAGTTCAGCACCCAGACTATTTACTAAATTGTTAAAACCTGTGCTGGGGCTATTGAGGGCCCAGAATCACATTCTAATGGCTTATTTTGATGATATCTTAATTATCAGCAACACTAAAGAGTCAGCTGAATAATCGGTTGCAGCAACCACAAAAAATGTGTCTGAGTCATTAGGGTTTTGGTCCATCCAACTAAGTCCAAGTTACAGCCAACCCAAAATATTGAGTATTTCGGGTTTCTTATTGATTCAGTTGATATGACAGTAACATTACCAACAGCCAAGGTTGTGGATATTGTTGATGTCTGTACTTGCCTCCCACAAAAACTTTATCCCTCCATCCGAGAAGTCGCTAAGGTCATTGGGAAATGGGTCGCAGCTTTTCCTGCAGTACATTTCGGGCCTTTGCATTATCAACATTTGCAGAGAGCACTAAACAAGCACTAAAATCGAATGCAGCCCATTTTGATCGGGTTATGCAGTTACCAACCACAGCTCTCGCAGAATTGCAGTGGTGGATTGTTAGTGTAAATCAAGCTACCAATAACATTTTGGTACAAGACCCTTCACTGATCTTACAGACTGATGTAAGCGCTCTCGGATGGGGGGCTATGGACACCGAGTCTAGCTGTGGGGATCGATGGCATGAACACGAAGGGTTTATTCGCCACACACGGGATAAATTCTTTGGAATTATTGGGGGCATTTATGAGTTAAAGGCGTATTGCTCCTCAATGAGGAATTTACACGTTCAACTCCAGATTGATAACGTATATATGCAGTGGCATATATTAATCATATGGGAAGCGCACGATCAGTATCATGTGTTAACTTGGCTAATGTCATGTGGCGTTGGTGTATTTCAAGGAATATCTGAGTTTCAGCCATATATTTACCAGGTATAGACAATGTGGTGGCAGACCATAGGTCACGTAAGTTTAATGACAATATAGAATGGATGTTGAATTCTAACATATTTCACGCAATTGTCACTCGCTTTGGGTTGCCAGAGATTGATCTGTTTGCATCCAGATTAAATCACCAGTTGCCTAAATATGTTTCATGGGAGCCAGATCTGGGAGCAGTAGCAGTGGATGCATTCTCGTTACATTGGGGGCACTCATTTTTTATGCAATTCCTCCATTTTGTCATCCCAAAATGCCTCACCAAACTAGAGCTTGACTCTACCACAGGCGTTTTGGTGGTCCCAGATTGGCCAACTCAACGTTGGTTCGTATTAGAGCTTCGAATGATGGTTCAGCCATTCATGATGATTCCCAGCTGCAGTAATTTGTTGGTTCATCCGGTTACAGGAGAAAATCACCCTTTACATGACCGTATTAATTGTTGGTCTGCAGGTTCTGACCAGACCATTCCAAGGACTTGGATTGTTGAACAGGGCCATGGAGGTTCTCACTGCAGGCTGGCGAAGTAGCACTCAAAAACAATATATGGTTTACATTAAGAAATGGGAGCTGTTCTGTGTACAATCCAATATATCTTATCATACTGCAAGCATATGTGATGTGTTGGAGTTCCTTGCTAAGTTGCATTTTGATGAGCACTTGAGTTATAGTGCCATTAACAGTGCTCGGAGTGCGTTGTCCTCTTATTTGGGGCACACTTCAGAACAACATCCTATCGGGTCTCATCCGTTAGCATCCCGATTTATGAGAAGAATTTTTAATAAAACCCCTCCAAAACCTCGATATACAGAAATCTGGGATATCAGTCTTGTTCTCACACTCTTTCGGCAATGGGCTCCAATTACTTCATTATCTATGCAGAGATTAACTCTTAAAGTGGTTATGCTAATAGCACTGGTTCAGCACAACGTGTACAAACATTGCAATTGTTACGAAAGATAGTATGCATTTGTCTGTACATGACATTACCTTTTATGTTTATGATTTAATTAAACAAAGCAGGCCAGGTATGGCAGGAACCAAGGTGACGTTTAAAGCCTATCCTCTTGACCAAATGTTATGTGTAGTTAAAACACTTAAGCCAATATATTGAGGTAACAAGGAGTCTCAGAGGTTCTGAGACGGGACTGCTCATTAGTCACAAAAAGCCATATGAAAGAGTGTCAGCACAAACTATTTCTAGATGGTTGAAACAGGTTCTCAATTATGCTGGAGTCGACACTCATGTCTTTAAATCTCACTCCACCAGGGCGGCATCAACCTCCGCGGCGAAGGCTCAGGACGTGCCGCTAGATCTAATCCTCGCGGCCGCAGGATGGTCTAGAGCAGCAACATTTTCTCAATTTTATGACAAACCTGTACAGACAGTGCCACGGTTTGGGCATGCCGTTTTGGGTTCCATTTGTTTTCTATCATTGTTTGTAATTACCCCTGGGACAGAGGGGTTATTCCTCGTTTTCTTATTATTAACAATAGTTATTGAATAATTCGAAGCAATGTTCAATATATTATTTATTCCCTACTGTGTCAACCGAAGCAGATTGTCGTATGGAGTGCATCTACGGCATGAAAATACAGAGCTTTGAAATCTTCACGTAGTCACTCATGTGACTCCGAAGTAAAATAGTAAGATTAAACGAGAACTTACCAGTTTGAAGTTTGATCCTTATTTTATGAGGAGTTACGTTGAGGGATTATATGCCCTCCGCTCCCACCCTCATAATCTAAGAGATCATCTGGTAGTTCTAGTCTTCTAAAAGCCTTACTTTGTTACTTTGGCTATTTGTTTCTGTGTTTTCATGCCGCTGCTTTGAAGTATGATGCGCATGCGCCTGGCGGGGCGTCTTCACGTAATCCCTCAATGTCACTCCTCATAAAATAAGGATCAAACTTCAAACTGGTAAGTTCTCATTTAATCTTACTATTTTCAGCGCTAGTTTGAAAAACACTTACAGTGAGTGCTCCGCAAATGATAGTGGTAAGTTAATTTAATGTCATAAATCGTTTCATTAAATGCCACGTATTAATAGAAGGAACAAATAATCTTTTATATTAAATTATTTTATCTAAACTTCAGTTTAGGATTAAACAGTGAGTTACACTAAATTAACAATGGACTTCAAATCACAAAAGAATCTCAAATTCACTTGGACTGAGGCATTGGAGCACTTTCAAAGAAATTGCCATTATTTTTTATTCTGTCAACTCAATAACAAACCAGTAAAACAAATTATTACTGGTTTTACAAAGTTAAATATAAATGAATTGTAATAACAATTGTAGGAAAGGTTTAAATTTAAGTTATTTTTGATTTGACATAAATTCACAAATGATTTTGCTAATTCAAAGCAGCCCATTTACACACACAAATTTAAACTTAAACCCAACCGATATGAATGAGTTGTGCCTCATTTTTATTTTATTTGGTCCATACTGTACATTGGTCTTACAGTGTTATGTCTCAGATTGGAGTGCAACCTTGAAACCAACCTTGCTCTATAAAATCGGTTAACAGAAAAACGACCATAACCGCCATAGTTCTACATAGAACCGAGAACAGTACAGAATAGGAACAGCCTATTCAAGCCCTACAGCCCACAATGTCCATACCCAATATGATGCCACATTAAATTGATCTCCTCTGCCTGCAAGTGACCCACATCCATCCAATACTAAAAGTGTAAATGCCATTTACAGTTCATATCACCACCATCCCTGGCATCACATTCCAGGACCCACCACTGTCTGCGTCAATAGTTGTGCCCCATATATCTCCTTTAAACTTTGCCCCTCTAACCTTAAATCTATGCCCTCGAATCTTTGGCATTTCCACCTTGGGAACCGAAGGATCTGCAGATCTTCAAGATGTCCGTCTATGAGGATGTTACAAAGTTGTCTACTTCTTTAAGGTTGTGGATCACAAAAGCCGACAATAATAAAACAAAGGGATAATGCGAACAACACCATTGGTCATAAAAAAGAATCCTGCCACTGATGCCAGCAACCTCTCTTTGTCTGAGGATGAATCCAACTTTGGAAGCTAATGTGATAGGCAGAAGAAGCATAAAAATGCAGAGGTCTATAAGGAGATTGGCAACCAATTGACAGGCATGTGCAAGGAGACAAGTCTGACTGTCACATCAAACCACTGGGAGAGGGGTGGGATGAAGCATCTAGTGTATTCCAGCTCCAGGAGACTGGGAGCAGTGAAGCATCCAGTGTATTCCAGCTCTGGGAGATGCGGAGCAGTGAAGCATGCAGTGTATTCCAGACCAGGAGATGGCGGGTACAGCACCTTAGGAGGGGAAAAAAATCAAGAAGAGATCGCCTCCCAAGCAACAACCCGCCTGCCACTTTTGCGGGCCGGAAGGGTCTGTGTTCCATGTCGACATGGATTGTGTGAGGTTGCAGACTCTGTTCCAATACCTAAAGGGGCTGCTCCTTGCCTTCTGGCTGCATTTCACACCCACCATCTTCATCTTTGAACATCCTGTGTGAAGGGAAGAGGATAGAGCTGAAGATGTCCTGGTATGGGTTGCTCCTAGGCCTGGCCAAGCTGGCCATCCACGAGGCATGGCACCAGGCAGAAGAGGGCTCTGCCCGAGCCGGCTGCCTGTCCCTTTTCCGGTATTATGTTCGTGCCCGGGTGGTTTTAGAGATGGACTATGTGCTGTCCACGGTCACCCTGGGGGATTTCTGGGACCGCTGGGCACCATGTTGCGGGTGGAATGCACCCTTAATAAGGATTGTTACATAGTTGTTTCATTTTCAGTATATTTAATATTTAAGAATATTTATTTTATTTTGTGCTATGGTGGAGGGTTTGTTGCTATTGTTTTGTATTGTACATCTTATTCTTGTAAATAATTGATTTAAATTATTTTTGGTTAAAAAAAAAAGCAGCAGCCCCCAGCAATGCCAGCAGAATCCCCTCCCTGATGGAGCTGACGCCGAATACCTGACCACAGAAACAGTGCTAAATATTCTTAAATAGTTCACCAAATCAGTGGCCATTAAGGATCAGGACAATGGACCGTGAACCCCAAGACTATTACAAGTTTTTAAAAGCTTTTTTGTAAATTATCTAAAATCCATTAGATGATGATCCATACATATAAAATTTGATTTTCATGACAGGATTATTTGTTATTATTAACATCACTTACCTTACTCACCATTTTTAATATTATTTTTATATTATGTATTTTATTTCATATTATATAATATATGGATTTAAGTATGATTGGTATTATATATAGTTAGTTCAAGGAGACGTGTGTATAACCAATGTCACAGATATTAAATTTCATCGATCTGATGTTTTGGTATAGGATTGGGTTGGATGAGCTGAGACATCTACTCCATTATAAACCACCTTAATAATAAAATGTATGACATAAACACTAGGATTGGGGGTGATGGAATCACCATCTGTAGTTGGAATGTTAAGGGAATTAACGAACCAATTAAAAGAGGTAAGGTTTTAGCTCAATTAAATAGATTGAAATCTGATATTATTTTTCTCCAAGAGACACACCTTAAAAAAGACGCGTAGCAGTATAGATTAACAGCAAAATGGATTTCCAAAGTATATCACTCTTCATTTACACATAAGTCTAGAGGGGTAGCAAATAATTATTCGTAAAGGTATACCTTTTAAACAAAGCTCAATAATAGAAGATGTTGAGGGTAGATATATAATAATTACAGGTGAATTATATTCTAAAAAAGTAATCTTTATGAATATATATGGTCCTAATTTTGATAATCCATTATTCTTCAAGAAAATATTTAACAATATCCCTATATCCACTCAACATAATCTAATAATTGGAGGTGATTTTAATTGTACCTTAGATAATTATTTAGATAGATCATCAACGAAAAGGAAAACCACTTCTAAGTCAAGTACATTTATAAATTCTTTTATTAACACAGCAAACGTTAAGGATATCTGGAGAACTGATAACCCATCTGGTCGAGAATATTCATTCTTTTCACCTGTATTTGGAACCTACTCAAGGATAGACTATTTTTTAATAGATTCAAAACTAATCCCATTTACATATGACTCAAAATATCATAATATTATTATCTCGGATCACTCTCCATTGACATTTAAGATAAAATTAAAAGACATAACTATTAAAACCTCTAACTGGTGACTCAACCCCCAAATATTAAAGGATAGGGCTTGTTATGATTACTTGGTAAAACAGATTAAATTATTTTTTGAAACTAATGACAAACCTGGAATTTCACCATCATTGCTTTGGGATACATTTAAAGCATTTATGCGTGGTGCGATAATATCAGCACACGCATACTTTAATAAGGAAAATCGTAAGACTCAACAAAAGTTGGAAAATGAAATAAAACAATTAGATATTGAAAATGCAATATCCCCTTCTAAGGGACTAAGTAATAAAATTGCATCATTAAAATATAAGCTAAATAAAATATACTCAAATCAGATTATTAAACTTTTTCAACAGATTAAACAAGCACACTTTGAATTTGGGGAATTTTATAAGAAGTTTCATGATCTGATCTCTCCAGCTTACATACAATATATAAATATTTATGAACAAGGAAAATGTTACCAGAATCATTAAATTAATCTACAATTACACTTATCCCTAAAGCTGATAAAGATTTGGAAGACCCTGGATCATACAGAGCAATAGCTCTTTTAAATACTGATCAAAAAATACTAACTAAAATTTTATCTTGGAGGCTAAGTTTAGTGATTAATAAATTAATACATTATGACCAAACAGGTTTTATTCCAAAACGCTATTCATCCTATAATCTGAGACGTCTATTCAATGTCATGTACTCAAAAAGATTGAATGATATTGAACTAGCTGCCATATCCTTAGATGCTGAAAAAGCATTTGACCAGGTTGCATGGCCATATTTATTTAAAATAATGCAGAAATTTGAACTGGGGGATAGATTTTCCAAATGGGTAAAAATCATATACTTGAATCCAACTGCAAGAATATTAACAAATCAAATGCTATCAGCAAAACTTTATCTCTTTAGGGGTTGTAGACAAGGATGCCCGTTATCACCATTACTATTTGCTCTGGTAATAGAACCATTAGCCGAAATGATTAGATCAGAACCAGAAATATATGGATATAATACCAAAACTACAACGAATAAAATATCTCTATACGCAGATGACATCTTAATTTATATTACAAAACCGGAGATTAGTATTCCCAATCTATTTAATGTTATAACTAAGTTTAGTACATTTTCTGGGTATAGAATTAATTGGAGTAAAAGTGAAATTATGCTTATAACTAGAATAAAATTAAATATATTAGAACAATTCCCACTTAAAATAGTCAAGGACAAACTCAAATATCTAGAAATTAATGTATCTAAGTCCTATAACTGTCTATTTAAATATAATTACCCTCAATTATTAAATAAACTAAAAAAATATTTTTTATATTGGAAAACACTACCTATATCAATGATCGGTAGAATAAATGCTATAAAAATGATTTTCTTACCACAATTGTTATATTTATTTCAAGCCATCCCTTTATATCTCCCTAAAATGTTTTTTAAAAAAATAGATACTTTGGTTAATAGTTTTATTTGGGACTATAAAAACCATCGAATAAGTAAAAAAACATCTATGTAAATATAAAAAATGGTGACTGGCAGGGCAGTTCAGGTTAAGGATATGAATTTTTGGTTGGTAAATTTAGATTATGAACGAAGCTGGCTAAAGATGGAAAAGGAAGACTGTTTGCCTTTTGATGTGATTCTTTTTGCACCAAGGGAAGTAAAAAAAAAATGTATGGTGCCAACCCTATAATTTATAGCAATAGACGTATTTGGAAACAAATAGTTAAGACCCTACATATGGATAATTTGTCACTTTGTTTGCCAATTATGAATAATCCCTTGTTTAGGCCCTCTGTATTGGACCAGGGGTTTAGACACAGGAATGACACCTTTTACAAGAAAGGACATTTTCGTTCATTTCAAGAGTTACAGGATATTTATGGATTGCAGTCAAATAACATATTTAGGTATTTACAAATCAGAAACTATATTAGGTCAAATACGCAAGACTATAAAAATAGAAAACCAGGATTATTAGAAATTGTTTAATAAACAACCAAATACAGAAAAATTAATAGCGTATATATACAATTATTTTGGATAGGGAAATCCCAACTTCGGAAATATATCGACAAACATGGGAAAATGAAATAGGTATTATCTATAATAACGAAGGATTTGGGAAGAAAGCCTACAACATATACATTGTGCTCATTAAATTGCTAGACATATATTGATACAATTTAAGTTATTACACAGATTACATTATTCAAAAGCGAAATTAAGTAGAATTTATCCTAACATTTCTCCTATTTGTGATAAATGTCAGAACATGGAAAGCTAATTTAACGCATAGTTTTGTAACGTACAAAACTCAATCAGATATCTTTAGAGTTATCTCTGAAGTTCTTAAAATTAAACTGGACCCAGATCCAAAATTAATAATATTAGGAGTTCCGATTCAAATTTAATATTAACAGTAAACCAAAAAAATTTCCTGGATTACTGTTTGATAACAGGGAAAAAATAATACTGATTTTGGAAGTGAACATTATCCCCCACAATTAAAATGTGGACAGTGGAAATGTTGGAGACGTTGCATTTGGAAAGAATCAGATTTGTCCTAATGGACAAATACGAACTCTTTGATATGGTCTCCATATACAGAATATTTGAAGGGGTAGCTTTTCTTGGCATCACAACTCAATGAGTACCCGGCAGGATTAGATGAAAATAACTCTCTGTTTTTCTTTTTGATTTGTATACTTGTCTCTATTGATATCGCTATTTGAAATTGTGTTATTCACTATTAAGATGTATACTATAATCGCTCTTCTTTTTAAATATATATATATATAATACTTTGTTTTAATTAAATATATATAACAAGAATATATACATATATATATATTTTCTCTCTCTTCTCTTTCTCTTTCTATATAATCAAAATTATTATTTAATCACTATTCTTATTGATTAAAATCTAGTCTTTACTTTTTCTACTTTCTAAAA
Source organism: Okamejei kenojei (assembly GCA_035221665.1). Classification (NCBI taxonomy): domain Eukaryota; kingdom Metazoa; phylum Chordata; class Chondrichthyes; order Rajiformes; family Rajidae; genus Okamejei; species Okamejei kenojei. The sequence continues at coordinate 38,563,073 of CM069140.1, forward strand.
AAACAGAAGTTTATAAGAATTATTCGTAACATTCGTATACTTATTGAAATAAGTTGGTTGTGTATTTGAAAAGTTGTTATACCGTTGTTATGATGGATTACTTTTAATAAAAATATTATTACATAGGATTATTTGTTAGGCAAATATTGTGCCGTTTAAAATCTCACATACTTCATGCAGTGAAAGATTTATTTACAGGATTTTTAGCATGACAATAGTTCATATATTCTGGGTTTCTCATGATTATAATGGTGTAAAACACCACAACCAATAAAAGAGTAGGGAATCTTGAGCATCAGGATCTGAGTACTGTATTTACTACACTTTTGTATGCTCCAGAAGTTGACAATATCTTCATGATGTAATCTTGGCAATAAGTGAGTTTGGTATTCCGACTGCGCATGCCCAGGTCAAGGGTCACTTGTGATAAACATTCTCGGCGGCTGTGCTGCTACGTGGGTGCAGATCTGCGTTTCAGCCGTGGTCGGGATCGGACCCGGGTCTCTGGCGCTGCAGAGTTGCTGCTGGGTCATCCCCGTCCCCTCCCGGGTGTCCCGTCCTTATTCGGGGCAGCCGAGAATGTTCGGGGTGGTCCTGGGCTGGTGGGGCGCTGGCCTGTTGCGGTGGCAGCCTGGGCTTGCAGCCGGCACGGAGGTGAGGGTCTGGCTCCGGTTCGGCTCTGCCTGTCCCGCCGGGTTGACCTGTGGTCCTGGACCGTTGCAGTGGCGGCTCGGGCTTGCAGCCGGCATGGGGATGAAGCACCAGCTCCACTGCTCCGGGCCAGTGTCCTGTCAGTCCAGAGTTGTCGGTTGGCCTGGCGTGGCAGACAGAGTTGAGCTGGAGTTGGCGCTTCTTCTCCATTCTGGCTGTGGGCCTGAGCCGCCGCTGCGGCAGGCCGGTGTCCCGTCGGTCCGGGACTGTCGGTTGGCCCGGCAGGGCAGGAGGAGTTGGGCTGGGGTTGGCGCTTCTTCTCCGCGCTGGCTGTGGGCCTGGGTCACCGCTGCAGCAGGCCCTTGTCCCGTCGTTCCAGGTCGCCCTAGGCATCTCCATCCACCTCCGGACGGGGATGGGGCACTCAGTTGGGGGGGGGGGAGGGGAAACGGTCTAGTGGCGGTTCGACTGCACTTGCGGCGCTGGAGGCCGGGTTCGATCCTGGTTGTGGATGGGGCACAGGTCTGTGTGCATGCGGCAGCATGGTTGCCGGTGGTGTTTATCGCGAGTGACCTTTGACAAATCCCATGGTTCCTTGTGTTTTTCGGAATACCGAATTCGCATTTTTTTGCTGCAAGTGCAGTTGCAAAACCCGAGTCCAATGATCGAGATGCCAAATCAAAATATCTGCTGTCTGAACATGAGGAATCTTCACAGGCCCAAAAAGGCCTGCAAAATATTTGTGAATCATTGACTAAACTTTGCCAGATGAAGGGAAGTATACATGCAAGAGAAATCTTTGTGCCTTTGTGCATAGATATGTCAGAGGAAGAGTGTGCACCGTCACAAGAACAATGATATTCGGCAAGATAATCATCAATTTAGCTTCTCTACTAACGTACCTCTGACAATGCCATACTCCCTCAAACCTGCACCGAAGAGCTGATCTGAATTCAATTCCTTTGAATCAGCAGCCTTTTGATTTAACAGCAAGTTTGTTACCAGCTGGGTTAAAGTGACACTTAAACCTTAACATCATAGAAACATAGAGATTTATGATATCGAATCAGGCCTTTGGGTCCATCGTGTCATGTCAGCCATAAATGAAGTTTTGTTGGTTACTCCCACATCCTAGCACATATCTGCAGCCTTCAAATGTTTATTCTCATGTTTTATCTATGAAAATGGTTTCAACTTCTGCCATCCCTTCAAGCACTGAGAAAGAACACAGAGTAGTTTGACCTCTTGCACTGGATTAACAGAGCTAGAATAAATCAAGTCTCCCAAAAGTGCAGAGACTTAGGAGCTTTCAGGACTAGCAAATAAATCTTTGTTGAGGTCTTCCAATTTATAATGCTTTCACTGATGCCCAGGTGATCTGAAAAACATTGGCAAAATGTTTAACCCCTATCGAGATGAATGAGAAAAAAATCCATAATATGTTAATTTACTTACACCTTAAGGGCATGAAAAATAATAGTGATAGCAATTTTTTAGTTCACTAGTGATAAAAGATTGCCTACCCAATTGGTAACTGACCACTGATTTACAGCAATGTCCTCAAGCTCTCTCTTTCAACATCTTAAGGGGCTGTCCCACTACGGCGACCTAATTTGCGAGTTTAGAAGAGTTTGCCCTCGACTCAAACTCGCAGCATGGTCGACAAGTGGACCTAGGAGGTCCTATGACCTCACTGTAACTCCCCTTCATGCTCGGGGGAAGTTCCCGCAAACTCGCTGCCTCAGTTTGGTTGAGGAAAAATTTTCAGCATGTTGAAAAATGTTCCATGAGTAAAAATTGGTCGGCATGGTTCTTTTGAACTCGTAGTGCAATGGAGTGGGGTCACTATGTAGTTACAGGCAGTCGAGGGCAGCCGTAGTTGGCTCATTGGAGTTTTCAGGACCAAGGAAAACCTACCGTTAATGTAAAATGCCTGCTAAACTTTATTAAAAGTTGTCTGGCTTCTTAAAATTGTCTCCACTCCTTCTCCCCCCCCCCCCTCCTTCTCCCCCCCCCCCCTTCTCCCCACCTTCTCCCCTCTTCTCCCCCCCCCCCCCCTTCTCACCCCCACTCCCACCCCCATCCCCACCCGCTCTCTAAAAGACTTACCGTACACTGTGCAGCCGTCATTTACCTTTCTGTACATCGCGGTTGTGAATTTCAGACAGTGCTCCCCCACTTTTCATCGCTGACAGTCGATCCAGCTCGAGGTTTTTCAGGCGAGTGCCCTCGAGCTTGAAGGTTGAAGACAGTCGCTGAAAGGTCGCGTCAGTGGGACAGGCCCTTTATCGCTGTTTCACTATAAGCAACAAATAACTTACTGAAAAATATTAATTATGACAGATACTGAAAAATATTAATTATGACAGAGAACACTTTTCTCTAAAATCTATTCCGAATGGTGCGGAGGCTGGGAATTGTATATTAAGGTCGTTATCCATATGTATCTAAGGGTTTAGTTTTCATCATTCGTGAACATTTGTTTGAAAATTAAACATTAGTAAAATGGCATTCTTGGTACTTCACATCTTCAGTCCTTTGTTCTTGATTTAGTTTAATTTCTTGTAACCTTTGTAAATGACTTGGTCAAATGTAATGGATTTTTCTGTAACTTCAAAAGCTGCATGTCCAATATAGAGAAGATTACAGGTTAGATTATTCTGTATAGCCTCACCAGCCAGATACAGACAGACGTATTACTTAGAAATGGAACGAATGGAGCTGAGATTTAATCAAGTAATCCAGACATTGTTACTATTATGGAGACTATTTGATTCCAGAGACAGAGGATTCAGATCCAGAATCCCTGCAAATGAAGGTTCATCAGTAGAGGCTGATAACATCCTCCCAAAAGATGACTAAAAACCCAAGCAAGATTAAATTGTTAAAGTTGCAACAGTACTGGAAATATTTCCAGCTACAGCTATATAGGTGCGCCAATCACTTCTCTAAATCTGTAAGAAGGAACTGCAGATGCTGGTTTAAACCGAAGAAAGACACAAAAAGCTGGAGTAACTCAGCGGGACAGGCAGCATCTCTGGAGAGAAGGAATGGATGACGTTTCGGGTCAAGACACTTCTTCAGACTGGTTAGGGATAAGGGAAATGAGAGATATAGACGGTGATGTGGAGAGATAAAGAACAATGAATGAAAGATATGCAAATAAGTTATGATGATAAAGGAAACAGGCCATTGTTAGCTGTTTGTAGGGTGAAAATGAAAAGCTAGTGCGACTTGAGTGGGGGAGGGGGAGGGAGAGAGGGAATGCCGGGGCAACCTGAAGTGAAAGAAATCATTATTCATACCATTGGACTGTAAGCTACCCAAGGGAAATATGAGATGCTGTTCCTCCAATTTGCGTTTAGGGTCATTCTGACAATGTGTTTTTAAAGGGGAGGGAGGTGTCAGAGATGGTCCAAGTAAATTTGAGTGCAGGATGAAAATTGGAGGCAAAGTTGATGAAGTCCATGAGTTCTGCATGGGTGCAGGAGATAGCACCGATGCAGTCATCAATATAACAGAGATAGAGTTTGGAGATAGGGCCAGTGTACTCATGGAACAGGGATTCTGTTGATTTATCAAATAGTTAAGAAGTTTAATCCTAAATTAATCTTGCTAATTTATATTAATGTCAGCTGTGAATTTATAATCGGCAATCAGGGGGAACATTCAAACTTCACTTACCTAATTATGTAAATGTATTTGAAATAATTATGTGCTGTAAGAAATCTTTCAAAATGAGAAAGAAATCTAATCAAGTAGTTTAGAAACTAATTGAAAAATAAAAAGTAAATTTTTACCTGCAGTCATTGTGCTTCCTAATTTGTTATTATTAGGAGTGGCAGAGCAAAACGCACTGTGCAGAAAAGATGAACTAAATATATTTTGTCAATTGCAAAGCAAATGCGGGGAAAGACTGTGAATAAAAAAATACAAAGAATCAAATTGCTCCAGGAGGTTTTAGCCCAGATTAAGAAATTTTAAATGTCAAAAGAAATGGGTTTTGCACTACAGTAGATGTATGATCCTTTCAAAATTAACTATCTTCAATATTTCCATGTAAAAATACTTTAATCAGAATACCTAGTGTTTTCTTTTGGCAGGGAGACCTTTACGGTGAAATGTAAACATGCAAGAGCAGAAACCTTGTACTTGAAGTTTAAATTAAATGGTAATCCTTTCCTGTTAGCTAAAGAAGAAGCTTTGTAAAAGTCAGGGAAAGGCAGATTCGTGCTCACTATTGGGATTGAAGAACACTTACTGAAAAGTGCATTAGGAGTACGCATAACACAAGTTTTGTTCTTGCATATACTTCGCTGTGTATCAAGGAGATACGAGAGGAAACAGGCTGTTAGAGAAAACATGGTGCATGGGTTGCCCTCGGGGATACAGATAGCCAGAGGGAGATCAAGACTCATAGATCCTAAGCAGTCTGACATAAGGGAAGGTAATCAATAAAAATATGTGTGTACATTAAGACCAGCCACTTTAGAAACTAGAAGCAGGCACTGAAGGCTGCCTATGGTGTAAAGAAACAAAGTGAAATGAGAATATCAAAAACAATCCAAAGGAAATGAATAGACTTTCAGGGGATAGAATGCTTAAGAACATCTGAGTGGGTGAAAAATGACTGGTGTAACAGTATATGTCACAAATGACATTCTAGCTGAATATGAAATTAGTTTGCTGCCTGCCACAGTTTGAGACATTTTTTTATGGGGACAGAATGGGGTAATGTCACAGCAGCACAAGCCTTATTGATAGAGTGCAGTTATTATAATAAGGCAGATATTTACAATGAACTAAGGATATCAAAAATAATGAGCTGTTATTTCATTCCTAATGTTAACTGATTAAAGAAAATTGGACAGAACACCATGCAAAATACATGGTATGATTGAGGTAAAATATAAAATGGCTGATATTGATTAAACCACCCATTATATATTTCTCTAGCTTCTCATATTAATTGAAGTCAAATATAATAAAAATGAACAGATTAAGAGTTCTGCTTAAAATCCCAAAGATAGATTACTAAAATTAATAATGTTGATCGTAATAACATAATGTAAAATCGGAGTTAAGAACAATTTTGCCTCACTTATTTTTAATAGCTGTTGACAACAAATCCAAGCAAGCTGTCAGAGTAAGCTTTCACTTTACATCTAAAGGTCAGAATTGCTCAACCTCTATTAATAGATGGGAACATTGTGCTCTAATGCATTCGTGATGAAGTTTTGACTCAAAATTGTATTGCTTTACTTAAATGGATCTTTGTGAATTACAGTTAATGAGCACAGTGAACAATATCCAGCACTTTTAATAACCTGCTTCTGAGATGTTCCTAATATTATATATATGATAATATATATTAATGCAATAGTTTAAGAAGATTCATATTGGGTCCAAAATGTAACATTAATAGAAATAATGTGGGAACTTCATTTTCTTTGCATAAAAAAACATACTACTGGAGGAACTCAACAAGTCAGGCAGCATCTGTGAGGGGAATGGACAGGTGACTCTAGTCAGAAATTGTCTGTCCATTTACAATGACAAATGCTGCAACATGTAAGCCTTACGTATCAGTGGTGTCTTCCTCATCAGGTCTCAGTCACATGGAAACAAAATGCAGTTTCACTGGGAAACTCTTCCACCATTGTCATATGCTGAAGTCAACATCGACCAGGCTAACTCTTTACCTTGCTGCAATGTACCATTGTACATTACAGCAAATGCCCATTAAGGATTAGGTGCAAACATCAAATCATCATATGGTCAAATTTGTTCCAAAAGTGCATCACCTTTTAGCCAGGTTTGATAACAGCATTTGAAAGACACTTGGACTGGTACAAGGATGCCAAAGGTTTAGAGGGATAGGTGACAAATGGAGGCAGATGGAAGCTTAGATGAGGTATCTTGGTTGATATCTATGAATTGAGCCAAAGAGTCTGTTTCTGTGCCATTTGATTCTATGACTTCATGATTATATCCGGTGCTGATAAAAGATGAACCATGGGAGTGGAATGAGGAGCAGCAAGCAGAATATCATGTGTAAAAGGAGCCTCAGAGTGAACTACCTGGTGTTCACTACAATAGCAAAAGTATGCTGAAACTTGCGTGCGATGCCTCAAAAATGTTGTTGTGGCAGTCACCCTCTATGTTACGGATGTAAACCGTGAGCACCAATTGCTCACATATTTATGCAGACTGAAATGAATTAACACTGAAATCAAAAACAGCCATTCACTGACCTTTAGTGTCACTTGTTTTATCAGTTTCTACTGGAATGACAATTTATATTTATGAGGGATTTCTAACCTCTCCTGGCATTCTTAGCAAATTGTATACAAATGTGAGCTATTTTGCTATCTCAGCACAAGGATTATATAGTACATCAGACAATGCAAGCGTTTGCTCAAGGTTCCTGAGTGAAAAGACAAACAAAGGATTTGAAGAAGAATGACTTTACAATTATCAATGACTCTTTTGCAGTCACGGCTGTGGAATTGCAAGTGTTACTCAGATAGAAACCATTTTAAAGCAAGTGTACAAATATATCCAGATTGATTGAAATGAGTCAGATGTAAGACTGAACAATGACAATCAAACATTTTATCAAAAATTAATCTACAAATCAGGGATATTTCAAGTGCGAACAAGATTTCCAGAGAAGTACACATGTCTTGGTCCACCTGAAGGGGGTGGCCCACTGTTTACATGGATTAGATAGAGACATTGAAGAAATAGAGATGGGAGGGGTGGGAATGCAGAAGTTACTTGAAATTAGAGAAATCAACATTCATACAGCTGGGTTGTAAACTGCCCAAGCGAAATATGAAGTGCTGTTCCTCCAATTTGTGTGTAACCTCGCTCTGACAGTGGAGGAGGCCCAGTACAAAATGTTCTGTGCACACTATAAACGAGGAGTTAAAAAAACATTTAATGGAAGGCCGGTCAAATATGCTTGTGTAACATGATTAACAGCTTTTCTCAAACTAACCTCAATCCTATAACCACCTGATTATCTTTTGCACCTCCACCCCATCAATCCACCCTTAATCATTTGACTGATCTTCTACCCTCCAACATAGCTTGCTGTTTTTCATGCAAATGTTCATACGTGACCCTCAAATAGTGTGATTAGAGCATTGATGGATGCAACCTCACGCCAATCTAGGGCAGAACACCCATCAGCACATCTGCAACACAAGTAAACAAGTATAAGAGCAAAGAGGTCCTTCTGCAGTTGTACGGGGCCCTAGTGAGACCACACCTGGAGTATTCTGTGCAGTTTTGGTCTCTAAATTTGAGGAAGGACATTCTTGCTCATGTAGGTTCATAAGATTAATTTCTGGGATGGCGTTACTGTCATATGCTGAGAGGATAGAGCGGCTGGGCTTGTATACGCTGGAATTTAGAAGGATGAGAGGGGATCTTATTCAAACATATAAGATTATTAAGGGTTTGGACACGCTAGAGGCAGGAAACATGTTCCCGATGTTGGTGGAGTCCAGAATCAGGAGCCACAGTTTAAGAATAAGGGGTAAGCATCAAACAGGAAATTAGAAATGCATGCAACAAGGGTAAAACAGTTATAATGGGTGACTTCAATCTACGTATAGATTGGGTGAATCAAATGGACAGGGGTGCTGAGGAAGAGGATTTCTTGGAATGTATGCACGATAGTTTTCTAAACCAACATGTAGAGGAACCAACGAGAGAGCAGGCTATTCTAGACTGGGTATTGAGTAATGAGGAAGGGTTAGTTAGCAGTCTTGTTGTGCGTGGCCCCTTGGGCAAGAGTGACCATAATATGGTTGAGTTCTTCATTAGGATGGAGAGTGACATAATTAAATCAGAAACAAGGGTTCTGAACTTAAACAAAGGTAACTTTGAAGGTATGAGAAGTGAATTGGCCAAGAGAGACTGGCAAGTGATTCTTAAAGGGTTGACAGTGGATGTGCAATGGAAGGTATTTAAAGACTGCATGGATGAACTACAACAATTGTTCATCCCAGTTTGGCAAAAGAATAAATCAGGGAAGGTAGAGCATCCATGGATAACAAGGAAAATCAGGGATAGTATAAAAACAAAAGATGAAGCATACAAATTAGCCAGAAAAAGCAGCCTACCAAAGGACTGGATGAAATTCAGAGTCCAGCAGAAGAGGACAAAGGCTTAATTAGGAAAGGGAAAATAGGTCATGAAAGAAAACTGGCAGGGAACATAAAAACTGCCTGCAAAGGTTTTTATAGATATGTGAAGAGAAAGAGATTAGTTAAAACAAATGTAGGTCCCTTGCAGTCAGAAACAGGTGAATTGATCATGGGAAACAAGGACATGGCAGACAAATTCAATAACTACTTTGGTTCTGTCTTCACTAAGGAAGACATAAATAATCTGCCGGAAATAGCAGGGGACCGGGGGTCAAATAAGGTGGAGGAACTGAGTGAAATCCAGGTTTAGCCGAGAAGAAGTGGTGTTGGGTAAATTGAATGGATTAAAGGCCGATAAATCCCCAGGGCCAGATAGTCTGCATCCCAGAGTACTCAAGGAAGTAGCCACAGAAATAGTGGATGCATTAGTGATAATTTTTCAAAACTCCTTAGATTCTGGAGTAGTTCCTGAGGATTGGAGGGTAGCTAATGTAACCCCACTTTTTATAAAAGGAGGGAGAGAGAAAACAGGGAATTACAGACCAGTTAGTCTAACATCGGTAGTGGGGAAACTGCTAGAGGCAGTTATTAAAGATGGGATAGCAGTATATTTGGAAAGTGGTGAAATCATTAGACAAAGTCAGAATGGATTAATGAAAGGTAAATCATGTCTGACGAATCTTATAGAATTTTTCGAGGATGTAACTAGCAGAGTGGATAAGGGAGAGGCAGTGGATGTGTATTATCTAGACTTTCAGAAGGCTTTCGACAAGGTCCCACATAAGAGATTAGTATACAAACTTAAAGCACACGGTATTGGGGGTTCAATATTGATGTGGATAGAGAACTGCTGGCAGACAGGAAGCAAAGGGTAGGAGTAAACGGGTCCTTTTCAGAATGGCAGGCAGTGACGTGTGGGGTATCGCAAGGCTCGGTGCTGGAACCCCAGCTATTTACAATATATATTAATGATTTGACGAGGGAATTGAATGCAACATCTGCAAGTTTGCGGATGACACTTAAGCTGGGGGGCAGTGTTAGGTGTGAGGAGGATGCTGGGAGGCTGCATGGTGACTTGGATGGGTGAGTAGGCAAACGCATCGCAGATGCAGTATAATATGGATAAATGTGAGGTTATCCACTTAGGTGGCAAAAACAGGAGGGTAGATTATTATCTGAATGGTGGCAAATTAGGAAAAGGGGAGATGCAACGAGACCTGGGTGTCATGGTACACCAATCATTGAAAGTAGGCATGCAGGTGCAGCAGGCAGTGAAGAAAGCAAATGGTATGTTAGCATTCATAGTGAAATGATTTGAGTATAGGAGCAGGGAGGTTGTACTGCAGTTGTACAGGGTTTTGGTGAGACCACAGCTGGAGTATTGCGTACAGTTTTGGTCTCCAAATCTGAGAAAAGACATTCTTGCCATAGAGGGGGTACAGAGAAGGTTCACCAGACTGATTCCTGGGATGTCAGGACTTTCATATGAGGAAAGACTGGATAGACTTGGCTTGTCTTGCTAGAATTTAGAAGACTGAGGGGGGATCTTATAGAAACTTACAAAATTCTTAAGGGGTTGGATAGGCTAGATGCAGGAAGATTGTTCCCGATGTTGTGGAGGTCCAGAACAAGGGGTCACAGTCTAAGGATAAGGGGGAATTCCTTTAAAACCGAGATGAGGAAAACATTTTTCATACAGAGAGTGGTGAGTCTCTGGAATTCTCTGCCACAGAAGGTAGTTGAGGCCAGTTCATTGGCTATATTTAAGAGTTAGATGTGGCCCTTCTGGCTAAAGGGATCAGGGGGTATGGAGAGAAGGCAGGTACAGGATACTGAGTTGGATGATCAGCCATGATCATATTGAAAGTGCGGTGCAGGCTCGAAGGGCCGAATGGCCTACTCCTGCACCTATTTTCTATGTTTCTATGTTTCTAAGAATAAGGGGTAAGCCATTTAGAACGGAGATGAGGAAACACTTTTTCACACAGAGAGTTGTGAGTCTGTGGAATTCTCTGCCTCAGAGGGTGATGGAGGCCAGTTCTCTGGATACTTTCAAGAGAGAGCTAAATAGGGCTCTTGGAGATTAGCGGAGTCAGGGGATGTGGGGAGAAGGCAGGAACGGGGTACTGATTGTGGATGATCAGCCATGATCACATTGAATGGGGGTGCTGGCTTGAAGGGCCGAATGGCCTACTCCTGTACCTATTGTCTATTGTCTATTAAAAAGAACAATTCTCCTATGAAGAGATGAATTGTCTACAAATCAGGGAGACAATTGAATAGTCCAAAGAGTCATGCAATCAGGCCGTCTGAAAACGGGTCAGGACTGACCCGGATTTTGTCATCAATTATATGAATGCACTGCACAAAACTTGTCCCTCAAAGAAACGGCAGTATCATCTCATTGTATTTATAAAACTATTTCAGTTAATTAGATGAAATTCAGTTACATTTTATTAGTTTGAGAAATTACATTTGCTATAATTCCTAACACAAGATTAATAGTTCATTGTAATTGAAATGTTAATTTAGCGTTTTGGGGCAATTCTGTTCTTATGTTAATTTTTTTAAGGACAAATCAAACTGATTATAAATTGGGCAGTGATTCCATTTAATCGGCCCGTTGAAAAAGACTAAGAAATGTATACACATCGTGACTGCCCTTTTGATGTCAGTGATAGAAGATTTCTGCCAGCATTATCCTCATTTAGATCAATTTTTATACAGACAGTTTTGATGTTCTTTCCACCTCCGGGAGCAATATTCTGTGCACCATTTCTATCAGTGTAGACTTTGAACGAGTACTATTTCTCGAGGCACACTTTAATGCAGATGAGTATGGTACATGGTACCAACATTCAAATAATAGCTGGTTTGCCTTTTGCAACCTATGAATCTAAATTCCTTTAACCAGAAGCACAGGCCCATCTTGATCAGGCACAGTTCTGTGAACTTAACTAAGAAGATCTGTACATCATGCCTACTGAAGCCATTATGAGACTCCTAATGTTAAAGAAGGAACTGCAGATGCTGGAGAATCGAGGGTACACAAAAGGCTGGAGAAACTCAGCGGGTGCAAGACTCCTAATTCTTTGCAAACCTCATCAATAGTTTTTAGATTCCTACTGACAACCCCCTGATCTTTCCCCACTCTTTCCCAACCGCAAGGCTGCGTACTCTCTCCTCTCCTCTACTCTCTCTACACCAACGACTGCACCTCCACAGACAACCTCTGTCAAGCTTCTCAAGTTTGCGGATGACACAACCCTGATTGGACTGATCCAGGATGGGGAAGAATCTGCCTACAGACAGGAAGTGTAACAGCTGGCGTCCTGGTGCCGTCGCATCAACCTAGAGCTCAATGCTCTTAAGACAGTGGAATTGATTGTAGACTTTAGGAGAGCTCCCCCTCCCCTCACCCCACTCACCATCAACACCACCACAGTCACATCTGTGGAGTATTTTAAGTTCCTGGGAACCATCATCTCCAAGGACCTTAAGTGGAGGGCTACCATCGACTCCACAGTCAAAAAGGCACAACAGCGGATGTACTTCCTGTGGCAGCTGAGGAATCACAATCTGCCACAGGCAATGATGGTCCAATTCTACACGGTCATCGTAGAGTCTGTTCTCACCTTCTCCATCATGGTCTGGTTTGGCTCAGCCACCAAGCACGACACCTGGAGGCTGCAGCGAATTGTTTGATCAGCAGAGAAGATTATTGGCTGCAACCTTCCCTCCAATGATGAACTGTACACTGCAAGGGCCAGGAAGCGAGCGGGCAAGATCATCTCTGACCCCTCTCACCCTGGTCACAAACTCTTTGAATCACTTCCCTCTGGAAGGCGACTCCGGACTGTCAAAGCTGCCACAGCCAGACATAAAAACTGTTTTTATCCATGAGTAATTGCTCTACTCAACAGCCAAATATCTGTAGCCTCCCTTTGACCTGATATTTAGTTGGTTCACATGCTTGATAAATGGTGTTTGAGACAATAGACAATAGACAATAGGTGCAGGAGTAGGCCATTTGGCCCTTCGAGCCAGCACCACCATTCAATGTGATCAGGCTGATCATACCCAATCAGTACCCCATTCCTGCCTACTCCCCATATCCCCCGACTCTGCTATTTTTAAGAGACCTATCTAGCTCTCTCTTGAAATCATCCAGAGAACCTGCCTCCACCGCCCTCTGAGGCAGAGAATCCACAGACTCACCACTCTCGTTTCCTCGTCTCCATTCTAAATGGCTTACTCCTTATTCTTAAACCGTGGCAATCATAAACAAATGGAATAAAGTGGTTAAACTGGAAGCTACAGGTAGGCCCACAATAATTACATTAAATGCATCTGTGCATTTAATCAGTGTAATCAGTGTTCACAAAAAAAAGCCATTTGCAACAGTATGAATCTGGAAGCAACTAGCTGTGCTGTTGGCAGGAGAATTATTCCAACTGGAAGCAGTGTCTTGTGGTGCCTGTGGAAATCGGCACAGGGATCAGCAGGCCAGGAAGATCAGCTGGCCAATCAGTGGAAAATCATTTTGTCTTTGGAAATTTGCTCTGAGGAATCCTGGCTATCCCATGACATCTTTCTGTCGACATGAGAAACTCCCTTTGCTCTCCCCTAAATGAATGGCTGATCCTCTAGGCACATCACTGCAGTCTCAAGCTGCACAAGGCCGATTCCCTTCCACTGGCATGACAACATTGTTCTTGGGTTTGTGTGGGAGATGGATTTGGTCGTTTTCAATTGGCCTGACCCCTGTATGTTTGACATTTGTACTGCAGTTAAAATTGGAGCTTGAATTATCACAAAGGGAAAACTAAACTGAAATTAGCAACTCTGCTCTCTAGCAACTTTTTTTTTTAACATATCCTTGGGCACAGAATTAATCAGTAAATGCAACTCATGGTAGTTAATAACATGGTTTAAATATTTGTGCATCAAGTTGTTCTTATAGTCAATGCTGGCTTTCTTGCTCTGGGGGCATGGATGCATTGCCACCAAAAGTTTCATGAAATGGTCAAAGTCAATGAATAAATGCTCTTCATCCATCAAATCCCATCAAATCATATTTCCTTACAACATAGAAGGAAGCCAATCAGCCCATTGAGTCCATGCTGGCTCTGAATTTGATTGTTTTCTCTGGAGAATCAGAGGTTGATGGGAGACCTGGTAGATGTATATATCATTGTGAGATAGGTAGAGTAGATGGTCAGAACATTTTCCCAGGATGGAAATATTAAAGACATAGCTTTAAGGTAAGAGGGGTAAAGGTTAAATGAGATGTTTTTTACACAGCGGTGGATATATGAAATGCACTGCCATGGGTGGTAGTAGAGGTGGAAATAATAGTGTTATTTAAGCGGCTTTTAAATAGGCGCGTGGATCTGCAAGGATATGGATCAGGTACAGGCAGAGGAGACTAGTTTAAATTGGCATTAGGTTCGACATGGAAATTGTGGACCTAATGGTCTATTCCAGTGCTGTACTGATCTATGTTCTGACAACAATTCCGTCAATCTCAATCGCTCTCTTATTTCCCTGAAAATAACTCTCTCTCGCATGACCACCAACAACCCCGTACCAGCTATTTACACTAATGGATAACTTGCTAGAGACAATTATTTTAATGGCCAAAATGCCTTTGGGATATGAGAGGAAACCAAACCTCTGGATGAAATCCACACGGAGGATGGACAAACTCCACACAGACAGAATTGAACCTGGGCCGCGGGTGTTGTGAGATGGCTGTACTGCAGTGCCATTGTGCCACCTGCGCTGCTAGATTCAGCAACTGTTCAAAGCATCACTCCCCATCATTCACCTACAAACCCTCTCTATTAATCATGACTCATAGCCCAAACTCAAAGGCTTGCGAGAGCCTTGCATACCTAATACTCCAGTACTCATCATTCTCTCATCTCACTGTTATTGTACCTGCCACCAGTTATTCAACGGTGGCAGGTACAATATTAATAGATCGCTCATCACCAGCTGCCACATTTTTTCTTTCACTTAGAATATAAGAGGCCACATAAAGTAACCAGAAGGGAACAAAGTGATTACGTGTCCGTGAACTAATGGGGAGGCGATACTCACCATCTTACAAGCAACTGCTGCTGAGGCAGTGGCCAGTAGTGGGACTAAAGTAAGGGTGATGATATCCTGAAGCCCTGTGCCCTTTTGTGCTCCATCTCATCCCCAAAAACTCGTCAATGGTTAAAAAGTGCAACATTCAACAGACTGGTCTGAATATAGGCACCCAACCTCTTCAGTCCTGATGTTTTCGCCAGAGGCTCAGAGAGTAGCTTTGGGACATCAGAAGTCTGTTCCATCTCATTTTATGTGGCAATATTACTCTAATTGGCTGCATGTTGTTCATATGCCTGCAAGGTATACTGATGGCAGGAACCGTGACCTCGGTAGTCATCCGACCATCATCTTATAATTTTTCATGGTGGCCCAATATACACGGCACAACACACTGCTGCAGAATGAAGTAATCACAATTGTTGCCAGGATACGAGGCACTGCGCCAAATGATGCACCTGCCCTTTTGTCACGATTCAGCTTGACACTGATGGTAAGGATTTAATAGGAATCTGAGGGATAACGTTTTCACACAGAGGATGGTGGGTATATGGAATGAGTTGCCTGGGGAGGTAGTTAAGGCAGATACTACAAATACTATACAGGTACTATAAAAACAGTAAAGAGCCTGTCCCACGTAGGCCATTTTTTCAGTGACTGCCGGCGACTGTCAGTCATAGCAGGTTGCCGAAAAAGCGGCGACTGGACCCCCCCCCACAACAATGACTACGACAAGCTACGACAACCTACCACCAAGTCAACGTCAAGCTACGGCAAGCTACCGACAACCGACGACCCATTAAGACATCCTCCTACGACCACACCTATGACAACCTATGACCACACAGGCGACAACCTACGACAACCAAAGTCAAACTACGTCCACCCGCGACAAGCTACAACAAGCAACGACCCTGTCGGCAACAACTGAAGACAACTGAAGACAATTCAGTTACCGGTACCTGTCGCCGGTTGATGTAGGTCGACGTAGGTTGACGTAGGTAGTCGTCAATGGAATTCACCGGTCAGCACCCAGCCTCAACCAATGTCACCTGTCGACAACCTGCGTCATCCTGGCGACAACCTACGACAGCACCTACAACAGGAGAAGACAAGCTATGTCAAGCCCATAGTCGCCGCATAGTTTTGAACATTTCAAAATCCAGCAGGGACCAGAAAAACGTTACGACTCTTTAGCCGACTTGAGAGGACTACTCACGCCCATACAGGTGTCACCCCGCGACCATGTGGCAACAGCCTAGTCGCCTGTAGTTGCCGAAAAATTGCGTAAGTGGGACAGGGGATTAACAACAAAACATTGAAAAGATATTTGGAGAGGTACATGAACATGAAAGATTTGGAGGTAAATGGATCAAGCTTTGTTGCCCCCCCCCCCCACCACCACCACAATCAGTCTGATGAAGGATCCCAACCCAAATTGTCATCCATCCATGTTGCTGCCTGACAAGCTGAGTTACTCCAGCACATTATGTCTTTTCTGGTAGACCAGCATCTGCAGTTCCTTGTGCCTCATACATAAACATATGTCCCTAACTTCACATATCAGAGGTTGCAGTTGTTGCTGTAACTGAGGGCAAATTTCATAGACACTTTTTAAAAGAAAACATTTGAGGCTGAAATCTAATGCATAGATCCCGTTCTGTGTTGCACAATTTTTGGACAGGAAAATCCAAACCTTGCTGTTCTTATGACAACTATCTAGTTAACTGCCTGCCTTTTGAGAGTTGCTTCTGAAATGCTGTAATGCACAGTGCGAAATCTCCTTCATATTTATGAATATTGAACTTTACTTCAAATAAAACAGCTGTTATTCTCATCATTACACCACCTACTTACTCTAAACTTGTTTTAATTAACATTTTATTCAGTTCAGGTTTCCATAGCATTTTCCCCTCAATGATACTTGTCTTTAATTTCACTTTTCTCACCTCCTCTTCTAAAAGTTCATAATTTGAATGAAGCTAGATTAAATGTGTTCATATCATTTTAGTATAAGTACATTACAGTTAAGCTCATCAGCTCTCACCAGAGAATGAAATCTGCACTTTCCATCAAGGATCACTGGAGAGATTGGAAATCACGGTTAGATATCCTCTCCCCTGAGCAGGTGGTGATTATATTCATGAACAGTGCTTGGGCTTTGCAGCAGAACAGGAATTTAAAGTGATGGAAAAATATTTCATTTCTAACGTTCATTCCAACTTGGCAACTTGAGTTTAACTCCGATGAAAATGAAGATAAATGCAAATGCTCGAAAGCTGAAATAAAATTGGAAAATGCTAAAGATATTCAGTAGGGTCTTCACAGGGACACTTAAGTCAACACCTTTGCAGTAGCTCCCTGTCCTCTCACATATCTCCCCTCCCAGCATATGCAGAAGGGAGAGGATGTTGAAAGATTGGTGCACCATCGAGGTTAACCCTAACCTTCCCATCCTTGCTGACTTGAACAATCTGCTCAACATGTGCCCGAAGTCCCGCAAACCTTTCTGGTCTTCAATCAAATCCCTGGAAGACTTTGACTCCCAGACTGAGTGGCGCAGAGCCTGGAAAGATGCCAACACCAACAATGGAGAGGTCATCACAGACCCCACAGTGAAATCACTGGGATTTGACCTCCATCGCAAGCAATGGCTAACCCTGAACAGAAGCTGCACTCTCCATGCAAGAACAGCCCTTCACCTGCACAAGTGGGGGATGACAGACAGCCCTGCTTGCTACTGCGGACTTCCAGACCAGACCATCCCACATATTGTGAATGACTGCTCAATGAGGCTTTTCCCAGGTGGCATCAAAGCCATCCATCCAGTAACTGATGTGTCCTGGCCTGGAGGCCTAAACTTGACCAACAACTTCAGGCTGTGCACGTCATACGGAACAAGATGAAGAAGTAGATCAGATAGCACAAATGAAAAGGGAACCAAAGTTAACTATTCATTAGAATATGGTCTTGGACTTCAAACATTTACCTGCTTTAACATAGAACACAGCAAAGCAACAGGCCCTTTGGCCCGGCAGCATTAGTGGAGAGGTCAGTGTGGCAGTCGACGGGGGCGCTGACCGACGGATGAGAACAGACCACGCGGAGTGAGGAAGCCTCTGCCGAGGGAAGGAAGAAAGGGGGGCTCAGTGTGGAGGGACTACCATGAGGGAGGGGGGAGAACAAAGGGGGAACTGGTGGGGGGATTTGGACCTTCATAAGTGCCCCTTGTGGGCAAGGTATGCAAGCAAAGAATTTCACTGTGACTTGTCACATGTGAAAATAAAGTATTCAATTCAATTCAATGTCAATGTCAATGTCAATGCCAAACATGATGCCAATTTGAACTGATCTCTTCTGCCTGCATGTGATCCATATCCCAGCACATCCACGTACTTATCTAAAAACTTATTAAATGCCACTATTGTACCAGCTGCCATCAGCACCCATGGCAGCGCATTCCAGGCACCCACCACTGACTGTGTAAAAAAGCTGACTCCATACCTCTAAACTCCCCTCTGACCTTACAGCTATGTCCGTCATTACCACACGCACACAGACACATGCACACACATGCACGCATGCACGCACGCACATACACACATACATACATGCATGCATGCATGCATGCACACGCACATGCACACACAAATGTACACACATGGGCAAACACTAACACACAAATGCACACATGCCATCACACACACACACACACACACACACACACACACAAACACACACATGCACACACACACACCGTACACGCATGCATGTACACACATGCACACATGCCGCACTCACACACACACACACACACACACACACACACACACACACACACACACACACACACACACACACAGGTACACACATACAAACACACACAAACATACTCCCCACACCACCCAAAATCCCAACCTCTACCGGCATGGACCCCTCTGAGCCACACACCATGCTGATTTGGAAATGTATCACTCGTCCTTCACCATTACTGGCTCTAAATCCAGGATTTCTCACGCAAACAGAAGAACTGCAGTGGTTCGAAAAGGCAACTTAAGGATGGGCAATAATGCTGGTTTCCTCTGTAATGTTTAGCAACCATAGTGCGTGTTGCCGGTGTCAGGATGCAGTGAGGAATGTGCCTTCAAAGACTAACACCTCTCTCAGGTATATGTGGCAGCAGGACCTGCACTGGTCTCATTTTAGAACTTAATTCTGGATGCAAATCATAGTGTTGTTTTCAATGTATATTTGGCCAGTTTCAGTGGGATCTAAATAAGCATTAATGCTATATATAATACATGCTTACTGCTCAAACAAAGGCCAAAATGCACTCTCTGTGAACTTGTTCAGAATAGATAGCAGTTATCTGCAATTTTCTTTGAATTGTTTACTGTTTTCTGTTTCTTATTCTGTTTCCAGCATCAATGCTACTTTCTTATCTGCAGACTTTATGAGACTTTGCCTTTTATTTTAAATGGCCTATTCTTACAGAATTTCTTATTCCCCACACACAGGCAATAAAACTGACTATTACTGATTACTAGAGTATTAAAAGAAAGACAGGGCTGTTATAATTGCTGACCCGTGGTATCATGGATCTGCTTTTAACAAGATACCTACAGATTGAGAATGTTTTATTTTCCCTTGATGTACCAGAAGATAGCTGGCAATAGATCGAAGTCTAAACATTCGAACAACCCCAAAAATGAGTACTTAGGGAGCAATCTCTTTGCCTGGATGGATGAAGCTGAGGTACACCTGATATCAGATCTCACCTCATTAAAATCAAACTGACAAGGTGATGCCATCTAATATGTATCCCAAGGCATCTCTTCAGAGAAAATGACTCTCACAGATTGCCTTGCTGCATTGTAGGCAATGACTCCCTTACAAGATCTTGTAAAGGACTATTGAAATGAGGATGGCTGTGAATATGGGGCCATATGGTGAGAAGAGTACAAGTGATAGAGGCGGATTGTGGACAAGGGTTCTGCTGCTTGGCATTGAGTGAGCAGCTAAAGCCAGGATCTGCAGAGGGAGTGATATTGACAGCGCAGACTAAAAGCAAGTTCTAAAAGATGAAAAGGGTGAGGGCAAGCAGACGGCAGAGAGGACCCTGGATGCTCACCCCGACAAAACCTGATCAAAGATTAATAATGCTCATTAACAATATTTAATTGGAAGCACAAGAGAGAGAATTAAAATAATTAACAACTGTTCTGGAACCTATTGGATGGTTGCAAATTCCATTTGAAGGTTGCAAAGCATCCTCTGGGAGTGTGAAACATCCAGTTCTAATACTGTATCTGCTCTGGGAATGCAAAGACACTGAAGCTTTATGCGGTAAGGCACACTTGGGCTACGTCAGGGTATAGCTAGGCACTTAGCAATGTGAATTCCTATTGAGAGGACACGAGAGATATAACAGTGAATTCTGATCGCTAACCCTTGACATTTTAACATGACAAATCCCCAATGCAAAATCAGTTTTATAACTTAATTTAATTTAACTCTATTTTTTTACGTAAACCTTTAAAGAATATGCAACACAACTAGTTATTTTTATATGGAGTTGCAAGCCCCTTCTGTCAGGGAGCAGAATTTGTAGGCAACACAGACGGGAGAATTGAGTTTGAGTTTGAGATTACTTTATTGTCACGTGCACCGAGGTACAGTGACAAACTTTAGTTGCGTGCTAACCAGTCAGTGAAAAGACAACACATGATTACAATCAAGCCACCCACAGTGTACAAATACATGATAAAGGGAATAAGGTGAATAATGTTGGTGCAAGCAAAAATCAAGTAATTTGTTTACCATTCTTCTCATTTTTGAATAAAATATTAAACCAAAGCCGATTTGACAGCTTAGGTGGACATAAAAGGTATTACAAGGGGTTGTTCTCAACTTTTTGGCCATTCTGCCTTCCATTTAGAAGTAGCGTTTTCACATTTAGTTCTGGGGGTTGTGATATTTGCTCCATCGTGAGCAGTACACATTGCACATTTGCCAACAGCCCTTCAGTTCCTGATCCAAGCAAGAAATATTTTGCAGGAACAGTTATTGAAACCGTGACTAATTATCCAACCTCCTTTTTAATAGTGAGCTTGCAGGGGCCAATGGTCAATACACCAGAGCCGACCTAGCTGAGGTTACTTAACTGAACATTGACCAGTCTCAGTTGACCAATTAAGGAATCTGTGAATTCCTGTAATCTTTCATTTCAAGTCAAGAGAGTTTTTGTCATGTAAACTCTCTTGACTTGGCTTGACTTGAACTGAGAGATTAATCTTTCAGTTGTAATGCTCTTAGAGTAAAATTGTTTTAAAATCTGAGGCCTCCTCTGTATCACAAATAATTAGTAGTAGTCAGCGTACCAAGCCCTCATTTCAATGGTACTGGGCCAGTTTTAGAAGTTATCATCTCTAAATCTGATTGACCTTTTACTTATGTACAGGGCTATTTACTTTTATACCTACCTTTGATAAAGTCAACAATGCCAGAGTTCTTGGATGAAAATACATGTTTTATAGCTTCAGAATTATTTATGACACTCCAGAGACATAGCGTCAAAGAGAGATACTTAATGGGAACAGGTCCTCCAGCCCACCATGTCCACGCCAATCAATTCATCCATTTACACCGATCCTATGTTAATCCTTTCTTTTAATTCACCCCATGTTCTCATCAATTCCCCTCAAATTCAAACACTCACCTACAGGCCAGGGGCAATTTGCAATGGCCAATAGACTTACCAACTCACATATCTTTGGGGTGTGGAAGGATATCGTTGCATCTAATGAAACTCTTGTGACCACACAAAGAACATGTAAACTCCATACAGAGAGCACCCAAGATCAGGATTGAACCCAGCAGAGAGGCAACGGTTCTGCTACTACCCTCTCGGAGCAGCCTGTCCACTGTCACACACTTGTAAAATATATCCTGGCATTCGTTGATCCTCTCCAGCTTTCCTTGAAAAGTTGCTGGTGAACTTTCTTCATTAATTACAGTACTTCATTTATTGGGGTGAACGTATACTCACAATACCGGCAGATAGGACTTTCACCCCATGATGACCAAGGATAGAGGTACTGCAATATCTATGTTTAAAAAGCACTAAAATCTATTGGTCTCATAGCTTCACATTGTGATTAGCAGTAGTCAGCATACCAAGCCCTCATTTCAATGGTACTGTGCCAGTTTTAGATCTGTTGTTCTACATCTGACAAAGTATCTGTCTTGAAACACTTGCATGTTGCTGAGGTGTACGTTTGTATGTTTAAGCCCCCAAAAGCATCAGTGAATTAAAGCACAATAATATTGTGGAAGTGAGTGATCTGAAAATAACATGAGGAAAGCTGGAAATTATCTGCAGGTCCAACCGCATCTTTGGAGATCCCTCGGACTATCTTTAATCGGACACTACTGGACTTTATCTTGCACTAAACATTATTCTCTTTATCATATATCTGTATCCTGTGGTCAGCTGATTGTAATCATGTTTAGCAATTCTGCTGTCTAGCATGAAACAGAAAGCTTTTCACTGTACCTCGGTACACGTGACAATAAAGTACACTAAGCTCAACTGCAATTTCACCTATAGATTGCACTGCACCATGATAAAACAGGTGAAAGGGCATCCGTTATGTCTTTACAGACCAGTTTACAGACCAGTTAGTCTAACATCGGTGGTGGGGAAATTGCTAGAGTCAGTTATTAAAGATGGGATAGCAGCACATTTGGAAAGTGGTGAAATCATTGGACAAAGTCAGCATGGATTTACGAAAGATAAATCATGTCTGACGAATCTTATTGAATTTTTTGAGGATGTAACTAGTAGAGTGGATAAGGCAGAACCAGTGGATGTGTTATATCTGGACTTTCAGAAGGCTTTCGACAAGGTCCCACACAAGAGATTAGTAAACAAACTTAAAGCACACGGTATCGGCGGTTCAGTATAGAGAACTGGCTGGCAGACAGGAAGCAAAGAGTAGCAGTGAACGGGTCCTTTTCAGGATGGCAGGCAGTCACTAGTGGGGTACCGCAAGGCTTGGTGCTGGGACCGCAGCTATTTACAATATATATTAATGATTTGGACGAGGGAATTGAATGCAACATTTCCAAGTTTGTGGATGACACGAAGCTGGGGGGGAGTGTTAGCTGTGAGGAGGATGCTAGGAGGCTGCAAGGTGATTTGGATAGGCTGGGTGTGGGCAAATGCATGGCAGATGCAGTATAATGTGGATAAATGTGAAGTTATCCACTTTGGTGGCAAAAATAGGAAAGTAGACTATTATTTGAATGGTGGCCGATTAGGAAAAGGGGAGATTCAACAAGACCTGGGTGTCATGGTACACCAGTCATTGAAAGTAGGCATGCAGGTGCAGCAGGCAGTGAAAAAAGCGAATGGTACGTTAGCATTCATAGCAAAGGGATTTGAGTATAGGAGCAGGGAGGTTCTACTGCAGTTGTACAGGGTCTTGGTGAGACCATACCTGGAGTATTGTGTACAGTTTTGGTCTCCAAATCTGAGGAAAGACATTCTTGCCATAGTGAAGGTTCACCAGACTGATTCCAGGGATGTCAGGACTTTCATATGAAGAAAGACTGGATAGACTTGGCTTGTACTCGCTAGAATTTAGAAGATTGAGGGGGGATCTCATAGAAACTTTAGAAATTCTTAAGGGGTTGGACAGGCTAGATGCAGGAAGATTGCTCCTGATGTTGGGGAAGTCCAGGACAAGGGGTTACAGTTTAAGGATAAGGGGGAAATCTTTTAGGACCGAGATGAGAAAAAAAAATTTCACATAGAGAGTGGTGAATCTGTGGAATTCTCTGCCACAGAAGGTAGTTGAGGCCAGTTCATTGGCTATATTTAAGAGGGAGTTAGATGTGGCCCTTGTGGCTAAAGGCATCAGGGGGTATGGAGAGAAGGCAGGTACAGGATACTGAGTTGGATGATCAGCCATGATCATATTGAATGGCGGTGCAGGCTTGAAGGGCCGAATGGCCTACTCCTGCACCTATTTTCTATGTTTCTGTGTCTTATAACTGTCAAAAGCACTTTGCAAGCTAAGTAAAACATGCTATATTTTAATGGATCACTATGACTGAAATCAAAACATTCTCATTTCAAATGGAGGTTTTGTATGTTTGGGATTGCTCAAAGAACGAGCAAAAAAATGACCAAAATGCTCAAAGAATACATGTTTTCCTTCGAGGTTTTCCGTTAGAAGGCAGCCAATTTGATTGTTACATTTCAATGCTCCAACATATCATCAGTAAATAGGGATTCAGCTTAAATCACAATAAAATAAAATAAAAATCCATTCATTGCCATTATATACTCAACAGATAAATAAGGGACCATAAACATAGAGTCACACAACCGGAAAAATAATATAATAGTCCCATATATATAAGGGATTTTTAAATACTGGACTGTCATGTTGAGTGTGATCAAGCTGGAAGTAATCAATATCTCTTATTCTCTGTTTGCCTATCCAACTATTACTTTTAAAGTATTGTTAGAACATAGAACAGTACAGCACTTATGTTCCAGATGTTGGGGGAGTCCAGAACCAGGGGCCACAATTTAAGAATAAAGGGTAAGCCATTTAGAACGGAGATGAGGAAAAACCTTTCCACACAGAGAGTTGTGTGTCTGTGGAATTCTCTGCCTCAGAAGGCGGTGTAGGCCGGTTCTCCGGATGCTTTCAAGAGAGAGTTAGATAGAGCTGTTAAAGATAGTGGAGACAGGGGATGGGGTGGAAGATTGCAACCTTCACGTGGTCCGCCCTATTTCGACTAATGCAATCAACTCGGCGTGCACAGACAGAAGATCAAATAGAACAAGTTGTCCTACAACTTGAGGCTGTGCACGCCACATGAATAAAGAAGAAGAACAAGAAGAAGAACAAGAGGAACAAGAAGAAGAAGAGTCAGGGGATATGGGGAGAAGGCAGGAACGGGGTACTGATTGTGGATGATCAGCCATGATCACATTGAATGGCGATGCTGGCTCAAAGGGCCAAAGGCCTACTCCTAAACCTATTGTTTATTGTTTATTGTCTAGCACAGGAACAGGCCCTTCACCCCAAAATGTCTGTGCCAAATCTATTGCCAAGACCAATAGGTCTTCATAAGACCAATCTGCCATCATATAATCCATATCCCGACACTCCCTGCATATCCATGTGCCTATCCAAACATATCTTACATGTCACTATTATTTGTGCCTCCATAACCATCCCCAACAGCATGTTGCAGGCACTCACTACCATTGTATAAAAATCTTGCCCTGCTCACCTCCTTTAAACTTTGTCCCTCTCACCTTAAAGCTATACCTGCTAGTATTTGACAATTCCATCCGGGGAAAATGGTTCTGACTTACCCTATCTACAGTATGGCTCTCATAATTTTATATTCTTCTTTCAGGTCACACCTCAACCTCCGGTATTCTGTAGAATACAATTCAAGACTGTCTAAACTCTCCCTGTGTCTAATACCTTCTAATCCAGGCATTATTCTGGTAAACTTCCTCTACATCCTTTACAAAGCCTCCAGATTGGGGTGACCGGAACTGCACACAATACTCCAATGCTGCCTAACTCAATTCCTACAAGGGAACATCATGACTTACTGACTCTTATACACAATGCACTGACGAATGGAATCAAGCACAGCATTTGCCTTCTTTACCACTCCATCTATTTGTGTTGTCACTTCAGGGAGTTGTGAACATGGACTCCATAATCCCTCTCTACAACAATGCCATCAAAGGATGTCATTAATTGTGTATTTTTCTCTTATACTCCATCTCCCAAAGTGCAACACCTCACCCTTGCTCGGAATAAACTTCATCTGCCATTTCTCTGCCCGATTTTGTAGCTGATCTGTATCCCACTGTATACTTTGACAGCCTCACAGTCCACGATTGTAGCAATTTTGGTGACATATGCAAATTTATTAACCAACTAATCTACGTTTACATCTATGTAAGTTATTCACAGTATATATATATCACAAACAACACAAGTCTCAACGCAGATTCCTGAAGTACTCCACTCATTACAGACCTTCAACTTGAGTATTGCCCTTCCACCACAACCCTCTGTCTTCTATCAGTAAGCCAGTTCTGAATCTATATGACCAAGTCACTGTTAATTTTGTGTACCTTAATTTTCTGGTTCAGCCTACCATGTGGGACTTTATCAAATGCCTTACTAAAATCCATGCGAATAACATCAACTTCCCCTACCCTCATCGACTACCTTTGTCATCTCCTCAAAAAACTCGATCAAGTTAGTAAGACATGACCTGCTGCATACAAAGCCATGCTGACAGTTTCTAATTAACCCAAACCCTTCCAAATGGGAGTAAATTCTATCCCAAAGAATCCTCTCCCATTGCTTCCCTACCACTGACGTGAGGCTCTCAGGCCTATAAATCCCTGGATTCTCTCTACTTCTCTTCTTAAACAACGGAACCACTTTAGCTGTTCTCCAGCCCTCCATGACCCCATGTCTAGAGAAGACACAAAGATCTTTGTCAAGGCTCCCGCTAATTCCTTGCTTGCATCTTTCAATAACCTGGGATAAATTCCATCAGGTCCTTGGGATTTGGTACCCCGACAGAACGTCGAAGGACGAGATGCTGAAGCCAAGATGTGAAAGCCAAGATACCAAAAGTACATCATGCCGAAAAGCCAAGATACCGAAAGTACATCACGCAGAAAGGACACAAAGCCGAAAGTGCATTACGCCGAAAAGATACAAACCTGAACAGACACTATGCCACAAAGACAAGACGCAGAACAGACATGACATCGAAAAGCCGCCAAGCGAACATGATGTCTCCGGGGACGGAATTGGTCCGACACCTTGTCAGTCATCGACAAAGGTCAGCGATTGGTCCAGACACCAGCGCCCATCACATCATTGGTCAGGGGGAGTCGGGAAGGTGGGGGGAGTTTGAGCTTACGTTTGTAAAATGGTGGCAGTGACTCCAAGCTGCTGCGATTGCCACGGAGGCTTTCGATGTCATGTTCGTTTCCCGTCAGATTTTAAGCCGAAAAACAATCTGACACCGAACGCATATGAAGCCAAAATGATAAATAGGTATGAAAAACTGAAACACTTTAAAAAATCTATATTTGCTGCAAGAATTGTTGTACCTTGTTACATTTTAAAATAGTTAAATTGTTGTACCTTGTAAGTCTCCGGGGACGGGATTGGTCTGACACCGTGTCAATCATCGACAAAGGTCATCGACAATTGATCCAGACCCCAGTGGCGTCCATCACATCACTGCCTCTGTGGCAATCGCAGCAGCTTGGAGTCACTGCCACCATTTTACAAACGCAAGCTCAAGATTGCCACCCTGTCTCCCCCCGACCAATGATGTGATGGATGCGGGGGTCTGGACCAATCGCTGACAAGGTCTCGAACAAACCCCGTCCGCAGAGACGTCATGTTCGTTAGGCAGCTTTTCGACATAATGTCTGTTCAGCGTCTTGTCTTTGCGGCGTGGTGCCCTTTCAGGTTTGTGTTCTTTCAGCGTCATGTCCATTCGGTTTCGTATCCTTTCGGCGTCGTGTCCGTTCGGTATCCTGGCTTCCACTTCTTGACTTCAGCTTCCCGTCCTTCGAAGTCCCATCCACATACGTTGGGATTTATCCACTTTAATGCACATCAAGGACCCTAACATCTCCTTGTAAATCTCAAACTGCCCTTGCATATTAATATTCTCCACACTGATCTCACTGTCCTCCTTGGTGGAAACAGATGCAAAGTACTCATTTAGTACCTTGCCTACATCCCTCGACTTCTATGCTCACCAAGGGATTTATCTATATTACTAAAAGTAAGATCTTGACCGCTTTTGACGGCCGTCATTTTTGGCCACTTCGCTCAGAGCCCCCCTCCGCCAGACTGGACCAGAGGATCTTTCCCATCGATGAAAAATCAGAGAGAGATTAATGTTTTATTTATTGCCATTCTCTCTGCTGCTCCTGCTGGTGGGAGGGGGGAGGGACTATAAACCTGGAGGTGGTGTGCCTCACTCAGTCTCTGCAAGATGGAGGAAGCCAGAGGATCATGTCTCTCTGAGCTCTGAATAACACTGAACACATGCCTACTCAACTGTGAGTGCCCTTAATGTGGTTTGAAAATGAAAATATGGTTGGTTTTAAGTAAAAAGGCACTGCAAATGGTTGTTTGGGGGGTTTGGGTTGAAGTAAAAAGGCACTGCGTGCAAATGGTTGTTTGGGGGGGTTTGGGTTGAAGTAAAAAGGCACTGCATGCAAATGGTTGTTTGGGGGGTTTTGGGTTGAAGTGAAAAGGCTCTGCATGCAAATGGTTGTTTGGGGGGTTTGGGTTGAAGTGAAAAGGCACTGCATGCAAATGGTTGTTTGGGGGGTTTGGGTTGAAGTGAAAAGGCATTGCAAAGGGTTGATTGGGGGTTTTGGGTTGAAGTGAAAAGGCACTGCAGATGGTTGTTTGTCTAAACTTGACAACTTCCTGTTTGCATTGTATTGTATTGTATTGTATATTGTATTGTATATCTTTATTATCATTTTTCCTGAGCACTTACATACCCAGACGAAACGAAAAAACCTTGCGCAACTAGTGACCATTCAGCGTGCAGTAAAAAATAATTAGAAATAAAAATAAAAATACATATATCATGAGTTCCAATTGGCAGCGGCATGACAATGGCTCTGTTTTAGTGTGTCCAGGTTGGTGCACGATACTTTGGCAGGGGGCAAAGTCCGTTTATCAGTCTTATAGCCTGCGGGAAGAAGCTGAGGAGCATCCTGCTGGTTTTGCAGCTGATGCTCCTGTACCTCTTCCCAGATGGCAGGATGGAGAATATGTGATGCGATGGGTGGTAGGGGTCTTTGATGATGGAGATGGCTCTGCTGATACATCTCTTCCTGTATATGTCCAGCAGGAGAAGGGAGTGGAGCATCAATAATCCTGCTGGCGGTCTTCACAATCCTGTCCAGTTGGTGCCGTTCGTACACCTTGCAGCTCCCGAACCAGGAAGTGATGCCGTAGGTTAATGTGCTCTCGATTGTCCCCCTATAAAAAGTTCGTAGGTGTGCAGTGGGGAGACCTGCTTTCCGTAGTCTATGGAGAGGGTGTAGTCGCTGCTGGGCTCTCTTGACCAGTGCTGTGGTGTTGGTCGTGGACGTCAGGTCATCTGACAGGTGGAGTCCTAGGAACTTCACACTGCTGACCCTTTCCACATCAGCTCCATCGATGTGCAGAGGTGTATGGAGTTGTTTTCCCGCCCTCCTGAAGTCAACCACCATCTCCTTCGTTTTTCCCACGTTGAGAATGAGGTTGTGGGATTTGTACCATCCTGTGGTACTCCTCCTGGTTGTGAAATAATACAACCAGGAGGAGTTCCAGCCGGGGTTAATACTCCAGGGTCCCCAGCAGCTTTCAGCAGCCACCTCTAGCGGAGGTCCGTTAAGCAGAAGAGCCGTACACATATGAAACATAATAGGCTACGAGTCTGCATGGGGACCCAGCACAGCAGCACCTCGTTAGGGCTGTGTGTGTGATCTCCCATGAGCATGAGCCAGGAGAGCCAGGGCAGTATGAATCTGAGCCTGAAGTTTGTGGACCCAGCACAGCAGCACCTTGTTTAGGCCTGTGTGTGTGACCACCCGTGAGCATGAGCCGGGAGAGCCAGGGCAGTATGAATCTGACCCTGACGTTTGGTGTCACTGCTTATGTGCATTCACCAAAGCACATGAGCTATGCTCGGTTGTGCCGGATGTGGTCAGCAATTTGCCATACCGGCGGGAACTGGTGAAGCCACAGATGACAATCTGGCCAGCAATTTATTGGCCTCTCACCAGTTCCAGGGCTCCATAATGGAGGAAACTTCGCAAGACATATCAAACACCTGTTAACTGTGCATCACTCTAAAGAAGCGCATCATGATGGCGCATGAGTTAAGGTTGCAGAAGTCCTAAAAAACTGGTTGGAGTAGGAACAATGGCGTTTAGGTGGATGGTACAAGGCCACTATCTAAACACAGCAGGATATGTACCCTGCTGTGTAATGCCCATTTTTTAGAATTTAATATTCACAAATAACCATCCAGCCTACGCTCAACCCACGGTTCACAGCCTTGCGCAGATCCTCTAATATCCAGGGAAAGACTTGGATGTTGAGACAAAATCTGAGACCAGGATGCCACCTCAAAAACCATACCCTTTCAGATTAGGAAAAATAGAGCACGGCTACGCTTAGGCGTTTGGTAGTTCCTAACTGGTCCACACAGCCATGGACCCATTGGTTCTGAGACTGATGACACAGCCATTCATGATTATCCCCAATTACAGCAACTTGCTGGTCACACTGGGACAGGAGGAGAGTTCCCCTTTACATGAGCATATTAATCTATTGATTTGTCAAAGTCAAAGTCAAAAAGTCAAAAGAGTTTATTGTCATGTGCCCCTGAGAGGACAATGAAATTCTTTCTTTGCATAGCACAACAGAACATAGTAGGCATTGACTACAATTATATACGTAAATACACACATTAATTAATAAATTCATAAAGTGCAAATAACAGATGGAGGGGTATTAATGTTCAGAGTTTTGTCCAAGCCAGGTTTAATAGTCTGATGGCTGTGGGGAAGTAGCTATTCCTGAACCGGGTCATTGCAGTTCTCAGGCATCTGTACCTTCTACCCGAAGGTAGCAGGGAGATGAGTGTGTGGCCAGGGTGGTGTGGATCCTTGATGATGCTGCCAGCCTTTTTGAGGCAGCGACTGTGGTAGATCCCCTCGATGGAAGGAAGGTCAGAGCCGATGATGGACTGGGCAGTGTTTACTACTTTTTGTGGTCTTTTCCTCTCCAGGGCACTCAAGTTGCCGAACCAAGCCACAATGCAACCAGTCAGCAAGCTCTCAACTGTGCACCTGTAGAAGTTAGAGAGAGTCCTCCTGTATCTTCTGACCATACTGTTCCAGGGACTCAGACTATTGAGTAGGACCGTCGATGTGATTACGATGGCCTGGAGAGATAGTACTAAAAAACGATATGTATCTCATATTAAGAAATGGGAGATGTTCTGTTTACAGTCAAATATATCTTATCATGTTGCAGGCACACCGGATGTATTGGAGTTCCTTGATACATTGCATTTTGACAAGCAGTTAAGCTATAGTGCCATTTATAGTGCTCGAAGTGCTTTGTCCTCCTATTTAGGGCAAGGGTCCGGACAACACTCTGTCGGATCTCATCTATTGGTGGCCCGATTCATAAGAGATATTTTAACAAAACCCTCCCAGACGTAGATATTCAGAAATCTGGGATGTGAGCATTGTTCTCACACTGCTTTGGCAATGGGCTCCAATTATATCTCTGCCTTTCCAGAAGTTAACGATCAAAGTGGTCATGTTCATGGTGCTAGTGGCAGCACTATGGGTCCAGATATTGCTAAAGTTATGACTGGACAGCATGCATTCTTTTGTAGATAAAATTATGTTTTTTGCATATGACCTAATCAAACAGAGCACGTGCAGGGATGGCTGGAACCAAAATAAGCTTAAAATATACCCATTGATCTAAATCTATGTGTAGTTACGCACCTGAGCCAATATATCAA
This sequence comes from Okamejei kenojei, assembly GCA_035221665.1. Classification (NCBI taxonomy): domain Eukaryota; kingdom Metazoa; phylum Chordata; class Chondrichthyes; order Rajiformes; family Rajidae; genus Okamejei; species Okamejei kenojei. The sequence continues at coordinate 38,594,617 of CM069140.1, forward strand.
GGTCATCAAGAGTCTCAGAGGCTCTGAAACAGCGATGGGCATCAGCCACATAAAACCTCATACAAAGTTGTCAGTACAAACTATTCCTAGATGGCCGAAACAGGTTTGCATTATGCTGGAGTAGACACTGATGTGTTTAATCACTCCACCAGGGCGGCGTCAACGTACGCAGCAAAGGCACAGGACGTGCCATTAGACCAAATCTTCAGCGCAGGATAGTCCAGTTAAGGAACCTTTTTCACGGTTTATGACAAACCTGTCCTCGCATTGCAAAAATTTGGGCATGCTGTTTTGGGTTCTGTTTGAGTTCTCCTTTGTAATTTCCCCTGCGAAAGAGGGGTTATTACTGTTCTTTTATTGTTTAAAACGTTCATTGTATAATTTAAACAATGTTCAATACATTATTTATTTATCCCATGTCAACCAAGGCAGTGCGTCGTATGGAACTGTATCTACGGCATGAAATCACAGAGCTTTGAAATCTTCACGTAGTCACTCTTGTGACTCCGAAGTAAAATAGTAAGATTAAACGAGAACTTACCAGTTTGAAGTTTGATCTTTATTTTATGAGGAGTTACGATGAGGGATTACGTGCCCTCCGCTCCCGACCCTCATAAACGCAAAGATCATCTGGTAGTTCTAGTTTTGAGTCTTTTGAGTCTTACTATATCACTTTGATTGTAGTTACAGTGATTTCACGCCGCTGCTTTGAAGTATGATGCGCAGGCGCTCTGGCGGGCCTTCTTCATGTAATCCCTCATCGTAACTCCTCATAAAATAAAGATCAAACTTCAAACTGGTAAGTTCTCGTTTAATCTTTAGTTCATAAGAAAATTGTAGTTACAATATTATGCACAAGTTTCATAAGGAGCTTTAGTATTCAACTGGGATTCTGGAAGCATGAATTAAATGCAGGTACTGCACATGAGGTGAAAGGTTCTTTTCTCAATTTTGACTATAAGACCTGGGTCAAATTATGCAGAATTATTAGACTGAGTATACACATTTTTTTTTCATGTAATTGAACTATGTAACTAGGCTTTCATCACAGCAGTTACCTTTGACATTTGGAAGATCTGGCACTTCATATGTTAGCTTTGCTTCCCCGTGGAATATTATTGAATGGAAAAAAAGAGCTGATTTATTTTGAACAAAACAAGACTATTTTTTCTGTTAATTTGATTATTAAAATACTACTGTGATATGTAAGAACTATTCATTTCAATTCTTGAATAGGACACGAGTGGGACTGGAATTAGTTTTAAGTTAAATTGAGTCTGAAGAATAAAATTGATAGTACTTTTGTTTGTCAAAGCCGGGAAAACAATTGTAAGCTTCCATGCAGCTTTCCTATTATAAATGTCTTCACATATATTACATATTTATTCTAATCTTCACTGATTGAAACTCATCCTGTAATTAGTTATTGTAAAGAAATTGGTTGCTTTCGTCTGTAAATCTGTGATTAATATGATAATGTTGATTATTTCATTGTGCATTGTAAAATGAAGCCTCTTTATAACCTCTTCCCTGTTCACAATCCCACTCAATTTTGCATTATCATCAATGAGCAGTGCAGTGCCAAACAAGGAAGTGTTAATGAGATTAGTTCATTCAAAATCAAACTTCACACAGAATGCAAAATAAAGATTGAGACAAAGTTAGATTTGGAGAGAGAAGTAAAAGAAAGATTTTTTTTTGAAGCTTTGCTTGTTTTTAAAGCTTCAATAATATTTAATCTGGTGTAATAAGCCATCCCTTTTTATAAAAGTTAATGATCCATGCCGGAGCGGTCGCATAGCATTGGTTATTGGTATTGTTATTGGTATTGCTTTATTTATTGTCACATGTACCACGATACAGTGACAAATTTTGTTTGCATGCTGTTCATTCAAATCATATTATATATGAGTACAATCGCATACAACAGGGAGTGCAAAGAGAAAAATATCAGAGTGCAGAATATAGTGCTAGTGATACAGCACAGAAAAAGGCTCTTTAGACCAACTCATCCATATAAACCATCTAAGGTAGTCCCACTTTGCCCACGTTTGGCCCATATCCCTCTAAATATTTATTATCCATGTATCAGTCCAAGTGTTTTTTAAATGCTGTTATAGCACCTGCTTCAAATACTCCATCTGACAGCTTATTCCACGTTTCTTCTATCCTCTGTGAAAAGGTTGTCCTTCAGGTTCCAATCAAATCTTTCTTCTCTCACCTTAAACCTATGTTCGTTGGTTCATGATTTCCTCTATCCTGGTTAAAATAATCTGTGCATTTATCTATTCCTCTCATAATTTTATCTACTTGCGTAAAATTACTCCTCAGCCTCCTGTGCTCCAAGGAATAAACTCCTAGCCTGCTCAAACTTTCCCTATAGCTCCGGCCCTCACGTCCTGGCCACATCCTTGCAAACTCTACACTCTTTCCAGCTGAATGACTTCTTTCCCATAGAAGGGTGACCAAAGCAGAACACAATGCTCTAAATGTGGACTCACCAATGTACGTACAGCTATGACATTAATGTCCCAACTTTTATACAATATCCTGACTGATGACGGCTAATGAACCAAAAGCCTTTGTTACCACTCTATCTACCTATGACACCGCTTTCAGGCAACTATGTGCCTGTACTCTTAAATCCCTCTGTTTTACAACTCTCCCTACGGCCCCAACATTCACGGTGATGGTTCTGCCCTGACTTGACTACGTAAAAGGCAACACCTGCATTATATTCCATTATTAATTCCTCATCCCACTTGCCCAGCTGATCAAGTGCCAGCTGTATTTTTTGATAATTACCTAATCACTATCTACGATTCAAACTACTTTAGTGTTACAGTGTTACAACATTAAAGCTACAGAGTAAGTGCAGATAAAGAAAAGTTCAAGGACCACAGTGTGGTAGATTGGGTGACCAGGACAACTCCCTTAGCTTATGAGAGAACCATTCAGCGGTCTAATAACAGCAGAGAGGAAGCTGATCCAAAATCTGCCGTTATGTGCTTTCAAGCTTTGCCTGTTATTCCCAACGAGAGAGGGGAGAAGAGGGAATGACTGAGGTGTAAATGGTCCTTGATTATGCTGGCTACTTTCCCAGGGCAGCTTGAAGTATAGATGGAATCGATGGGGGAGCATGATGGATTGGGCTATATATCTGCAATTTCTTTGCGGTCTTGGGCAGAGTTGTTGCCAAACCAAGCTGTGATGCATCCCGATAGTATGCTTTCGACGACGCATCTATAGACATTGGTGAGAGTCATTGGAGCCATGCCAAACCTCCTTACTCTTCTGAGGAAATAGAGGTGTTGGCCTGCTTTCCTGACCATACCATAGCTTCAATGTAGTTGGTCCAATACAAATTATCTGTAATATTTATGCGTACCAACCCAAAGCACTTTGGCGTCATTGATGCTGACTGGTTATGGTTTGTTTTCTCAGTAATGGTGTTTTTCAATGGTTCAGTGCTTTTATTGTCACTTTTGCAAAGTGCAATCGCACAGTAAAATTATTTTCTTGCAAACAGTCCACGAGGACCAGCTCAGCGGCTATCCCCAATAAGCCACAGACTGCCAGGTCTTGTGTTCAGCCCTGGGGGACTGGCTCGGCAGCACCCCTTGAAGGTCGCAGCTGAGTACTTTATTTAAAATGGTCAAAACGTTAATGCTTCTGTTTAGTTTATTTCTGGGAGGTGAACATGGACACTAAATCCTGTGCAAATGGGAAGACATTGTTTTTTGCAAGCACTTGGAGTAATGCTGCATCTTGGACACCACATTTGTGAATTTCTGCACACATACAGCCAAGAGAATTCTGCATGTGTGCTACTTTGTGCATAGATTATGATAAACACCATATGTTTCCCCATTAATCGTATGGTAAACTCAGACTATTATTTATGGTAGTCTATTAGCATAACTGTTGTTTTTTTTTTGTTGGGAGACAAGATAAAGACCCATGCTTCCAAACCGTCAGGTATAGATCCCATTTATCCAAATTTCTTTATGTCTATTGCTACTTGAGATTGTTCCATAATAATGCAAATTTGAAAGAACTGTTAATTATGCAAATACTGAAATAATATTTTTCACTGTCATTTTTCTAATTCCTCTTGTGGGGCAACAGCTGTTACATTTGTTACAAAACAATAGATTACGCTTGAAAAGTTATTAACAAGTTGGGAAACACTGGGAAAACTTGTGGACATAATAGATGCTCAGTAAATAAAAAGTGATTTCACACTTATAAATCAGAGGATTTTGGAGAAAGCTTTTCAAAGATTCCATAGCATTCAATAAAAGGCTTAATTAAGCTATTAAGATCAAAATGGAAGTCTCTTACATATCATGAATGCTGCAAAGGCTCTGTCTGCAAAGTGCATACTCATCTTTGAAATAAGTAATAATGATGAAAGCACTCAGTAGAATTTAGCTGTACCTTCCTTCATCTGTGAATAATGTAAGATTGCTGCTTTGAAAATGAGAAGGGGGATATGAGAGTGTGAGGTATTGAAACCAGTTTGAAAAGTGAACTGATAAAGGCAAGATAAGATATGAATCAATGACCATGAAAACAGAATTATCTTGAATTTTTATCTCTCCAATTTGGGAGTAGTATAGAGTTCAAGATGTTCCTGAAGGCACTACAATATACAGGTTAAACAGGTTTCCAGCACCCTCGGTTCCAGAGCCTTTCTGGATTATCTGTTGTTCCGACCAACAGAGATCACGTTATAATGAAACGCCATACACCCCTGGCCTGCTAATGACACCAGTTTACAGTACATCCTTGTTGTAATGGACCACAGCGGAGGGGGTGGTGACTCAGGGGCAGAAGTCGCTATCAAAACATGGGGCAGAAACACAATTTTGGGAAGAGATTTATTGGTGGCTTGTGTGCACACACATATGAGGCTTTGGAGGCTTCGGCCGTGGGTCCTGTAGACGGCAACATCGAGAGCTGACCTGGTTAGTGACAAACTTCAGCAACAGCAGCTTCATCCGCCCCGAATCGTGGGACTTGAATCGGCTCTTTCGCGGGGCCTTTCATTGCCTGACGCGGCTTAAAATTGACCAAGTTGACTTCAACATTGTGAGCCTCAACACAGCAGTTTGATTTTAAGCCGCGCCGGGCGATGAAAGGCTCCGTGAATGGGCCGATTCAGCCCTAAGAAAGCGTCTGATCTATTTAAATCTGATGCCCGTTTAAATCTTTCCCATCCACCAATACATCCAATTAGTTCAAATGGTATTTGTCCCCACATCAGACAGTTTTAAGAAATTCTCCGTGAATACCTTCAGTAAAACCTAAAGGTCAAAACACAATTAGCGACACATTGTGTTAATACGATGTTAATAGAGACATTTTACAAGCGCTTAACAGTGACACCCCCACTGTCTCGCGGAAAGTGGAGATTTCAATCGTTTTTTTTTTCACCGAATTTCAAAATCCGGATTACAAAACATGGGGGGAATTGACCCCAACCTCTCAAAACATGGGGAGAAGGTGTTGTACCCCCCCCCCAGGATGTCAGCCCACAGTGATGTCATTTAATTGACGATGGCTGGAGATGATGGTTAACAGAAAAAAGGACACAAAGTGCTGGAGTAATTCTGCACGTCAGGATATCTGGTGAACACGGATAGGTAACATCGGGCTCTTCCTCAGACTGATTCAGCTCAATGGTGCAACTTGCTAGTCAGGAGTGGGGTCAGAAGCTGGGGCTCTAAATGGCCGGACAGACGGTAGGAGCCGGGGATTGGTAGGCAGGTCATCCCATTCCTTCTCTCTCGAGATGCCAACTGTCCTGCTGAATTACTCCAACATTTTGTGCCTATCTTCAATTTAAGTCAGCATCTGCAGTTCTTTCCTACACGTCTTCAGTCTGAAGAAGGGTCTCCCATTCCTCTCTCCAGAGATGCTGCCTGACCCGTTGAGTTACTCCAGCATTTGGTGTCTACCGTTCTTTCCTACACATTCAGTTTACAATGCTTTACATGCCACTCAGGGAATTTCAACTGACATCTGCTAATTTTGTCTGGATTATAGGGAGGTGGATGGGGGGGGGGGACCATCATTTGTCAGAAAATCTGTGTTCAACCTGTACATCAGTGTGTTGAAAAAGAACCCAAATCAGGTGGAATGAGCATTTGAAAGTCAGGTATAGATCAATTTTCCTAGAGGTAAAGGCTTTAATTCAAGCCTTACTCAGCAACTAGCCTGTGATATACCTGGAAATAGATGGAGTAACACAGCGAGACAGGTAGCATCTCTGGAGAGAAGGAATGCATGACGTTTCGGGTTAAGACCCTTCTTCAGACTGAAAGTCACGAGAAAGGGAAATGAGAGATATAGACAATGATGAAGAGAGATAAAGAACAATGAATGAAAGATAAGCAAAAAAGTAATGATGACAAAGGAAACAGGGATTGTTAGCTGTTTGTTGGGTGAAAACAAGAAGCTGGTGCAACTTGGGTGGGGGAGGGGTGGAGAGAGAGGGAATGCCGGGGTTACTTGAAGTTAGAGAAATCAATATTTATACCACTGGGCTGTAAGCTGTCCAAGCGAAATATGAGATGCTGTTCCGCCAATTTGCGTTTAGCCTCACTCTAGGTAATGTTTATTATCTTGACTACATTGTAGTAAAAAAAATTCTATCCTCAGACTGACACTCGTGACCTCATGAATGCAAAGTAGTTTAAGAATGCCTTTGAAAGGAAAGACTTTGAGCCTCTAGTGAGATTGAGCAAATGCTTAATCTGAACAACAATAAACCAAAACCTAAGCATTACCTGAAAACATTATTAAGAAACAGAAATTAAAGATAATAACACTAGCCCTGATTGGAAAAGTGCAAACAGGGAAAGAACAGGATCAAATCTTGCTGCAAAGCATGGGCATTAACTTAAGCTCTGGTCACACATATAAATAAAATATTAACATACTTCAAGTGAAAATAGTTTTTAAAAAATCCACACGTCAATAGACAAATGGAAGGTAGTCTCTAACTAATTTATAATGTGCTTTTATCTCTTTCAAAAGGAGGATTTACGGTTTGTAATAGAATCTGAAGGTTAAAGGATAGTGCTGTTTAAAAACTATTGTGTCAGGCACTTCAGCTGCAGTTCTGTTCAGAGTATTGAAATCTAATTTGTGGAATATTATTGTTCGGTAAATAAAGTAAGGATATCTAGCTTAGCATAATCTCTTATTGAAAATATTCCATATATCTTATAGATAGATCTATTTTATTCCGAAAAGTGATAATTTCCTTGCAAAACTATCTGTAATAATGTCAGAGGAAAGGGAAATGTTTACATTTGTTGAAAAAAAATGTTTATATGAGAATTTCCTTGATAGGTCTATTCATGTATCCTTGGTATAATGGTATAAATGGCTGGAATGTGTGGTAGCCAGTGCAGCTTATATGAAGAGGTCAGTTCAGGCTGCACACTTTAGTATGAAGCTGAATAAAGAAATAGATACTAACTTGACTGCCAGCTAACGTCAATGGCTCTCTCATCAATTATTTCAAGCTGACTTTTCTAGGATAGTATCCACAGCAAGAACACTTGCACCAAGGAGCTTAGCAATACAGCAAGGCACAGCATCAAACAGGAGGAGAAAAAAATATTAGTTTAGACATCAAATGCCTTCTGAAAAACCTTTGAGTAGTCAATCAGATAGATCTATTGCATCCGCAATAGATCTGGAGTGAGATGGCACTCGCACTGTGTACTAACTCCCTCACACCCAGCATTATACAGCAGTGTGGAATTAAGTCCAATAATATCACTCTGGGATGCAAAGAAATTATTCTTACTGACTCTTACACTCAAATCGACCACGTTTTCCAGCATTTTCCAATTTCATTTTGAAATTCTATAGGGTTTTGAGGATGTAAAACATCTGGTGAATAAATTTAGAACTGGTCTGAGGATAAAGGTTTACCTGATGTAAACATTTCTAAAAATAACAATAAAATAAAGAGCTAATTACCCATTAAAAGGAAGGAGTTAGGCATTGTTCTTGGGGCTAGAATGATCAAGGGATGTGAGAAACCTAGAGCAGGGTTCTGAATTTGAATATTCTCCCTTGGTCATAATGAAATGACAGAGCAGGCTCAAGGGGCTGAATGGTCTACTTCCTGTCCCATTTCGAATGCTTCTATATATTTGTAGATCAATAAAAACCTTCAATTAAAGTTTAAAACATCAGTTCTCTGGATCAACAATTCCCATTGAAATGAAGAGGGTTTTTAGAGATACATTGCAGAAATAGGCCCTTCGATCCACAAAGTCCACACCAACCAGCGATCTCCTTGCACTAGCACTACCCTACAACCAAGGAACAATTTACAATTCTTACCAAAACCAAGTAACCATAAAAACTGTTTAAGAAAGAACTGCAGATGCTGGTAAAATACTGGAGAAAATCAGCGGGTGAGGCAGAAGGAATTGACGACCTGTCGTGTTCAGACCACCATAAAAACTGTACGTCTTTGGAGTGTGGAAGGAAACTAGAGCACCCAGAGAAAAGCCCACACAGTCACGGGGAGAACGTACAAACTACATAGGCAGCACCCATGGTCAGGATTGAACCCGGAATTCTAGCGCTGCAAGGCAGCAACTCTACACCAGTGCCACCATGCTGCTTTCTCTGATTCTTCATTGTCTAGTTGGCTTTGGGATTAGGGAGGTGACTTTCCCTGCTGGAAAAAAAACAGTAACACTTGGCTATACTGTTGGAATCTATGCAGAGCCCATGACAGAGCAGTTTAAATGATGCAGTGGCATCTGTCACTCATAAACATAGAAACATAGAAACATAGAATATAGGTGCAGGAGTAGCCTATTCGGCCCTTCGAGCCTGCACTGCCATTCAATATGATCATGGCTGATCATCCAACTCAGTATCCTGTACCTGCCTTCTCTCCATACCCACAAGGGCCACATCTAACTCCCTCTTAAATATAGCTAATGAACTGGCCTCAACTACCTTCTGTGGCAGAGAATTCCACAGATTCACCACTCTCTGTGTGAAAAATGTTTTTCTCATCTCTGTCCCAATAGACTTCCCCTTTATCCTTAAACTGTGACCCCCTTGTTCTGGATTTCCCCAACATCGGGAACAATCTTCCTGCATCTAGCCTGTCCAACCCCTTAAGAATTTTGTAAGTTTCTATGAGCCCCCCTCAATCATCTAAATTCTAGCGAGTACAAACCGAGTCTATCCAGTCTTTCTTCATATGAAAGTCCTGAATCAGGAATCAGTCTGGTGAACCTTCTCTGTACTCCATCTATGGGAATAATGTCTTTCCTCAGATTAGGAGACCAAAACAGTCCGCGATACTCCAGGTGTGGTCTCACCAAGACACTGTACAACTGCAGTAGAACCTCCCTGCTCCTATACTCAAATCCTTTCTCTATGAATGCTGACATACCATTTGATTTCTTCACTGCCTGCTGCACCTGCATGCCTAATTTCAATGACTGGTGGACCATGACACCCAGGTCTCGTTGCATCTCCCCTTTTCTTAATCGGCCACCATTCAGATAATAGTCTACTTTCCTGTTTTTGCCACCAAACTGGTTCTCCCTTATCCACTCTACTAGTTACATCCTGGAAAAATTCTATAAGATTCATCAGACATGATTTACCTTTGATAAATCCATGCTGACTTTGTCCAATGATTTCACCATTTCCAAATGTGCTGCTATTCCATCTTTGATAACTGACTCTAGGATTTTCCCCACTACCAATGTCAGACTAACTGGTCTGTAATTCCCCGTTTTCTCTCTCCCTCCCTTTTTAAAAAGTGGGGTTACATTAGCTACCCTCCAATCCTCAGGAACTACTCCAGAATCTAAAGCATTTTGAAAAATTATCACTAATGCATCCACTATTTTTGGGCTACCTCCTTAAGTACTCTGGGATGCAGCCTATCTGTCCCTGGGGATTTATCGGCCCTTAATCCATTCAATTTACCAAACACCACTTCCCGGCTAACCTGGATTTCACTCAGTTCTTCCATCTCATTTGACCCCCGATCCCTGCTATTTCCGGCAGATTATTTATGTCTTCCTTAATGAAGACAGAACCAAAGTAGTTATTCAATTGGTCTGCCATGTCCTTGTTTCCCATGATTAATTCACCTGTTTCTGACTACAAGGGACCTACATTTGTTTTAACTAATCTTTTTCTCTTCACATATCTATAAAAACCTTTGCAGTCAGTTTTTATGTTCCCTGCCAGTTTTCTTTCATAATCTATTTTCCCTTTCCTAATTAAGCCCTTTGTCCTCCTCTGCTGGACTCTGAATTTCTCCCAGTCCTCTGGTAGGCTGCTTTTTCTGGCTAATTTGTATGCTTCATCTTTTGTTTTGATACTATTCCTGATTTATTCTCTTGCCAAACTGGGATGAACAATTGTTTTAGTTCATCCATGCAGTCTTTAAATGCCTTCCATTACATATCCACCGTCAATCCTTTAAGAATCAATTTCCAGTATATCTTGGCCAATTCACGTCTCATACCCTCTAAGTTACCTTTCTTTAAGTTCAGAACCCTTGTTTCTGAATTAACAATGTCACTCTCCATCCTAATGAAAAACTCAACCATATTATGGTCACTCTTCCCCAAGGGGCCACGCACAACAAGACTGCTAACTAACCCTTCCTCGTTACTCAATACCCAGTCTAGAATAGCCTGAGTAAAACCTGAGTTTACAATGGAACTGCAGTAATGCAAGATTTACTTGTGAGGGAATGGTTGAACTGTCAGTGCACCCAGCAATATTCTGCCCTCCAAGTATGTTCAAGGCTAAGATATATATATAGGGAGGAAACATTGGACTGGAAGGTGAGGTTTAACCTAACAGCTAGATCCACTGTCATCTTATTAAATGACTGAGCAGGCTCCAGGTGCCACGTGGCCTTCTCTTGCTATGATTTCTCATGTTCTTAAATAACTGTTTATATACCACTTGCTAATGTGAAAGGATGGAGGAAGAGGGAAGCTTTAACTTGTCCTGCACATTGGTTGCCTAGTTCTCTAGCAGCAAAAACAGGCATCAGACCATTGAAGTAGAAACACAAGTGGCCAATTGCTCGCCTGATCTGCCATTCAAGAAGATTGGGGTTGATCTTTTACTTCAAGGCATCTTTCCTCCATTAAATGCACATTTATTAAATCTTTTAACACCCAACAATCCATTCCTCAGACCCGATATTCCTTTCCACTTGTTTACAGACTGCTCTTCACTGGGAGAGTCTAGAACGAGAGGTCATAGCCTCAGAATTAAAGGACGTTCTTTTAAGGGCCTGTCCCACTTAGGCGATTTTTCAGCGGACTGCTGGCGATTGTCAAGTGGAACGCACACACACACACACACAAACACATATCAAAGGCCGGGCCAGGGAAAACGTTTGAAATTCACACGGTGCAAAGCCAAGGTGATACAGACACACACTGCGATGAACAGGAAGGTTAAGACACCTAGCACAGTGTACGGTAAGTCCTTTAAAAGAGGAGGGAGGGGGGATATGGGGGGGGGGAGGGGGGGGAAGAAGGGTGGAGAAGGGTGGAGAAGGGGGGTGGAGAAGGGGGGAGAAGGAGTCACTTTTAAGAAGCCAGACATCTTTTTAATAAGCCAGAGATACACAGCTGTGAAGTTTGGCGAGCATTTAACATTACCGGTCGGTTATCCTTGGTGCTGAAAACCCGTGCTTACATTTTTTTTCCCCAATGAGCCAATGAAAATGCCCGGTCAGCAAAAGCAATTAGCTAAAACCACCTACCACTACCCATAACTACATGGCGACCTCACTACAACTGCACCTATGACTACAGGATTATTGATTTTCACAATGGTGGCCATTTGGTCGCAGAATTTTTTCCACTTGTTGAAAAATTTGCGGCACCCATTCTGAAGCCGCGACTAGTTCCCAGAGAGCGGGAACTCCTCACGACCATGAAGGAGACTCGCCAGAGACCACCAGCAAACATGTGGCGACCATGTGGTGATCATGAGGCGAACGCAGAGTCTCTTGCACTCGCCTCAAAAGCTGCCTAAGTGGGACAAGCCCTTAAGGAAGGAGATGAGAAGAAATTTATTTAGTTAGAGGGTGGTGAATCTGTGGAATTCTTTGCCACAGAGGCCATGGGTGACAAGTCAGTGGCTATTTTTAAGGCTTAGATAGATAGATTCTTGATTATTGCAGGTCTCAGTTGTTATGGGGAGAAGGCAGGAGAATGGGGTTAGGAGGGAGAGATAATCAACCATGATTGAATGGCTCTACTCTGACATGATGGGCCGAATGGTCTAATTCTACTCCTATTCCTGATGACCTTATGACATAAAGTTGCTTGCAAAAGTATTCATACCCCTTGAACTTTTCCACATTTTGTCACATTACAACCACTAAACGTAAATGTATTTTATTGGGATTTTATGTGATAGACCAACACAAAGTGGCACATAATTGTGAAGTGGAAGGAAAATGATACATGGTTTTCAAATTTTTTTACAAATAAAAAACTGAAAAGTGTGGCGTGCAAAAGTATTCAGCCCCCTTTACTCTGATACCCCTAAATAAAATCCAGTGCAACCAATTGCCTTTAGAAGTCACCTAATTAGTAAATAGAGTCCGCTTGTGTGTAATCTAATCTCAGTATAAATACAGCTGTTCTGTGAAGGCCTCAGAGGTTTGTTAGTCAACAAACAATGTTCCTTCGGCATCATGAAGCCGAAGGAACACACCAGACAGGTCAGGGATAAAGTTGTGGAGAAGTTTAAAGCAGGGTTAGGTTATAAAAAAATATCCCAAGCTTTGAACATCTCACAGAGCACTGTTCAATCCATCATCCGAAAATGGAAAGAGTATGGCACAACTGCAAACCTACCAAGACATGGCCGTCCACCTAAACTGACAGGCCGGGCAAGGAGAGCATTGATCTGAGAAGCAGCCAAGAGGCCCATGGTCACTCTGGAGGAGCTGCAGAGATCCACAGCTCAGGTGGGAGAATCTGTCCACAGGACAACTATTAGTCGTGCACTCCATAAATCAAGCCTTTATGGAAGAGTGGCAAGAAGAAAGCCATTGTTGAAACAAAGCCATAAGAAGTCCCGTTTGCAGTTTGCCACAAGCCATGTGGGGGACACAGCAAATATGTGGAGGAAGGTGCTCTGGTCTGATGAGACCAAAATTGAAGTTTTTGGCCTAAATGCAAAACGCTATGTGTGGCGGAAAAAACTAACACTGCACATCACCCTGAAACACCATCCCCACTGTGAAACATGGTGGTGGCAGCATCATGCTGTGGGGATGCTTTTCTTCAGCAGGGACAGGGAAGCTGGTCAGAGTTGATGGGAAGATGGATGGAGCCAAATACAGGGCAATCTTGAAAGAAAACCTGTTAGAGTCTGCAAAAGACTTGAGACTGGGGCGGAGGTTCACCTTCCAGCAGGACAACGACCCTAAACATACAGCCAGAGCTACAATGGAATGGTTAGATCAAAGCATATTCATGTGTTAGAATGGCCCAGTCAAAGTCCAGACCTAAATCCAATTGAGATTCTCTGTCAAGACTTGAAAATTCACAGATTGCACTCCATCCAATCTGACTGAACCTTGAGCTATTTTGCAAAGAAGAATGGGCAAAATTTCAGTCTCTAGATGTGCAAAGCTGGTAGAAACATACCCCAAAAGACTTGCAGCTGTTAATTGCAGCGAAAGGTGGTTCTACAATGTATTGACTCAGGGGGGCTGAATACTTTTGCACGCCACACTTTTCAGTTTTTTATTTGTAATAAAATTTGGAAACCATGTATCATTTTCCTTCCACTTCACAATTATGCACCACTTTGTGTTGGTCTATCACATAAAATCCCAATAAAATACATTTACGTTTGTGATTGTAATGTGACAATATGTGGAAAAGTTCAAGGGGTATGAGTACTTTTGCAAGCCACTGTATATCCCTCCCCACTTCGTATTCCAGATCCCTTCTGCCACTTGACACCCATGCTACATTTGCTGGCTGTCAGCTAATTTATTCCATCTTCTTGTACAATTAAATGGCATACACTGACTATTAGATGCAAGCCACCAGTGGGACAACCTGATCTTTAAACCGTTTGGTATAAATAAATTGAAAATGTAGTTAAGGAGTTGCTGTTGGCTTCAACCCAGTGAATTAAAGTTACTCATCACCCTGAAGATCTGTGAAACATCATTAGACATAATTTGATATCCCTCTCCTTCCTTTAAACCCCAGGAGGGTAGTAATGCTACCCTTTTTGTAGTCTCTGAACTGGCTGAAGATGATGAAGGGGGGTTGCGGGGAGGAGACCAGGACAAGTTGGAAGACCGGAAAATGTGTCCTCATACTCATAGAGTGATACAGCATGGAAACAGGCCCCTCGGCCCAATTTGTCCACATTGACCAACATGTCCCATCTACACTAGTAGACGTTAAAGACTTTGTATACACTAGGGGCAATTTACAATTTTTACCCCAGCCAATTAACCTGCAAACCAATATGTTTCATTGGAGTGTGGGAGGAAATGGAGCACCTGGAGAAAACCCACACAGTCACAGGGAGAATGTACAAACTCCATACTGACAGCACCCGTAGTCAGGATTGAACCTGGGTCTCTGGCGTGGTAAGGCAGCAATTCTACCGCTGTGCCACTGTGCCGGGTGAAGGAGCTTAAGAACTCTTGGTGGACAGATAAGGCTCTGGAAATCCAGAGATTGGCAGACTTGGGTGACACCAGAGGCTTCATCAGCACTACTAAGACCGTCTATGGTCCAAGCTTAACCCCCCTGTGCACAAAAGGCGGACAAGAACTGCTGAAGGACAATGAGTCCATAATGCCCGATGGAAAGATCACTTCCAGGAACTCGTCAACTGTAACAACACAACTGAACCAGACATTACCCACCGCAATCCCCAGAGTCCCATCAAAGAAGACATGGAAGAACTTTCCATTATGACAGAGATTCAAAATGCCATCAAGAGCCTTAAGAACAACAAGGCCAGTGGCCCAGCTGAGATCTTAAAGGAAGGTGGACCAGAGCTCTTGTACCACACCCACGCCCTACTCCTCAAGGACTGGGAAAAAGAAGCTTACCTCAGAACTCAGGGATGCTCTAATAGTGACCATTTTTAAGAAGGGGGACAAGGCTGAATGTGAAAACTACAGGGGCATCTCCCTCCTGTCAACAACAGGCAAAGTCCTTGTTCGTGTCCTCACAAAGCCGACTTCTACCACTGTCTGCGGAGGTACTCCCAGAATCACAGTGTGGCTTCCGCCCATCCAGAGGTACAGCAGACATGATATTCACAGCACACCAACTCCAGGAAAAATGCTGTGATCAAAGGCAGCCTTTGTTCATGACCTTCATAGACCTGACAAAGGTGTTTGACTCGGTAGACTGCCAGGCTATTTGGAGCATACTATCAAGGTACGGTTGTCACGACAAGTACATCAGAATATTGAGGTTTCTACATTATGGCATGTCGGTCACAGTGCTCAGCAAATGCGGCTCTGAGTCCGAGCCCTTCACTGTGGAAACGGGGGTCAAACAGGGATGCATCATCGCACCCACCCTGTTTGTCGTCTTCATTGCTGCCATCACCTCATTGATGATGAGCTGCCACAGGGGATCCCAATCCTCTACAGAACTGATGGTGGGCTCTCCAAGGTTAATAGATTGAAGACCAAGAACGAAATCAGTAACACCACTATCATGGATCCTCAGTACGCGGACGTCTACGCCATTGCAGGATACTCTGCAGAAGACCTCCAGGGCACCCTGAATGCCTTTGACAAGACATACAGAGCCATGGGCCTAGCCTTAAATATCAAGAAGACCCAGGTCCTACATCAACTTCCACCCAACCAGCCATCTACCCGGCCCACTATAAAAGTGGACGACACCACTCTTGAAAATGTTGACCACTTCCTCTACCTTGGCAGCATTCTTTCCTCAAAAGCTGACCGACTCTGAGGTCAATCATCACCTGAGTTGTGCCAGTGGAGCCTACGCCAGACTCAGGAAAAGAGTCTTTGAAGACCGAGACCCAAAGGCTCAAACAAAACTGCTGATCTACAGAGACGTTGTCCTCTCCACCCTGTTGTATAGAGCCGAGTCATGGACCACCTACAGCAGGCACCTGAGTGCCCTGGAACAATACCATCAGAGATCCTTACGAAAGATTCTGAGGATCAGCTGGGAGGACAAACGCACCAACATCAGCGTTTTGGAGGAAGCCAAAATGATCAGCATCACCACCACAATAATGCAGCACCAACTTTGATGGACTGGCCATGTCATCCACATGTCCAACACACGTCTCCCTAAACAAACCAGTACTCTCAATTGAAGGAAGGCCGGCAAGCACCCAGCGGGCCAAAGAAACGCTTCAAGGACAACATCACGAACAGTCTGAAGAAATTCCACATCACATCGAGCAACTGGAAGCACAATGCACTGGACAGGCGCTCCTGGAGGAAATCCGTGCAGGTAGGAGCTGCACTTCACGAAATGGAACTAAGCCATGTGGCAGAGACAAAGCGACAGCACCGTAAGGAGAGAGAGAAGGGGGCTCGATGACTACCAACCACTGCCAGTCTCCACTGCCCACGTTGCACCAAGGTATGTGAATCACAGATTGGCCTCTACAGACATCTGCAGACCCACAAGTAGACGACCCTAGGGAGAGGAGAGGACAGTCATTCTTGATTCGAGTGACTGCCGATGATGATGATCTACACTAGTTCCACCTGCCTGCATTTGGCCCATATCTCTGTTAAACCCACCCTCTTCAAGTACCTATCTAAATGTTTCTTAAACATTGTAATTGTACCTGTCTCAGCTATCTCCTCCGGCAGCTCATTCCATACACTCACCACCCTTTTTATTTAAAAAGTTACCCCTCAGGTTCTTATTAAATCTTTTTCCCCCTCCTTATTAACTGTAACGATAGTCATAATGAGGAAGAAGGCAATAATGAAATATTTTCATAATTATTTTCAGCAAAACATCTCTCCTCAGAATTGTCACTTGTTCAGATATTTCATGTGGAGATGATGTAAGGGAGGAGCTGCGCTTTGCAATACACAAAGCACAAAATACTGGAGGACCAGAAAGGAAATGAAAAGTGAGGCATAGAGTGGAAGAGTGTCCATTACTTCAACGTCAAAGGAATGACCAGAAAGGAGAGATAACTGAGGAACATTGGCCTCAAATGCAGACTGATATCAGTCTCCAAGGATAGGCACCTCAGGGTCTTGATCATTTCATTTGATAATGCCATGGAAAATGTAAGCCCACCAATATTTAGAGTTTAATTTGAAGAACAGCACATCTACCAAGGACTATTCTGAGATGGCATAGGTTTAGCTATCTATTATATTCCAGTGAACCCTCCTGGAAGTGTAAGGAACAGAGTCTTAAGCATAACTGTGGTATTCTTGTATCAGAATATTAATGTTTTAGCATCAGTTAGAAGGAATAGGTGGAAGCTCAAAAGAGTATGTTAGGCCTCAAAAGTTTTGAGGCCTAACGATAAAGAGCTGTTGCAAACTACTGTGAACCGTGTCCAGGGGACAAACAATAGTTCAGCAGGTGATGCTGCAAGAATGGTATCTTTGAATAAAATAAAGTTGTTGCTTGCATGCCGTATCTGAGGCTAATTTAACAGGTTTGTTTCAATAAACATAATTGTTAATATTCCTCTGCTTCCCATTAAATTTGTTCATTTTACTTGAAAGTTCTATTTTCTGCAATAGCTGTGGGCTGTTCAATTATAGAAATGATCACAGTTGATGTTATAATAGTGATAAATAAAGCAATGGAGAAATATTTATTTGTTTCACTATGTATGTTGTTGGATTAATAACAAGCTTTACCATGCCTGTGGAAGATAAAATGGAAAGATAACCCATAAAGCAGTGGCAGTCAGTGAGAATGGCACTCTAACTGAATGTCTGCAATGAGGAGTGTTTTTGTTCAATGATCGAGTGTGTAAATACCCAATATTGATTATCAGCTTTCCACCCTGGGCTCAGAACCAATCACTTGTATCATAAAGGGCATTCTATACCACTGCGGCAAACGCAGGCTATCCTTCATCCTATTACAGCCAGCAAGAAGGTTGCTCACTGCATTCTTCTTTAACATCACTCCATAATTATTCAACTGGATGGGCAGCCTTCAGCTGGCTCTGTTTTCATCCTTCTACTCCATAATTTGTCCTTGTTCTCTTAAACTGACATCACTGGTGTCCCCTAAGAATTGATCCTGAGTCTCCTTCCATTTAGCATCTGTACTATTTCCTCGGCAATATCACCAAGAATGTACCATCTGTTTCAATATGTGCACAGACAAAATTTAATCTTGAAGAAATAACTGTAACAAAAATGATAAAATGTAATCCAAGATTATTTGTTGCATTGAATTGGTTCCAACTACCTTTTTGAGTCATAGACTCTTAGGGTGGAAACAGCTCCTTTGGTCCAACTTGTCCATGCCGACCAAGATGCCCAATCTACACTAGTACCAGTTGCCCATGTTTGGCCCATGTCATTCTAAACCTTTCTGTCCATGTACCTGAGTATTCATATAATTCAGTAGCACCATTTTGAATTACAGTTTTAAAATTGGTAAATTGCTTGGAGGATATCATCCTAACTCATAACTATTGCTGGATATATTATTTTTCCTTGGAAACTGTGGCCTGGGGATCTCCGAAGTAGAAGTTCAGTCTATTATAATATTGTACCTTCTTGTCATTAGACTTTTGAATCACAAATTTGTGAGGTCACAAATATTAAACATAATTTAATTAGATTTTTAAAGAAAACACATTTACAAAGTAATTGTTCACGTACTACAAAAAAAAAGTATGCCCATTGTGAGATAGTTTTATATGAAAATTTGCTCTGAATGAGACAGTTCCCATGAAACCAATCGTTGATGACTTCTTGAACAAGTTATTGCATGCTTAATTTTAAAAAAATCACATGAACTGCAGTGCTGGCAATTTGAAATAAAAACAGAATATACTGGAACCTCAGCAGACCAGATAGCACCAGTAAAAAAGAAACAGTAAACATATCAGGTCAATTACCCCTTGTCAGATGAAAGGTCTTTGACCTGACATGTTGTTTGTGTTTCTCTTTCCATAGATGGCACCATATTCCCTGATTGTTTTTGGTATTTTTTGCTTTTATTACATATCAATTCTATTCTTTTTTTTCTGCTAATATGTATCCTACCTAATAGAAGTTTCAAGTCATTAATGTAAATAAAACAGAGATTAAAAGATACCACTTTTTCTTGAAGTGAACGATCTCCCTGGTTTAACACAACTCAAAGACAAAGTGGTTAAGGTCGCCATCTACTGTCGAGACTAAAATTAGATGCGAGGCAGGGTGAAGGGGAGTGCAGAAATAGGGCCCAGAAAAATAATAATTTTGGTAGTCTGGCAATTAACTGTTATGAAATTTCCAGAGGTAGACGGCTACATCTCAGCATCCAAAGTAAGCATTAAGTAAATGCATAAAGACTGAGGAAGACAAATAGATGAATGATGGATCCCTGCATTGGGAACCAGCAACTGACATAAATCTTTCGATGGCAGCATCTGGATGAAGTTATATTATTCAGAATTCAAGGGCTCCAGAAAGAACGTACACAACAGAGTGTTATGAACCAGCGAGAGTGATATTCAGTCAATTAGCAATAGAAGGTATCACGTATTGCAGTAAAGGATTCCCTACTGCAAAAATAAATCATCTAATAGAAGCAAAAACTGTGGCAAGGATGAACTAAAAGTGCAGTGACTGAAGGGAATGGCCTTTATTTAGTAGAATAGCTCTATGTATTATTTACATTTTCTGATACGCAGGTAAGTGCTAGTCCCTGTTTTTGTTATCGTCATTCATTTTTAATTTTGAAATGGCCCACAAGTGTAGAACTAAACTTTTAGCAGAGTAATTAGTGTAGTGATATTGTCTATTTATACATGTAATCAGGCAATTCATTGTATTTAGAAATTACCAGTTGGTTGAGAAATGAATGTTGTACATTCCAGCAACAGCAGTCCATGCTCAGCCTTGGGGGATCAACAGAGAATGAATCTACCTCAATTTTACACTGTGAAATTTTAAAACTGTTCCACAGTAATATTTCATAATATGACCCAGAAAGTCAGGCACAGTCTTTGTGAGTATGTGTTATTGCTGGATGTGTCTACTTTTCCTGTACAACTCCACAAATACTCAGCCTCCAGCCTCAATGGATCCAGCATGATGAACGGAGATCAAGCTCAGGATCGCTGTTGATATCCTGGGACTCCCAGTAAATCGTCATTAGTGTCAGATGCTGCTTGACATATCGACTGGTGAACAGAATGGAGATTCTCTCTGAAGATCTCTCCTGGTCCGAGAACACAGATGCAATTATAAAGAAATCAGTGCCTCTACTTCCTGAGAAGATTACGGGGAGACGGTATGTCAAGGAGGACTCTCGAACTTCTACAGGTGCACAGTAGAGAGCATGCTGACCGGTTGCATTGTGGCTTGGCTCGGCAACTTGAGCGTCCAGAGGCGGAAAGGACTGCAAAATGTTGTTGCCACTGCCCAGTCCATCATTGGCTCTGACCTCCCTACCATCGAGGGGATATATCGCAGTCGCTGTCCCAAAAAGGCTGCCAACATCATCAAGGATCCACACCATCCTGGCCACTCACTCATCTCCCCGCTGCCTTCAGGTAGAAGGTACAGGAGCCTGAAATCTGCAACATCCAGGTTCTGCAATAGGCTCTTCCCCACAGCCATCAGGCTATTAAACTCAACTCAAACAAAACTCTGAACATTAATAGCCCATTGCACTTTATCTGATTATTTATGTGTGTATATATATATTCAATAGTATATGGTCACACTGAACTGTTCTGTATTTATTTACGCCTACTATATCCTGTTGTGCTGAAGGAAAGCAAGAATTTCATTGTCCTATCTGGGACACATGACAATAAACTCTCTTGAATCTTGAATCTTGACCTTTCAAGTCAGGGCCCTTCATTAGACTGATCAACTTCAAATTGGACTTTCCCTTCATAGATGCTGCCTGACCTGCAGAAAATTCTTTCAGCAGTTTGTTTCTTGCTCAGGTTTCCAGCAATATAAATGACTTGAAGGCTCTAAATCTCAAACAAATGTTAGGTCCCCAAGCACAAGGATGCATAAAGAGCAAAATCTGCATGCTGTATATTTCTATCCATTGTGGGTATG
Source organism: Okamejei kenojei (assembly GCA_035221665.1). Taxonomy (NCBI): domain Eukaryota; kingdom Metazoa; phylum Chordata; class Chondrichthyes; order Rajiformes; family Rajidae; genus Okamejei; species Okamejei kenojei. The sequence continues at coordinate 38,615,927 of CM069140.1, forward strand.
GTCAGAAGTCAATTTCTGACAGTGGAACATATTCCTTCTGTGCCTGCCCCCCTCCCCCCCCCCCCCCCGCCTCTCTATCCTTCCCCCCACCCTCTCCTCCCCCCTTCCCCACCCTCCCCTTATTTCCCCCCTCCCCCTCCTACAGGTTGCAGGTTTAAAGACTGAGCCACTGGGCCAAATCCAAGACCACCAGCACCACCATGTGGTCAAGACTGGACTACCAGTAAGAAGCCTTAGACAGCCAGCGCCTCTACTGAGTGGCTGGGACAAGTCTGAGATGCTAGAGCCTCTTCATGTTCACGGACTGTGTCCACACTGTGCCCACACACAGAGGCAAAGGCTGAACCACCAGGTTAAGCCACAGACTGACAGTGCTGCCTTTTCAAGCCCAAAAGCTGAACTGCCAGGATAAGCCAGATACAGCCAGAATCCCCTCTCAAAGTAAGCGTGAATTGCAGGAAGAAGCCTGAGATCGCCACGTCTCCACCTTCGAAGACCAGGACATGCTGGGACAGGCCTGAGATCGCCAGCACCACTCCCTATACACCCTGATGCCGTGGAACAGCTCGCATATGCATTCTTGGACTTTCTTACCACTGTAAATAAAATATTGCAAGAGTTCACCCTACTGCGAATGTCAATGTGGTCACTAGCGAACCAGTGTCATCCCTGAAGCTACATTTCATATATATCTAAAGGTACCACTAGTACAAGAGACAAAATAACATAATCATACATGTGATGTCGATGTTAATTTACAATAAAGAGTTAGTACAGTGTCCCGTATCTCCCAAATTTTATTTCCTTCAGTACTCAAGAACTGTGCCAATCACCTCCCAGTTCACTACTGATGGCAACAGAAATAGGCGTAACAGGTACAGTTCAGGGCCAGTGAGAAAAATGTGCTTCATTTTGAAGAAATTCTTAACATTTCACAGTATAAAAAACTGACTTGGGTATTGAAGGTTTCATTGATCATTGAAGCACGTTCAGTCATAAAATATGTGCCTCGCATTCATGCAGCACCAATTATAAAGGCAGTGACAGTGAGCAGAACTTCAAGAGGGAGGGAGACAATGATAACTAGAGAAAGCACAGGAAAATTAAACACAGGAATCAAAGTGCAAAGGACCTTGAGTCAATTGACAATGCTGTCAATGCGAAGGATGAAAATTGGATTAAATGGCAGTGCAAAGTACAGGCAGTCCAGAATGCACAATTGAATGTTACGTTTTCACAGCCTCAATTGGAAAGTTTGCTGCAAATAATACTTTGGAAGTGGAGGTTGTAATAAGAATGCACATATTACTGCCGTAATAGAGTGTAAAAAGATTATTTTGTTGGCAGTGATCTGTTGGATCTGAGAATGATATAATCACCAATCTGTGTCTTAACAAGTCGACAGTGTCTTATTCACTGAGATCCACTGTAGTGTAGAAATTAGAGAAAATTTTAAGCTTAATATGGGGAACCAAAAAACAAAATAAATAATCAGTGAGGAGGTTAATTGGCATGGGTAAATTGCTCCTCATGTATGTGTGTGTGACAGTAGTGGCAGAAGTGGCAATATGTAGTTGGAGTATATGGAAATGTTGGTAGTATGAGTGCAATGAGTATAAATGGGTGCTTGATGGTCTGCATGGACTTGGTGGGATGAAGGGCCTATTTCTGTGCTGTATGACTCACTCTAATTTCCCATCATAAATCCATGTTGGCTCTCCCTTATTGCATTATGACTTTCCAAGTGCCTTGTTACCTTTTCCTTAATCAAAGGCATTCCAGCATTTTCATTATAACTGAGATCAGGCTAATTGGTTTAGAGTTTTCTATCTTTTTTAATTAGTGGAGTTGCATTTTCTATCCACCAGTGAGTGGGAAAGTTCTAGAATCAATAAACGTTATGAAGATGACAACATGTGCATTCGCTATTACCACAGCTAACCTCTCAAAACCCCAAGATTCAGGTCACCAATTCCCAGGAATCTATCACCTTTCAGTCTAATTAGCATGGCTTTTATTTTACAAAATACAGTTTTATTTTAGTTCCTTGTAATATTCTAGAAATGACACAAAGTGCTCGACGGTGGGTCAGACTACAAAACATGGATAGGTGTGTAGGAAGGAAGATGCTGGTTTACGCTGAAGATAGACACAAAATCCTGGAGTAACTCAGTGGAACATGCAGCATCCCTGGGTAGAAGGAATATGTGGCATTTCGGGTCAAGACCCTTCTTCAGTCTGAAGAAGGGTATCGACATCTCAAAATGAATTTGAGATGTGTTGTGCATTTAATGTGTTGTAAAGCTGCAGCAAGTACGAATTCATTGTTCCAGCCACAGTGCATAAGACAAATAAACACTCTTGATATCTACCAAATTTAGTAGCAGCAGTTTTTTTAAACTATGTATAAGGTGGAATGATGATTAAAACAGAGCATGTAATTTCTGGTAAATTTAGCAGACATCCTTATTAGTGATTTATAACATGAGGGGGATATTGAAACCCTTGTTATTGTTCAAGCTAGGTAATGGCTGAGATTATCAGCAGGTCATCCCTGAAGGCCAAGAGAAGCTGATAACACTCGCATCTCACATTTTCAGTAATAGTGAACAGAAAGAAAAAAGTAGTGCTGAACATCATTTATGGAGTGAAATAGTTTAACCAGTTTCCATTCCATGTAAGCCAGCCCATGAGACCACTCCACCATTTAATAAAATCAGGCTGATCTGACTGTAACCTTGGCCCATGCCATTGCCATCTACCATGGTAACGTTCAACCTCTTGCTTATCATGAATCTATCTCCTTCTAATTTAAAAATATTTAAAGACTCTACTTCCACTGTCTTTTTCAGGAAGAAAATTTCAACGTCACCTTTCGAAAGAAAATATTTCACCTCATCTCTCTTTTAAATAGGCAAACATTTTTAAACAGTGATTTTATTTCGGAGTCACGTGAGTGACTACGTGAATAGAAGCCCGTACAGCCGTTGGTGCGTCTTGACGTCAGACGCTGGTGCAGTCGGCCGGTTGGAGCAGCAGCGCTCCTCCGAGCAGTAAGTTTAAACAGGTTACACGAAAAGCTGGAGAATTCAGCGGGTGCAGCAGCATCTAAGGAGCGAAGGAGATAGGCGACGTTTCGGGTCGAGACCCTTCTTCAGACTTCACCCTCGATTCTCCAGCATCTGCAGTTCTTTGTTATCAAGTTTAAACGGAGGTAAGGTTTGTTGAAAAATTTTTACCACAGGTCATTTTCTGTGACGGTTGGGAGTTTTGGTAGATATGTTGAGACTGTGAAAGAAGGTGTCGGCGAGGCGCTCCGGGGGTAGAAAGGAGTGTGACCAGGAAGAGTGTGGGTTGAGGATGGAGGCCCGTCTGGTACAACCTGGTCCGGTGCTGGCTACACAGCCAGTGGTTGCGGACCCACTGCGGGGGGCAGTGGAGGCTGGTCAGTAGGGGAGGAAACAGGCCACTGGCAAGTCTCAGTAGCCCGTTGATGAAAAATGTCTATGTGGCCTGGGAGGTTATACCTCCATAGGAGAGTCCGTTTGCTCACGGCTCTCCCCACTTAGTCGAGATTCTATTCAAAAGATTGCTCGACAGGGACCAGCTCCGTGAGGAGGAGTGGTGCCCAAGCCAGGGGGGGCTGATGGAGAGCTTGTGCTAGCAGCACCTGTTCAGGGCTGCTGCAGAACTATCCTGCTGTGTGAGAGGATGTTCCAGCTCCTTGAGGAGGAGTGGTGCCCAAGCAGGCTGATGATGGAGAGCTTGTGCTAGCTGCATCTGTTTCAGGGCTGCAGAACTATCCTGCCTGTGAGGAGGATGTTCTGTCAGGGCTGTTTTGCTGACCACTGTTTTCTATGCTGGGGGAGAGTAGTAAGGTGTTCGGTTTGGAGGTAATTCCGAACATTGCTGGGAAGTTTGCTGAGTGTAGAGAGGCAGGAAAGGCGATTGATGTAGAATGGCCGAAGCCATTCAGTATATGCTCTCCCACCAGTTACAGGAGCTAGCTATGGATGAAGTAGCAAAAAACTATAAAGCTCCTGTTTTTAATTGTGATCTCCTGAAGGTACCGGTGGTTTATGACCAAATATGCATACTTGGGGTTTGCCTGCTAGGGCCCAGGAGATGAAGTTTTAAAAAAGTGCTTAAACCTGTTGGTAAGCAGGTATTACAGCTGTGGTGAAAGTTATTGATACAAATGATAATGGTTGAAGCACACCAGGATGAAACTGGACTCCTTTGTAATGCATTTTGAAATTAATAATATCGGGAGGGCCGCTATTTAGGCCAGTGCTAGACCCATATTTGGCGAGTTGTGCAAACCGACCAGTGTACCACCCACAAAATCTGTTGTTTGGTGGTAAACCTTGCAAAAGGGTCAAAGATGTTATGAGGTTTGTTTTAAAACCATGGCCCTCATTAAGGCCAGCTGGAAGCAAGGCAAAAAAAGGTTCTCTACAAGAAGTCGAGGACAACAATGCCGCAAGGAAAGATGCTGGTAAGGAATATAACATTGACAGACGATGAATTAACTGATGTTCCTGTTCAAATTTTGGGGAAGGTTAAAATTGTTCTCAAACAATGGCAGCAGTTGACATCAGATTTGTTCATTACTTAGTGTATTTGAAGGGGTGAAAAGTGGATTTTACTATGACAGTCTACCTAATCAACATTTTCCTAGTTGTAAACTTATTTTTCAGATGAGGAAAATGTGCTTATTCAAGCAAGAGATTCAGTCGTTACATTAAGAAGGGGTAATTGAGCCTTCTGTCTATCAAAGTCAACAATTTCTGTCAAGTATATTTCCCAGATCTAAAAAGACTGGGGGATGTAGAATTATTCTGGATTTATCGAATTTGAACAAATTTGTTTGTTATAGGCATTTCAAAATGGAGAACTTTACCACGGGCAAACATCTAGTGTCCAAAGGGTATTGTATGGCAACCATTGATTTAAAGAATCCGTATTACGCAGTGTCTATTCATGGTGATGATAGAAGATATTTGAAATTTATTTGGATGACTGAGCTGTGGCAATTCAGGACATTGCCGAATGGATTAACTTCAGCTCCTAGATTATTTTACTAAATTGGTAAACCTGTGTTGCATTACTTAGAGCTCAGGGGCATGTGGTAATGGCCTATTTAGATGATATTCTGATTGTTGGAAAGACTCTATGCTGAAACTCAATCATCAGTTTCAGTTGTTTAAAATCACTTTTGAACAAATGGGATTTGTTATTCACCCAGATAAATTTTTTTTCTAAATTATCACTAGTCCAAATTATTGATTATCTGGGATTTACCATTAATTCCAATCACATGTTGGTAACTTTGCCCAGGGATAAATTGATCAGTTAATTGAGGACTGTGTTAATCTCGTTGGAGAACAACGGCCTTCGATTAGACAAGTAGCCCAGTTTTATTGGGAAGTATGTTGCAAGCCTTTCCAGGCTGTGCAGTATGGTCCTCTGCATTATTAACAATTACAACCATCAAAGGAACAGGCACTGAGAATACAAAGGGGCCATTTTGATAGGCCTATGCAGTTGTCAGCTGGGGCGATTGCTGACATACAATGGTGGATAGTACATGTTTCAAAAAATTTAAGGAAGGTTTTTCGTGGAATCACCGTCACTGATATTACAGACTGATGTAAGTGCACTGGGTTGGGGTGCAAACAGATATGTCTTCTAGTTGTAGAGGCAGATGGAATGTGGGATGACATCGCTTCCTCAATTAAGAGGGATGTAAATTATTTAGAGTTGTTGGGCACCTGGTATGGGCTCAAAGCTTATTGTTCTACAAGGAGGGATCTGCATGTGCAAGGTCAGATTGGTCACAACACCACAGCAGTGGCATATGTAAACCACATGGGTGGAGTTAAGTCACAGTCTTGTGATAGACTGGCTAACCAGATTTGGAGCTGGTGTATGACCAAAATATCTGGCTTTCAGCACTTTATTTGCCAGGAAGAGGTCACGTCAGTTTATGACAACATTGAATGGATGTTAAATCAGGATGTATTTAACCAAAATGATTGATCAGTATGCATTGCCAGATATTGACTTGTTTGCATCTCGATTAAATCATCAGTTACCTAGATATGTTTCATGGTAACCAGGTCCTGGGGCAGTAGCAGTGGATGCATTTTCGCTGCATTGGGGGGAGGAATGTTTTGTGTATGTATTTCCTTCATTCTGTCTCATCAGCAGATGTTTGCAAAGATCAAGGAGGACTCCGCTTCATGGGTATTGGTTAGTGCCAGATTGTCCTACATGAGCATGGTTTCCCGTTGTATTTACAAATGGCTAGGGAGCCTTACATACTTATGCCCAAGAATAAAAATCTAACTGTTAAATCCAGTCACTGGGGATCAACATCCTTTATAGGATCGTATTGATCTGTTAATTTGCAGATTTTAAGGAGCCATACCTGGGGAGAGGACTGTCTCATCGGACGGTGGAATGTTCTCACGTCGGCCTGCAGGGATAGTACACAGCAGCAATATATCACCTATATAAGGAAGTGGGAGCAATTCTGCCTACAGCAGGATATTGTATATCACACTGCAGGGATCACGGATGTATGTTGGAGTTCGTCCAACTCTTTATTTTTGACCAAAAATTAAGTTACAGTGCGATTAATTCAGCCAGAAGTGCTCTGTCTTCTTATTTACCTATGAATGCAGAATTGCATACCAGTAGGGACACATCCGTTAGTTTCACGATTCATGAAGGGAGTTTTCAATTCTAATCCTCCTAAACCCAGGTATGCCGGGATTTGGAATGTGAGTGAGTGTTCTTATGGTTCTTCGCCAGTGGGCTCCGGTTACAAGCCTATCTATAAGCCAAATTAACTGTGAAGGTGGTCATGCTTATGGTGTTGGTTTCAGCCCATCGTGTACAAACATTGCAAAAAAGCTACGGCTAGATAGAATGCATGTGTCGGCTGATGCCATTATATTTTATGTCTATTGATTTGCTTAAACATAATAAAAGAGGCATGACAGGATGTAAGATTGTGTTTTCAGCATACCCCGCAGATGATCGCTTCTCTGTATAGTCTCACATTTATCTCGTTACATTGAGATTACTAAACCTCTGAGAGGAACAAGAGTTGGCTTTGTTTATTAGTCACAAAAAACCACACAGTAAGGTGTCGGTGCAAAACGATTTCAGGTCCTCACGGCCGCAGGATGGTCCAGTGAGCTAACTTTTCAGAGGTTTTTATCACAAGCCGATTTCAAGGCTCGGGGTGTTTGCTGATTCTGGTGTCAGTACTGTTACATTTTTCCACTGAGTTAGAGGGGTTTGTTATGAATTTGTTTGTAAATAAACTGTTATTTCATTTAACAAATGTATTACTGATGCATTGATTGATTGTTAACGACTTTTGAGTCAATCCAGGCAGTTGTGAACGTCGGATATGAGTCTGCGGCGTGAATTCACAGTGCTTTGAAGTCTTCACGTAGTCACTCACGTGACTCAGAAGTAAAATAGTAAGATTAAACGAGAACTTTCCAGTTTGAAGTTTGATCTTTATTTTATGAGGATGTCGAGTTGAGGTGACTACGTGCCCTCCACTCCCACCCTCATAGATCTCATCTGGTATTTCTAGTTTTATCATCTTACCGTTATACTTCGGTCATTGTTAGCTGTGAATTCATTCCGCTGCTTTGAAGATTGACGCACCAACGGCTGTACGGGCTTCTATTCACGTAGTCCCTCAACTCGACTCCTCATAAAATAAAGATCAAACTTCAAACTGGTAAGTTCTCGTTTAATCTTACTATTCCACGTTCTAGAATCTCCCTTCCAAATCTACCCTGTTAAGACCCCTCAGAATCTTGCATGTTTCAATAACTCTTCTGAACTCAAGCAAATACAAGCCTACTTTGTGAAACCTTGTTTCATAAGACAACCTTCCCAATTTATGTGCAAGTCTGGTAAGATTCCTCACAACCAACTCCAGTGCTCTAATGTCCATCCTTAAGTTAAGAGACCATTACTGTACACATCACTCCAGATAAGATCTAACCAATGCATTTCATTTTGTTTATATACAATGAAACGTTGCAAGCTGGACCAGCATTTAATTGACCACTCCTAATTGCCCTGCTGATGAGCGGCATTCCTGGGCCACAACACTATGCTGAGAGTTCCATGATTTTGACCCTGCAACATTGAAGGAATACCACTATGTTCCCAAGTCAGGGCACGGTGTGGACTGGAAGACAACTTACAGCTAGTGGTGTTACCATGCTTTTGTTGCCCTTGCCCTTCAAGCTGATAAGAGATCATGAGTTTGGAAAATGCTTTCTAGGGACTCATGGAACTGAAGTACAACCTTCCTACTTTTGAATGCAATTTTGCTCAAATTTAAATATATATATATATATATTCAGTTAGTATTTTTGGTATACTTAATGAACCTGTGACGATCTTTTACATAGGTTACAGATCACAAACCTGCGTTAGCCATTCTAGGTCCATGGTCAGCATTTGCGACCAGTGAAGATTCTATGAATGTAGAGATGGGTGGTAGAGTGGATGTGGAAAGGATGTTTCCAGTAATGGGAGTGTATAGGCTTGATGGGCTGAATGGCCTAATTCTGCTCCCATGTCTTATGGTCATGGCCATTTTACCATATCATTTCCTCTTAAATTAGACCTCCCATGTGCAACACCTCAGACATATCCGGATTAAACTGCATCTGCCATTTCTCCATCCATAGCTGCAACTGATCTATATCCCTCTGCATTTCTATGACAACCTTCCTCACTATCCACAATTTCTGTGTCTTTGGCAAACTTACTAATCACTAGAGCCAGGATTTTGCCATATATGCCATTAGTGCCTTTTCATACCTTTTTTTGATGGATAATGCCTTCTTCATGATCGAGTGCCGAAATCAGCCTTTTTATTGCCGATTTGCTAAAAGGTCGTGCTATTTTCTTTAGTTGTATCATGATTACAATTAAGTTTTCTATGTTAACACGTTAATATTAATGTTATTATTAACGCGTTAACATAGTATAACTTACAAGAAAACCTCCGCAACCGGGGCGAAACCGTCAGTTGTTCGTTCGTTCATGCTGCTGCCTGCTGGTTCAGTTTTCTCCAAGATCTATTTAAGAAAGAACTGCAGATGCTGGAAAAATCGAAGGTAGACAAAAAATGCTGGAGAAGCTCAACAGGTGAGGCAGCATCTATGGAGAGAAGGAATATGTGACGTTTCGGGTCGAGACCCCTCATCAGACTGATGTGGGGGGGAGGAAAGAAAGGAAGATGCATAGACAATAGGACTAGAAGGAGAGCTGGGAGGGGTGAGGAGGGGGAAGGGGAGGGCTATCTAAAATTAGAGGTCAATGTTGATACCGCTGGGGTGTAGACTACCCAAGCAAAATACCCAAGCTTGTCTCCTCACTACATTTACTGCTGGCTCCAGTCGCAAATCTAAATTTTTGAGTGATCTGTGCAAGGCATTCATTGATGCTGGAATTCCACTGTGGAAATTGGAAAACAAATCTCTTAGAGGTTTTTTGAGAGGAACAGAAACCAAGCAACTCATCATTACGAACAAATTATGTTGACAGCAACTTCAACATTGTTGTGCAGAAAATTAGAGATAAAGTTGCATGCAACAAAATATTGATCTCAATAGACGAGACAACTGATGCTGTGAGGAGATATGTTGCCAATGTGGTCACTGGTACACTGGAGGCAGGTCAACCGTCAAAGGAGTATTTGTTGACATTGGAAATATTGGGGAAGTCAAACAGCTCAACTATTGCACAGTTGTTTACAGCTTCATTTGCTGTACTTTGGCCAGAAGGTATAAAATACAAGAATGTTCTTCCGTTTGTGACTTAAAGATTTATTCCCCAAAATGTTGCATAGACATGCTTAGCTCAAGGACTTCATAGAATTGCCAAGCACATATGTAGCTTGTTTTGAAATGTCGATCACCTAGTTTCCAATGTCAAGAAAATCTTCTTCAAAGTATGCAGTTGTTCAATGGCACCCAAGATTCCGCTACCTCCTCAGCCCGTTTTGATTAGGTAGGGTACTTGGCTCTCTGCTGTACTCTACTATGCTGCAAATTTTGAAAAGATAAAATAAATCGTCAACTGTTTTGAAGAAGAAAAATCTGCTGCAGTCAGGATCGTCAGTGAAATCATGCGGAAGAAGTCCCTCCACCGCAATCTTGTGTTTGTTGCTTCCAATTTTACAAACTTCCCACAAGCTGTCACTTCCCTTGAGAAACGTGGCGAAACATTAGTGGATAACTTGCATGTTTTCAACAAAGTAACTGACGATATTCGTAAAGTTCCTGGCAATGTAGGTAAAGACATACAAGGAAAATGTGAGAGAGTGATTTTAGCTAACAAAGATCTTGAAGAAATAGAAATAGCTAATGTTCTCAAAGGTAGTTGTAATACACAAGATATCGACATGAATATACAGTCTGAAGCTTGTTTTGGGTATGCACCAGTGACCTCAGCTGAGGTAGAAAGAGGATTTGCACATTTGAAGCATATTCTGTCTGACAGACGGCATAGTTTAACACCAGATGATTTGAAAAAAATGCTAGAAATTATCTGCAACCAGGCAACTTTGGTCATTTAATGTAGTATACCTTTATATTATCATTTTAACCATACTTTGGTGGAAATTAAATGCCCTTATTCGCCTTTTTTATCAATAAATGCCTTTGAGTTTTTTAGTGCCAAAACATTTAAGGTAGACTGAAGAGTTTTTAGTGCCAAAACTCTAAGGTAGACTGAAGAAGGGTCTCGACCTGAATCGTCACCCATTCTTTCTCTCCAGAGATGCTGCCTGTCCCGTTGAGTTACTCCAGCATTTTGTGTCAACCTTCGCTTTAAACCAGCATTTGCAGTTCTTTCCTACACATTACTAATCACTGTACCTACATTTTTGTCAAAATAATTTATATAACTAAAAGTCTGATCTTGACCACTTCCTGTTGTTCTGTATATTGATTTTAGGAAAAACGTTGCTACTTACGGCTGTGATTTTTGGCCATCTTACTCAGTCCCCCTCCGCTGCACAGGACAAGAGGATTTTTCCCATTGATGGGAACATAAAAGATTTATTAGTGTTTAAAAAATGTTGAGATTCTCTCTCTTGAAGGCGACGCCCCTTCCGGAGGGACTTTAAAACCCGTAAGTGTTGAGTGCCTCAGTCAGACTCTGCAAGAAGGGGGAGTGAGAGGGTCACGTCTCTCAGTCTGAGCTGTGAATAACACTGAATGTCTACTAAACGGTAAGTGGTTTTACTGATCTGTCAGTGCCCTTAATGTGGTTTGAAAATATAGTTTGTAAGTGCTAAAGTGCTAAAGCCTTTGGTTTGGAAATGCTAAAGCCATGTTGCCTTTGGTTTGGAAATGCTAAAGCCGTGTTGCCTTTGGTTTGGAAATGCTAAAGCTGTGTTGCCTTTGGTTTGGGAATACTAACGCTGTGTTGCCTTCGGTTTGGAAATGCTAAAGCCCTGTTGCCTTTGGTTTGGAAATGCTAAAGCTGTGTTGCCTTTAGTTTGGAAATGCTAAAGCCGTGTTTCCTTTGGTTTGGAAATGCTAAAGCCATGTTGCCTTTGGTTTTTGAAATGCTAAAGCTGTGCTGCCCAATTAAAGTTGCCTTGCCCAATTAAAGTTGCCTTGCCCAATTAAAGTTGCCTTGCCCAATTAAAGTTGCCTTGCCTTCTACATAATTAAAAGTGTAATCTTGACCACTTCCTGTTTGCGCTTTATATTGATTTTGGAAAAAAAAGCTACCACGCACGGCTGTGATTTTTGGCCATCTTACTCAGAGTCCCCCTCCGCTCATCAAGTGCCGAGGATTTTTCCCATCAATGAAAAATAAAACAGTTATTACTGTTTAAAAAACGTTGAGATTCTCTTTCCTGTCAATCACGCCATGAAGACCACGACCCTTCTGGTGGGAATGGGAGGGACTATAAAACCCAGAAGTGTGGGCATGGCTCAGTCTCTGCAAGATGGAGGAGGGAGAGGTCACGACTCGCTGTCTTTAGTGACCTTGCACACTGCTTGAGATGGTGTGAAACTGCACTTGAATTTGGTGGCATTGCACCCTGCTTGAAGTGGTAAGAAACTGCACTTGAATTTGGTGACCTTGCACCCTGCTTGAAATTGAATTTCAAGGAATAGCCGTGAGTCAACTGCTAGCCCACCAGCCTTGAGTGGGTGAGCTGCCAGCACAACAGGCTTGACTGAATGAGCCGCCCGCCCAAGAATCCATTTGGCCCACAATGTCCCCTGGAAACCAGTCCCTTCAGCCCACAACACCCATACTAGCGCTCCAGAAAGCCTCTTCCTCTCCCCCCCCCCCCCCCTCCCACTGGCCACCAATAATGGAATTGGTGGAGAGGTGGAATATTGTGTTGGGGGACCAGCCATCCCGTGTGATGCTGGAACGCAAAGGGTCCCACTTACTCTAGTATATATATATATCACAAACAGCAGAGGTCCCAGAATTGATTTCCACAGAGCATGACTAGTAACACACCTCCAGTGAGATAACACTCCACCACCACCACGTTGGTCCGGTGGTTCCTTTTCAGAGCATTGAGGCTGAAAATCTCATTACAGAGAGGTTTTTACAACCATTAATATATTTTGGGGGGAGTTGAATGCTCAAAAGGTAATTGCCTGGTGGAACAAAATTCCAACTCAAATATGAGGAGACGGGTTAATCTAGAAAGGTGTCCAAAGTCGTTCTGCTCCAGGTTAACCCAATTTTCAACACCATTGAACTGATTTTATGGAGTTTTCTAAGTGAAATTCTAACTCTCAGTCTCAGTGTATATAACCTGTCCAGAGGACAGAGCGAAACTTCCAAAGTCACCTATATTAATTGAAGGTAGCTGATGCAATTATTTTAGAGAGTGTATACTGATTTTTGCCAGAAAGCCAATAAACCTTCCAGTCTTTATTGGCATTCCTCCTAAATGTGGAATCGTGTAGCTGGCGGAGCTGAGATTGATTACAGAGCTTGTGGTAGAAGTGAGGAATTTGTGTCACGCACAAGCCTCAATCCGGATAATATCTGGTTGAGTGTTTTCTGCTGGAAATAATGCCATTGATTCCTGACATCTTCCACCCACTGACAATGCCATTGAGCAGCCAGCATGTGTTAAACACTCTGGAAAACATGTGTCTTCAAAGGAAGCTTTGAAGACACATGTTTTCCAGAGTGTTTAAGAGAGACCATGGCACATTCCACCATAGGATTTAACAGCAGAGCTTCTAGTTTAGTTTTTTTTTGTTGTAGAGATACTGCACAAAAAGAAGCCTTTTGGCCCACCGAGTCTGCACCGACCAAGGATCCCTACACACACTAGGGACAATTCACATTTATACCAAGCCAATTAACCTACAAACCTGTACGTCTTTGGAGTGTGAGAGGAATCCGAAGATCTTGGAGAAAACCCATGTGGTCACGGGGAGAAAGTACAAACTCCGTACAGACAGCACCCGTAGTTGGAATCGAACCCGGGTCTCCAGCGCTGCAAGCGCTGTGAGGCAGCAACTCTACCACTGTGCCACCATGCCACCTAATGCAATGCAGAGCTATTGGATACAATGCAGAGTTCAAGAATAATTGGATGCTGCAGCCCTGTGTGGAGGAAGGAGTGGAAGAATAGAAGGCAAAATAAATGAAAAATCATGATTCAATTGTCCAATCAACATGAGAAGAGATCCTTCTTCTTCTTTCGTGTGGCGTGCACAGCCTAAAGTTGTAGGCAACTTGTTCTATTTGATCTTCCGTTTGTGCACGTCAAGTTGATTGCATTAGTCGAAACAGGGCAGACCACGTGAAGGTTGCAATCTTCCATCCCATGAGAAGAGATTGTAAGATCACAACATAGGGACAGAATAGGAGGGAGATAGTTCTGCAGCCCTGAATGATATATTATTCAAAATTAAGGAAGGTCAGACATGTCCACATTGACAAATGATTGAAGTGAGTGACTTGGCAGAACATATTGGAGAAATGTGTGATAGCCCATTTATTCCAAATGTGGATGTGACCAATGAGAAGGAGTCACAGTCATCAGTGAGTTGTACCAGGGCATCCCACATTTTTCAGAACAAGGAATAACAACAATGACAAAGACCTCAATACAGTTAGAAACCCTCCAGAATCTGAGAAATCCAGTCGATAGGCTGAACCCATAATTACGTTAAATACGTGAAAGTCTCTTTCAAGGATGGTGAATGTGCCTGTATTTATATGTAAATATATAAAGGAGCCACATGTATGTATGACACAATGATACAATTGTGTATGTAATATGAATACACATAGCTAGTGGTTAGTCTTCAAAAACGATTTAGTGCATATTCTTTATTTCTCAATATCCCCAAAGTTTATTGAATGCAGTACCCACTACAATAGCTTCTCAATTATTACAAACTAGTATGTGCACATGCCTTGTATCCAACTTCACATGATTATCACATTATAGGAGTAGAATTAGACCATTTGGTCCATCAAATCTATACCACCATTCAATCATGGCTGATCTCTACCTCCTAATCCCATTTCCCTGCCTTTTCCCCTTAACCCTTGACACCTGTTCTAATCAAGAATTATGATTGTTCACATTGTGTGCACCAAGTAAAGATCTAAAAACTATGGCACCATGTTCAATATATCATAATTTATTTTATAAATTAAAATGTAATCCTATCTGAGAGCTTGCAAAATTAACTCGTGTTGTTAACAGTTTCTGCAACAAGATTTTCAACGACAATTTATATTTGTGTAGCACCTTTAACATTGAGAAACATCACTTAGTGCTTTAGAGAAGTGATGTCAGAAAAAAAGAACATAAATTTAACACCTGCACTGATTTATAAGGAGGTTCTTTGATGTAGGATTGTTGACTGTGACATAATGTCACTAAATGGAATAGTCTTTGTGCATTAGAAACTGTCAAACCACCCTCAATAAAAGAATTTCTCTGTTGCAATGGCGAAATTATTTGAATGGCAGAATGCTCACTGTGAACAATTTCGCGCACATGGTGCGAAATACAAGAACCAAATTTGGTTCAATGCCATATTTATGATTATTCTTCCTCTGCAGAGGCAGCCTGTGGATTTCTCTTGCCATTAAGCATTTTTTCTCAATTAGCAAGCTCTCGTTATGTGGCCTCAGTAATCATCTTTTCAATGTCACTGCCAGTAACTAATCATCTTTCCTTGTCCCATGAAACATTGCACAAGAAGTTCAAATCATACCACTCTTGTGTTGCATGAGTTATGTGGGTGCAACCCAGCCTCAGATTCACGTTCAACTCAGCTGGCAGCTGTTGTGCTAACACACAGCAAAAATATCTTAGGTATTCTATTTAAAGGGACAGTGTACAATCTTCCAGTTAGTTGCAAGGTTGCCATTCAGACTGTAGCTGAAAATGCACTCAAATATATGTTATGGCCTGCAATTAGACTCTAAATGAATTTTTGACTGCAGAGAAAACCATTTTGCTCGTGTCTCACTGTTTTTGGATAAACAATTTGGCTGTGGAAGAAGAGATGGAAGATGTGGGAGGATGACAACATAGTGGAAGAGAGGCAGAACAAGAGGAAAGAAGAGAGCATGGTACAAAACTCGGGATCAACAGTGCACGTTCAGAGAGCACTGCTCCAAGTTAACCTCTCATAGGAGCAACTTCCAAGATGCCTTCACCTCACTGTCACCAACTATATCAGAATGGGTGGAATTTGTGCCTCACCCCAGGCCAAAAGTAACATTGCCTGTGGTACTCAAAGAGACACTTACTTTTACAGCTGTTACCTTTTCATTTGTGGCAGATGGCGTTGCAGTTTACCACTGTATTGGAGAACTTAGTGCTTACATATCTTACACCTCAGGGAAACTCAAGAGAAGTTCTGACGGTGAGATCCCTGATGAGTTGACAAAATTTATTGTTCAATCCATATTAGACAGAACCATGATCAGCACAAATTCTTGACATATGTTGGAGCTCCGTGACATTTAAAGAATGTGAAATTGAAGGAGCATGCCATCGATTTATTGATGTTCCTTTCCTCCCGGACACAATCTCCTCTTGGTGGCCTGATTTAATCAGACTACCTCTACACTCTCTAACTCTCACTGTTTCTTGACCGCACTTTACAGGAGCATTGAAACAGTGGTAGGCCATCATGCCCAAGTGCTTGTTCCACTATTCAATGGGATCATGTAAATCCACATCCACATATCTGCCTCTTCCCCAAATGCTTTACTTGTGTCTGTCAAAACAATTCAGGCATAAAATTAGCAATTGACTAACTCCTGCTCAGAGGTGAGTTGCAAAAATTCCACTGTCTGCTTTCTGCCTGTAAATTGTTTCCGAAATGCATTCAGTACGGGTCAGGTCTGGTTAGACAATGCACAGGACCATATTCAGCATAGGACCAGGTCTTCGGACAACCACCTCTATGCCAACCAATATGCATATCTATGCTAATCCTATTAATTGCTTGCATAAATTCAATATTCCACTATGCCTTCCTCATTTAAGGACTTTTACAGGTGGCTCTTAATGTTGTTATTGTTCCTGCCTTCACCACCTCTGGAATGCAGTCCATTCCAGATAGCAGCTTCTCTTTGTGTGAAAAATGTATCCCCTGGAACTTTAAACCTTTTTGTATCACCTTAAACACATGTTTTCTAATTTTACACACTCCTAATTTTGCCTATCTAACCCATATATGCCTCTTATGATTTTATACTTCTGGTATGTGAGCCCCTTTTGCTTCAGGGAAAACATCCCCAGCCTATTCAACCTCTCCTTATGACCTGAGCTTTCCAATCCAGTTGTGTTATACTCTACAAAAAACAGAAAACATTTCTTTCTTCCAACCTCACTAATTCCCTCTAATCTTTTGAAAGTTTGATTCAAATAACCCCCTAATTATTAAAATTCCTGCAAATACAATTCTTGTTTGTGCAGTTTTCCTTGGCATCCAGGCATCATTGTGACAAATCTTTTCCTTGAACTCATGTCTTGTAGATATTTCACCATTGTTTATGTTGTTTTGTATATCGGTCCATGATAATCAATGACCAAGGATATCTGTATCTAAGTGAACCTCCACTGCTTAGCTATCTGCCATAGAAAGTTTGCCCTTCTATCTCCTTTTGGTCCAACATGGATGACTACACATTATGCCAGGATTGGAGAAGGGTATCGACCCGAAACGTCACCCATTCCTTCTCTTCAGAGGTGCTGCCTGTCCCGCTGAGTTACTCCAGATGTTTGTGTCTATGCCTGGATTGAAATCTGTTTTTCAAAATATTGCATAGTTACTAAGTTTATGAATTTGCCATTTAATGCTTCCACCTGCAATGCTTAGAATGCCACTTAATCTTCATATCATCAGCAAACAAAAATCACTGGCATTCTATGCCATCATCTAAGTTGTTCATAAACAAGGTGAGTACATTTGGCTCCAACACAGATCTTTGCGGATCACATGCTGCTATCAAGTGCTTGCCCATTATCCCTCCTGTTTGGCTCCTGCTACTCAGCCAATTTCTTAAGGAGGTCAATAATTTGCCTTTAGTTTCACGAGCTAACTCCAGCTAGAGGCACGTTTGAAAGACATATTCAAGTGCCTTCTTGAAGTCTACATTAATACGATTCATGGGTGCTATTACTCTAGACACCCTCAACGAAAAAGATTCACAATGAATCACTTAACGAATGGTATTTTTCTGAGAATTCTCCACGTGCAAGGTTGTTCCAGTTATTGTAAAAGTTGACAGGATGAATTGAATTCTGAGCTGCTGCCAAGCCCCATGATGCACCTGGGATCCCCGAGACACAAAGAAAGGAATCAATCAGCCCTCAAACTGCATTGATCTTTCAGGGAGTTTGGCAGACCATAATTCTCAGCCATGGGTTTTCCCTAATGAGGCATTGACATAGTGCAAATTATTTCAGCTTACATTTTAAAAGACAGGGTCACTTTCTTTTTAACGAGATGGGTTACTTCTGCTGCCGAGAATGTGACAAAATGAACAGATGAATGCCTCCACCAGGTCTTTCCCGTCAGGTCTCAAGACTATCTCGTTTCCCACACCATCTGTTTTGCTCTTGCATAAGGAAAGGTAACCAAGTGTTGAAGTATGTTATCCTCTGAGTCAGGCATATGCAGGCCAACAGCCTAATAGCATTTTATTGGTTTTTTTTTTAATTATTTAATTATTTTTTAATGTGTCCTGCATGTTTGCTTGATAGTTTCAATTTTAAAAGGTTTCGGCATCATCAGGCCAAACTAGTGTACATCCCTCAAACAAGGCATGGGAGGCAATGCATTTGATTAAGTATTTTAGTGTTTAATTTTCTCTCTGAATGGCTGAAACAACTGCATCGCTGTCATCCAATCTTTGAACTCTCCTTCAGATTTCCATGCTCCTGCTTTGGTTTTATTTTATATCCCAAAGCGGTAAGGATTGGTAAATTAATTAGCCACAGTAAGCTGTCCCTTGTGTGTAGGTAAATGGTAGAATATTACTGGGCGGAGGGGGTTAGCTGGGGAGGATGGGTAAATTGATGGGAATGCAGGGAGAATAAAAAAGGATTAATGAGGGATGAGTGTAAATGGGTGGTTGATGGTCAGTGGGGATCAACGGTCTGAAGGGCCTGTCTCCATGTTGTTTCTTTCTCTTTATATCACTAAGGAGTTCACAGAAATTCATCTGCTACACATTCTACAGTCCCTGTCCTGCACATTGATCCTGATCATTTCTGGCTTCACATGGCCCTTTCCCCTTTCTTACAGAATTATCCTAATAGATATTACATACATTCCCCTGTTTAACTTCCAATTTGGAGCCCTGACAGCATCCATCCTATTTTGTTCCACCAGTTAATCTCAACCAAGTACAGGCAGATCTCTGAAAGTGGGAACTATTAGTTGCATCTTTCTGCAAATTATAACAGTTCCCCATGAAACAAGCTCTTTGGCCCATCATGTATATGCTGTTCATCATATGTACCCGTACTAATACCACTTGCCTGCATTCATTTCATATCCCTCTCTGCCCTGCTCATTCAAATACCAGTCCAGATGCCTCTCAAATGCTATTACTATTCCCACCTACATCACCTCCACTGGCAGCTCATCTCATCCTATACATACATAATGTGCATACATAATATATATTGGCATGGTTTTCCACTTTCTAGAAAATAAAGTAGTCGAGCAAAAAAGGGCCGAAGGCAAAAATATATGGGAGGAAATGGAGACAATTGAGAATTTCTTTATTCTTTGCTGGCCACAGGTTAAGTACAGATGACTGGAAAACAACAAATGTAAAACCTTTATTCAAGAAAGGTTGCAGGGATAAGCTGAGTAATTACAAGACGGTGTGTTGAACATTCATGGCAGAGATGTAATTGGAAAAATTCCAAGAGACAAGATTAATGTACACACATAGGAAGGTAAGGATTAGTTAAAGCTAGTCAGCATAGCTTTGCTAGCTGGATATCCTGCCTGACCAATCTGATTATTTGTTTTAAAAAGAGAAAACAAAGTGTATGGATGAGAGTGGTGTGGTCTACATGGACTTCATTATGCCTTTGGCCAAGGATCCATATGCGAAACTAGTCCAGAAAAGTAAACCCTAAGGTTTCAGAGTACATTGGCAAATTTGATCTGAAATTACCCTAGTGATATGAGGCAGAGGGTGAGAATGGAGAATGATTTCTGTGATTGGAAGCCCATGAAGGAATATTATACCACAGGGATTGGTACTGGGCACCAACTGCTTATTATAAAGATGAATGATTTGGATATCAATAGTGGTATGATTAGGAGTTTCATAGATGTCACAAAAATTGGTGGTGCTGTTGATAACAATAAAGATAGTCCTGGGGAACTAGACAATGTAGATGAGGTGATAAAATGTGCAGAGCAAAAGCAGAAGGAATTTAATCCTAATAAGTGTGATGCATTGCAATGGGACCAAAAAAGCTAGAACGCACACAGTGAATCCTAGAGCCCCAGAGAGTATTTAGAGGAATAAATAGGTCATAACGTCATAAGGAATAGGAGTAGAATTATGCCATTTGGCCCATCAAGTCTACTCCGCCATTCAATCATGGCTGATCTAACTTTCCCTCCTAACCCCATTATCCTGCCTTCTCCCAATAACCTCTGGCACCTGTAGGTGTCTCTGTGTGTCTCTCTATATGTCTCTCTACAGGCCTCCCTAGGGCATCAATGGTGACAGCAGAGGCAGATACAATGTTTAAGAATAGTTATAGATACTTGCCTTCATTAACAGGGGCACACAATGTAAGAGTAGGAGGGTTATAGAGTTATATAAAACATCAGTTTTGCAACAGCTGGACTTCTGTGTGCAGTTCTGGTTGCCGTGTTGTAGAAAGGACCTAAATGCAGAGGAGTGTCACCAAGATGGTGCCTGGGATGGATCTGTGAGAAGTGACTGCATTGGTTTGGTTTGTTTTGAGCAGAGAAGGCTGAGAGGTATACAGAATTATAAGGGGCATCAATAGGCTATATAGAAAGAAGCTTTTGCATGTAGTAGTAGTTTCAAAAACCAGAGGGCCCAGGTTTAGTTTAATGCCTAGGAAGTTCAGAGAGGTTCTGAGAAATAGATATTTCATCCAGAGGGTGATTGGAATCTTGAATACACTGCCTGTACTGCTAACGCTTCATCACCTGACTCCACAAAATAAGGGATCCTCATCCAGGCCTGGTAAATGCAGGGGACGTTCTTTAGATGGAGTGCCCGGTTGAACATTGTTTGGTCCAGACATCAGACATCATAAGGACTCTAGGGTAAAATATTCTCTAGTACAAAGGTGAAGACAAGCAAAGGTTAATAGTTAACCTTCACTCAATAATTTGATAAAGTTTCTAAGTCATGTTGTTCCTTCCGAATCTTCTTATTATGGAATGCTTGTGAAGAAATCATAATTCCTCGAAGATATGCTTTAAATGTTTCCCATAATAAAGAGCGAGATATTTCTGGTTGATCATTTATTTCAAAAAACATCTTAATCTGGGTTATGATGTATTCCTGAGTTGTTTTATTTTTTAAAATTTGTGGATTAAGTTTCCATTGTCCTAGATTTCCTGTTTTACCATTTATTTTAATTTTAAATGTTAATGGTGGTGATCTGAAATTATAATATTATGATATTTGGATTCGTAAGTAAGTGAAATAAGCTTTGCATCTACTAGGAAGTAATCTATTCTTGAATAGGTTTTATGTACTGGCGAGTAGAAGGAATATTCTCGACCAGTAGGATTTTCTGTTCTCCAAACATCTTTAATGTTAGACGTTTGAATGTATGCGTTTAATAAATCACTAGAGTGCGATTTAGTTTTCCTTTGTTTTGAAGATCTATCTAAATAAGGGTCTAATGTACAATTAAAATCTCCTCCAATTATCAAATTGTAGTGTGTTAATTCTGGAATATTATTAAGTACTTTCTTAAAAAATAAAGGGACTATCAAAATTTGGACCATAGATGTTAACAAAAAATCATTTTTTTCCCTATTTATTTCTCCTATTACAATAATGTATCTGCCATCTTTATCAGATTATAGTAGATATATGCTTAAATAAAGTACCTTTACGAAATAATATTGCTACGCCTCTTGATTTGTGTGTAAAGGAAGAGTGGTATATTTTATCTATCCATTTAGCTTTCAGCCTATTTTCAGCGTCTTTCTTTAGGTGAGTTTCTTGGATGTAAATTACATCAGCTTTCATTGCCTTTAAGTGTGTTAATATTTTTCCTCTTTTTATTGGTTCATTGATACCTTTAACATTCCAACTGCAAAAGGTTAATCCCTCGTTCCCCATATTTCTTTTTAAATCCTGCATTTTAGATTTGTGGGAATCTAGAATAGGGTCCAAGGGTCCGCGCAGTAGACTTAACCTTACACCCGAACACCGAGTAGATGAATTTTAGATCTCTCTTATGTGCTTCACGAGTGTATCTCCATTGTTCCAGTATATAACTCCATTCAAACTGAAAGATATAGTAAACATAAAAACATAATGAAAAGTGAATAAAAAGCTTAGAAAGGTGTATAAAGAATAGAAGAACTACAAATAAAATATTTGTAGTTTGTGAAAGCCAAGTTGTGTTGGCCATTAATCTAAAGGCTTCCGGCATTGATGTTATTAATTTAGCCAGCTCCTAATTTTAAGGAATTATTATTCCATAGTAATATTTTAACGGGAATATAGTATTAAAGAAATGAAAAGAGTGATATTAAACATCATAAAAGTATATATATCTAAGGTTAGTTTTAAAAAAAAAAAAAAATTCCAATTCCAATTATAAAGCCACAGTTAAAGAAAAATTTTTTTTTTTAAAAATACAAAAAATAGAAGTCATTATTAAAAAAGGGAGAAATATATTGAGGAAGGGATATCCCCGTATGTAACAGGACATGAGATATTAATTATTAGTAGTATTAGTTAGCGATGGTGCAGAGTCTTGGTTAATAACAGTCATAGTAATAATAAAACCGCGTTATCATTTTAGTAGGTGTGTTATTTGTTTATGTTAGTTGTATATTATGAATAATTGTCAATGTTCGGTGAGCTTCTTCCAATCCGGGAAAACATTTCGTTCCATACGACATTGTCCATTCCTTCTGATTTCTTCTAATTCCATGGTGTCGTATAAAAGTTTCATAAAATGTCAAGAGACCGTGCTAGGTCTTTAAAAATAGAAAAAGGCAGTATATTTGCTTGTAGATGGTTTTCAAGTGTCAAACTGCTTTGCAAATTCCATTGCTTCTGTTGGAGTCTTGAAAAAGTGTTCCACGTTGTTATAAGTAACTCTTAAGATGGCGGGGTAATTCAGACCGTATCTCAAGTTTTTACACCCCTCATAAGGTTTTTGGCTTCGTTAAACGCTTTTCGTTTTCTGGCAACCTCTGGGGGATAGTCTCGATAGATACTGATTCTTTGTCCTTGAAACATCAGATTCTTTGTTCTCGAGGCTCTTTGCATAATGTCCTCGAGGGTGAAATCATATTGTAACTTGACAATGATTTGTCTTGGGGGGGCGTTTGTACTGGTCTGTCTTCTGCCGACTCGGTGTGCACGAGCTAAAACAGGCATATCATCCAAAGATAAAAACAGCTTGCAGTAATTTAGCAGTGAATTCTCGAGTGTCTTCGTGTTTCTCTAAACCTTCAGGAATCCCTGCAATCCTCAAGTTCTGCCTTCTTTGATAGCCTTCCAGCTGCGTGCATTTATCTGTTACTTTGGATAACAACTCCAGTAGACGTTCTTGTTCTGTTATCAGCTTTGCTGTAGACACAGTACTAGCCTCCGCAATCTTTTCAAGGTTTTTAATGCCGTCAAACTTGTTGTTCGACCACTTTTACAATAGGGTCAATCTTGTGTTTAAAGTCTTTTTTAACATTTTCAAGTTTACCCTCCATCTTGCGTTCCAAGTTATTAATCATATCAATGATTTCATTCTTCAATATTTCTGAGTCTTTCTTGAACTTATTATCAATTTGCGTCTTTATGTCTTTTTGAAATTCACGCCATTGATTTTTCATCAAGTCCATCTGATTATTAATTTGAGATATTTCTTCCTTTATATCTTCCTGTATTACTTTCATTTCTTTCTTTATATCTTTCATTTCACGTTTTAAATCAGCCATCTGATGAGAAATAAAAATTTTCAAGTCCTCACCTCCTGTGTCTGCTTTCCTGGAAACGTCTTCCACGGAGCTGGCCCTACTCGAGTCCGAGGCTTCTCCCAGGCCTTCTCCCGCTCTCGCCCGGGTTTTTTTACCCTTCGTTTTCTCGGTAGGGCTCCGTGCCGTCATGATTCGTCGCAGGGCTGATGACGTCAGCCGGTACCGTCGATGTTGAGGCGGCAGGTAGTGAAAGCAGTCGATCGGTAAGTGGTTTTAAATCTGTTTAAATCCCCGTTTTTTGCAGAATTTTTGCGGAGCTGGCTGGTGCTGTGGCTTACTGCTCCATAGCGCCACCGGAACAACAGGACTTAGAAAGGGAGATCAAACAATTAGATATACAGAATGCAACAAAAATCAGATATAATAATACATAATAAAATTGTAGCATTGAAGTATAAATTAAATAAAATATATTACTGATCAAGTTTTAAAATACTACCAACATACTAAACAATTGTTGTTTGAATTTGGAGACAAACCACAAAAACTATTGGCTCGACAATTAAGGAAAATTGAAGCGGAAAAAATTTATACATAGGATTAAATCACAAAACGGTGAATTATTAATACAACCCAAGGATATTAATGAAAGATTTATGCAATATTATAAAAATTTGTATACTGGTAACACAACAGTAAATAAAACAGAAATAGATGCCTTTTTAAATGTATGTAACTTAAAAGAATTAGACTTACAAAATAGAGAATTTTTAAATGCCGATATTTCAATAAAAGAAATCCAAGAATCTATTAAATCTTTAAAAAATGGTTTAAAACTCCAGGACCAGATGGTATAGGCTCGGAATTTTATAAAATTTTTCATGCCCAAATGGTCCCATATTTAAAATCATTATATGAACAGATATATATACAAGAGAAATTACCAGACACATTGAACGAATCTATTATAACACTTATACCCAAAATAAATAAAGATTTGGATGATCCAGGATCGTATAGAGCAATTGCTTTATTAAATACCGATCAAAAAATTTTAACAAAAATTCTTGCACAAAGACTAAGCAAAATTGTTAATGAATTAATTCATCCTGATCAAACAGGATTTATACCTAAAAGATATTCTTCATATAATTTAAGACGGTTATTTAATATTATATACTCGAAAAGAAGTGATAAAAAAGACTTAGTAGTCATCTCGTTGGATGCAGAAAAAGCTTTTGACCAGGTGGAATGGCCTTATCTATTTTCGGTGATGGAAGCCTTTAAGCTTGGTGATAAGTTTACTACTTGGATTAAATTATTATACGCAAATCCAACAGCTAGAATAATAACAAATTATATGTTATCAACTAAGTTTAGTTTATCTCGAGGTTGTAGACAAGGCTGTCCTTTATCACCATTACTGTTTGCGTTAGCAATCGAACCCCTTGCTCAAAGGGTAAGACTACATCCAGAAATATATGGATACGATACTAAAGATACTAAGAATAAAATCTCGTTATATGCGGACGATATACTACTTTATATTACAAAACCGGAAATAAGTATCTGTAATTTGTTAAAACTAATAACGGAATTTGGTTTAATTTCAGGATATAGCATTAATTGGAATAAAAGTGAACTTATGCCAATAACCATGAATAATTTACAGATATTACAACAATTTCCTTTCAAGATAACAAATGAAAATATTAAATATCTTGGTATTTTTGTTACAAAAAGATTTGACTCTTTATTTAAATCTAATTTCCCGTTATTATTGAATAAATTAAATAAAAATATCTTATATTGGAAAAGCTTACCTATCTCAATGTTAGGTAAAATAAACGCAATAAAAATGATTTTCCTCCCACAATTATTATATGTATTTCAATCAATCCCGATATATCTTTCTAAAAATTTCTTTAAAAAAGTAGACTCAATAGTCACTAACTTTATTTGGGACTACAAAAATCATAGAATAAATAAAAAACATTTATGTAAAGCTAAAATAAACGGGGGTTTAGCTTTACCAAATTTTATGTTCTATTATTGGGCAGTTAATATTAGAAATATGAATTTTTGGTTAGGAGAAATAGATAATAAACCAAATTGGTTAAAAATGGAAAGAGAAGACTGTTTTCCATTTGAAATTAGCTCTATAATATTTGCTAATATTAATGTACCTAAGAAAACTTATAGCGAAAATCTGATAATAGAAAGTGGAATACGTATTTGGAAACAAATAAAGAAAACACTAAAACTAAAATTTTATACCGCTAGCTCTTACAATTGCCAATAATTTTACGTTTAAAACCGTCAATGATGGATAAAGCTTTTATACAATGGAAAAATAAAGGAATTCTAAACATAGGGGATCTCTATAAGGATAATTCATTTCTTTCATTTCAAGAATTACAAACAAACTTACGGGCTTCATAATAATGAATATTTCAGATATTTACAAATCAGAAACTATATTTCCGCAAATACACAAGAACTTAGAAATAGAAAGAGTGAAATTTTAGATGAATGCTTGAATAAACACCCAAATACAGAAAAAATGATATCATACATTTATAACATTTTGTTGGAAAGTGATATCCCATCATCGGAAATACATAGACAGCGCTGGGAAAATGAACTAAGTCAAATAATAAGTCCAGAAATATGGGAAGAAAGCCTACAACATATACATTATTGCTCTTTAAACGCTAAACATGCACTTATACAGTTTAAAATCTTACATAGATTACATTATTCTAAATCTAAACTACATAATATATTTCCAAAAACTATCACCTATATGTGATAAATGTCAAATCATGGAAGCAACTCTGTCACACTCATTTACTAATTGTACGAAGATTTTACAATATTGGAATGAAATATTCAAAACAATCTCGAAAGTTATTAATATTACTATGATTTATGACCCAAAGTTAATCATACTTGGAATACCGGAAATGGAACAAATAATTACAAGGAATCATAGAACTTTTATCGACTATTCTTTAATAATTGGGAAAAAATTAATATTAAAATTTTGGAAAGGCCCTGTATCCCCAACAATTAAAATGTGGAATACAGAAATGACGGAGACACTTCACTTGGAGAGATTGAGACTTGTCCTTATGGACAGGTTAGATCTCTTCAAGGAGATATGGTCTCCCTATATTAAATATCTACAGGGTCACAATGGTTCGGCGCGGGGACTTGACTGAGGCCTGAATATCTGAGTGGATGAAGAAATACACATAACAAATCATGAATGTATCTCCAAGATTGGATTACTTAGTAATACTTTAATCTCCATCAAACTTTTCATACCTTCTTTTCTATTTTTTATTCCTTTTTTCTATCTTTCTATCTTTAATTAAGGAAAAAATTATAGAAACATACTATATAAATTTTTAATATGTACACACTTATCTCTGTTTGTATGAAAAAAGATTATAGATGTCTTAAACTTGTAATTATATAAAACTATGTACTTTCAATTATACAATAACTATGAAATATAAAATTAACAATAATACAAACATTATTAATATTTTGATAACATTATGAATATTAAAAAAAATGTTGTTTAAGATTGGGTACTACGTAGTTAAATTAGCGGGGATTTCTATTTGGTAATTAGAAGAATATCTATGATTTGAGAAATCTAAGTGTATTACTTATATTAGGAATATACTACATATACTCCCAATTATATAAAATAAATAATAACGGAATGTATAATGGATAATACTACAATTATCATAAATAGTACTAATTAATAATCAATACGTTATAATTTTACACATTGTATAAATCTCAATGTCGTATAAGAGTGTACTTGGTATATACTGTTTCTACAATAAAAAATATTAAAAAAAAAAAATAATAATAATTTGATAAAGTTATTGCCACTTTGTTGCGTGATTGTGCTTGATAAATGCAAAATATCTGCCATGTTTCGTATGATGTGACAGTGACTATTCTTCATTGGCCGTAAAGTCCGTGATTATGTGCAGGCCTATATATAGATGTATGTCTTTCATTTTATCCTGTTTCCATGGTTCTTCACTGATATGTTCACGTTATTTTAAACAATTGTTTTTAAAGATTTAAAGCAAATTACATTAGCATCACTTTTGTTTTTAAGACATTATATTTAGAAGAAATGTGTAGGAAAGAGCTGCAGATGCTGGTTTAAATATTTAGAACAAAATTCAGCATAAAGAGCAAACTATAGCCATGAAACTTAGATCTCCAGGACCAACATTTTTTAGACTGTGTACGGAAAACTAATTCATAAAGTGTCTTCAGCCACAGACAATTAAAAGGGCTGCAAACATTGATTTGCCTTTGTTTGTTGCAATAATAAGGTGCACTGAAAAGTGCTAAATATGTGACCATTTTTACTATCTTTTCAGTTTGAACCCCTACAGAAAAACAAAATCTTTTATTTATACAAAAATCCCAAGGTGATCCACTGGAGCATTAACATACAAAATCTGACAGCGAGCCATACAGGGAGATAATAAGACAGATGATCAAAGCTTAGAAAAACAGATAGGTTAAGGGATTATCTTAAAGGAGGAAGTAAAGATAAAGATATGGAAAGGGAATTACAGAGTTTCTGCAGCTGAAGGCATAGTTGCCAAGGGATAGGGATTAAAATCAGAGATGCTTAAGAGGCAAGAGTCAAAGGAGGTAGACACCTTATAAGGTTGTAGGCCTGAGGGAGATTGGAAAGTAGGAAGGAAAAAGTCTTGGATGTCTTGAAAAAGTCTTGGAATCTGAAAAACGAATAAGAATTTGAAAATCAATATGTTGCTTAACAGCAACCATTGCAGGTCAGGAAGAATGAGGTAACGATGAGTGACTGGGGAAAGTTAGGACGCAGGTAACTTCACATATAACGATGGAAGAAGATGAGAGGCAACCAGGCAGAGCATGCGAATGATCAGGTTGACAATAGACAATAGGTACAGGAGTAGGCCATTCAGCACTTCGAGCCAGCACCACCATTCAATATGATCATGACTGATCATCCACAATCAATACCCGATTCCTGCCTTTTCCCCATATCCCCTATCTTGAAGAGCCCTATCTAGCTCTCTCTTGAAAGTATCCAGAGGACCGGCCCCCACCGCCCTCTGAGGCAGAGAATTCCTCAGACTCACAACTCTTCGAGTGAAAAAGTGTTTTCTCATCTCCGTTCTAAATGGCTTACCCCTTATTCTTAAACTGTGGCCCCTGCTTCTGGACTCCCCCAACATCGGGAACATGTTGCCTGCCTCTAGCATGTCCAAACCCTTAATAATCTTATATGTTTCAATAAGATCCCATCTCATCCTTCTAAATTCCAGAATATACAAGCCCAGCCGCTCCATTCTCTCAGCATACGACAGTCCCGCCATCCCGGGAATTAACCTCGTGAACCTACGCTGCACTCCCTCAATAGCGAGAATGTCCTTCCTCAAATTTGGAGACCAAAACTGCACACAATACTCCAGGTGTGGTCTCACTAGGGCCCTGTGCAACTGTAAAGGACCTCTTTGCTCCTATACTTGGAGTGGCCGCGCTGCCTTGGCAGCTGCGGCTCGCCTGCAGTCCGTCTGTTTTTTCTTTTTTTGTTGTTTTCTTGTCTTGTATGGCGTGTTAATTTGAGTTATTATGTTGTGTATGTGTGGGAGGGGTGGGAGAAACGTTTTAGTCTCTTCCTTCGGGGGGACGCGATTACTCTTGTCGTATCCCCCATCTCCGTCGATGCCTAATGGTGGAGCTGGCAGCCTCGAACGGCGACCGACCTCGAGGCTCCAGAGGCAGAGCCAGCCAGGACTTACCAGCGCGAGGCTGGCCGACTTCGGGGCTGTGGCGGGTTCTGGCATTCCGGCGTTCCGGCGGCCCGACTCGGAGCTGTGGCGGCTTTCCGGTGGCGGTGGCGGCGGCAGTGACTTCGGAGGCCCGGCCGCGGACCCAGTAGATGACATCGTCGGGAACTCGCAGGTCACAGGTTGGTCCGGAGCTCCCGCGGCAACAGCTGCGTCCGCTGGACTGGAGGGCGGCAGCTTCGGCAGCCCCGGGCCACGGAGTTGAACCAGCCCGTTCGTGGAGCACGGTTCAGCCGCGGGACTTACTTACATCACCCGGTGGGGTCATAACATCGGAGGCCTGGATCGCCTCAGCGCAGAGGAAGAGGAAGAGCAAGAAGAGAAGAGACAAAGACTTAAGATTTTGCCTTCCATCACAGTGAGGAGGAGTCTGGTGAACTCACTGTGATGGATGTTAAATTTGTGTTTATTGTGTATTTTGTTATTTACTATATGTATGACTGCAAGGCAACGAGATTTCATTCAGAACAAAAGGTCTGAATGACAATAAATTCCATGATTCCATAATGATTCCATAATTCCATGATTCCATGATACTCAACTCCTCTGGTTATGAAGGTCAACATGCCATTCACTTTTCTCACTGCCTGCTATACCTGCATGCTTACTTTCATTGACTGATGAACAGGGATCCCCAGATACTGTTGTACTACCTATATTCCCAACTTGACACCATTTAGATAATAATCTGCCTTCCTGTTTTGTTACCAAAGTGGATAACCTCACATTTATCCACTCACCGAACCTGTCCAAGTCACCCTGCATTCTCATAGTATCCTCCTCACAGTCACACTGCCACCCAGCTTTGTGTCATCTGCAAATTTGCTAATACTACTTGTAATTCCTTCATCTAAATTATTAATATGTATTGTAAATAACTGCAGTCCCACCGACGAGCCTTGCGGTACCTCACTAGTCACTGTCTGCCATTCTGAAAGGGACCCGTTAATCCCTACTCTTTGTTTCCTGTCTGCCAACCAATTTTCTATCCATGTCAGCACTCTACCCCCAATACCATGTGCCCTAATTTTGCCCACTAATCTCCTATGTGGGACCTTATCAAATGCTTTCTGAAAATCCAGGTACACTACATCCACTGGCTCTCCCTTGTCCATTTTCCTAGTTACATCTTAAAAAAATTCCAGAAGATTAGTCAAGCATGATTTCCCCTTCGTAAATCCATGCTGACTCGGACCGATCCTGTTACTGCTATCCAAATGTGCCGCTATTTCATCTTTCATGATTGACTCCAGCATCTTTCCCACCACCGAACTCATAATTCCCTGTTTACTCTCTCCCGCCTTTCTTAAAAAGTGGGATAACATTAGCTACCCTCTAATCCACAGGAACTGATCCTGAATCCTGAATCTATAGAGCATTGGAAAATTATCACCAATGTGTACATGATTTCTAGAGCCACTTCCTTAAGTACCATGGGATGCAGACCAACAGACCCTAGTGATTTATCAGCCTTCAGTCTCATCAGTCTACCCAACACCATTTCCTGCCTAATGTGGATTTCCTTCATTTCCTCCTTCACCCCTGATCCTCTGACCACCAGTACACCAGGAAGATGGTTTGTGTCCTCCTTAGTGAAGACGGGTCCAAAGTACCTGTTCAACTCATTTGCCATTTCCTTGTTTCCCATAATAAATTCAACATTTTCAGACTTCAAGGATCCAACTTTGATCTTAACAATGTTTTTCCTCTTCACGTACCTAAAGAAGGTGGTAAAGGGATGTTTGAAGGATTCTTGTAGCAGATGAGCTTGCTAAGAGCATTGAGTATAAGAGTTATTGAGCCACGATGCAAGTCTATAGGACTTTGGTTAGGCTGCATTTGGAGTGCAGTTATGGTCACCCCATTACAGGAAAGATGTGGAGGCTTTGGGAGAGTGTCGAGGAGCTATACCAGAATGCTGCCTGGATTAGAGTGTTTCAGCTACCGGGAGAGGTTGCATAGATTGTTTTTTTTCTGGAATATCAGAGATCGTGGGGAGACTTAATAGAAGAATATTAAATTATGAGAGGGTAGACAATCAGAACTTTCTTTCAGGGTGGAAATGTCCAGCACTAGAGGGCATAGGTAGAAGGTGAGATGGGGAAAGTTGAATGGACATGATGCGGGGCAAGTGTTTTTACGCAGAGAGTGGTGGGGGCCAGGAACGCATTGCCAGGGGTAATGGTGGAGGCAGATAAGATAGTGACATTTAAAATACTTTTAGATAGACACATAGAAGGGCAGGGAATAGAGGGATATGGATCATGTACAGGCAGATGAGATCAGACATCATGTTTGGCACAAACATTGTAGGCCGAACGGCCCATTCTATGTTCTATGTTCTAATGAGAAAGAGGTAGGTATTCAGCAGTTCAGAGAAATAGAGATTAGAGAGCAGCAGGCAAGATGTGCTCAGAAAGCATGGGTTAGATGGAAAATCTTTGCTACTCGACCAGATGGTTTCTTAGAGGAGCTTTGACCTAACGGTGACTGAGAAAATGTCAGAAGCAGCTGACCAGATAGCTTCAGTCTTCATGAGGAAGAAGTACATGAGTTCCTTAAAGGTAGTAGAGAGAGGAGGGTGAGATGAACAAGATAACTTTTGTTAGAGCTACAAAATTCTGGGATGGTAAATAGTTTTAGAAACACTACAAGATGATCTACCAAATATGTCTTCACATAAATGTAACAGCATTGAGAAGCAAAGAATCATTTCGCCTCATCCATTCTCAGATCAAGCAGAAAAATATTTCTCTGATCAGCCCAAAACTTGTAGGAGGGAAATAGAGCTCTACAGCTTACTAGACTTACTGGGATAGTCGATGATGGAGTTGAAGGGAAAGAGAGTAAAGGGATGGCTAATGACCCCAGAAATAACGGGAAAAGAAGCTCACAAAGGGATAAGAGAGTATGGCCAAGTGTAACGGGGATCAATGTGAATGGTGAGATGCGTAAGGAATTAAAAGTATTGTATATGAACGCACAAAGTATAAGAAGTAAAGTAGATGAGCTTGAGGCTCAGTTAAAGGTTGGTAGATATGACATTGTGGGGATTACTGAGACGTGGCTGCAGGAGGATCGGGCCTAGGAACATAATATTCAGGGTTATACATTCTATAGAAAGTACAGGCAGGTGGGCAGAGGAGGGGGGGTAGCTCTGCTGGTGAGGGATGGAATTCAGTCCCTTGCGAGGGAAGACAAAGGGACTGAGGAGGGTAGCGTCACTGTGGATTGAGTTGAGGAATTGTAAAGGCAAGAAGACACTAATTGGTGTTATTTACAAACCCCCCCAAATAGTAGCCCGGATGTAGGGTGTAAGTTGCAGCAGGAGTTAAAACTGGCATGTAACAAAGGTAATGCCACTGTGGTGATGGGGGATTTCAATATGCAGGTAAACTGGGAAAATCAGGTTAGTTCAGGACCCCAAGAAAGAGAGTTTGTAGAATGCCTCCGAGATGGATTCTTAGAGCAGCTTGTAATGGAGCCGACCAGAGAAAAGGCAATTCTGGATTTAGTGTTGTCCAATGAACCAGATATGATAAGAGAACTCAAGGTAAAGGAACCGCTTGGAAGGAGTGATCATAATATGATTAGTTTTAATCCGCAATTTGAGAAGGAGAACGTTAAATCGGAAGTGGCAGTGATGCAGTTGAACAAAGGGGACTATGAAGGCATGAGAGGAGAGCTGGCCAAAGTAGACTGAAAAGGGATCCTAGCAGGAATGATGGTGGAACAGCAATGGCAGGAATTTCTGGGCATAATCCGGAAGACGCAGGATAATTTCATTCCAAAAAGGAGAAAGATTCTAAGGGAAGTAGAGGGCAACTGTGGCTGACAAGATAAGTTAGGGATAGAATAAAACTAAAAGAAAAGATGTATAGCACAGCAAAGAGTAGCCGGAAGCCAGAGGATTGGGAAACTTTCATAGGACAACAGAAGGAAACAAAACGGGCAATACGGGCTGAAAAGATGAAGTATGAGGGGAAGCTGGCTAGGAATATAAAGGACAGTAAAAGCTTCTTTAGATATGTTAAGGGAAAAAGAGTAGCAAAGTCAAATGTGGGTCCCTTGAAGGCAGACATGGGTGAAATTATTATGGGCAACAAGGAAATGGCAGAAGAGTTGAATAGGTACTTCGGATCTGTCTTCACTAAGGAAGACACAAACAATCTCCCAGATGTACTGGAGGACAGAGGATCTAAGGAGGTAGAGGAACTGAAAGAAATTTTCACTAGCCGAGAAATAGTATTG
This sequence comes from Okamejei kenojei, assembly GCA_035221665.1. Taxonomy (NCBI): domain Eukaryota; kingdom Metazoa; phylum Chordata; class Chondrichthyes; order Rajiformes; family Rajidae; genus Okamejei; species Okamejei kenojei. The sequence goes on from CM069140.1 coordinate 38,649,768, forward strand.
GGTAGGCTAATGGGATTGAAGGATGATAAATCCCCTGGGCCTGATGGTCTGCATCCCAGGGTCCTCAGGGAGGTGGCTCTAGTAATAGTGGACGCATTGGTGATCATTTTCTAATGTTCAATAGATTCAGTTCCTGTGGATTGGAGGATAGCTAATGTAACCACACTTCTCAAGAAAGGAGCGAGAGAGAAAATGGGGAATTACAGACCAGTTAGCCTGACTTTGGTGGTGGGAAAGATGCTGGAGTCAATTATTAAAGGAGGTAATAATGGGGCATTTGGATAGCAGTAAAAGGATTAGTCCAAGTCAACATGGATTTATGAAAGGGAAATCATGCTTGACTAATCTTCTGGAATTTTTTGAGGATGTGACAAGTAAAATGGATGAATGGGTGCCAGTGGATGTAGTGTATCTAGACTTTCAGAAAGCCTTTGATAAGGTCCTGCACGGGAGACTGGTGACTAAAATTAGAGCACATGGTATTGGGGTAGGGTGTTGACATGGATAGAAAGTTGGTTGGCTGACCGGAAGCAAAGTGTAGGAATGAACGGGTCCTTTTCAGAATGGCAGGCAGTGGCGAGTGGAGTGCCGCAAGGCTCGGTGGTGGGGCAGCAATTGCTTACCATATATATTAATGGTTTGGAAGAGGGAATTAGGAGCAACACTAGCAAGTTTGCAGATGACACAAAGCTGGGTGCCAGTGCAAACTGTGAAGAGGATGTTAGGTAGGTTGCAGGGTGACCTGGACAGGTTGAGTGAGTGGGCAGATGCGTGGCAGATGCAGTATAATATAGATAAATGTGAGGTTATCCACTTTGGCAGCAAAAACAAGGGGGCAGATTATTATCTCAATGGGGTTAGGTTAGGTAAGGGGGAGGTGCAGCAAGACCTGGGCGTCCTTGTACACCGGTCACTGAAAGTTGGCGTGCAGGTACAGCAGGCAGTGAAGAAAGCTAATGGAATGTTGGCCTTCATAACAAGAGGATTTCAGTATAGGAGTAAAGTGGTTCTTCTGCAGTTGTATAGGGCTCTGGTGAGACCACATCTGGAGTATTGTGTACAGTTTTGGTCTCCTAGTTTGAGGAAGGACACCCTTGTGATTGAGGCAGTGCAGCGTAGGTTCACGAGATTGATCCCTGGGATGGCGGGACTGTCATATGAGGAAAGATTGAAAAGGCTAGACATAGAAACATATAAAATTATAAAAGGACTGGACAAGCTAAATGCAGGAAAAGTGTTCCCAATGTTGGGCGAGTCCAGAACCAGGGGCCACAGTTTTAGAATAAAGGGGAGGTCATTTAAGACTGAGGTATGAAAAAACATTTTCACCCAGAGAGTTGTGAATTTATGGAATTCCCTGCCTCAGAGGGCAGTGGAGGCCAAATCACGGGATGGATTTAAGAGAGAGTTAGATAGAGTTCTAGGGACTAGTGGAGTCAAGGGATATGGGGAGAAGGCAGGCAAGGATTATTGATAGGGGACGATCAGCCATGATCACAATGAATGGCAGTGCTGGCTCGAAGGGCCGAATGGCCTCCTCCTGCACCTATTTTCTATGTTAGGCATTGTATTGAGCCTGGGACTCTTGTACACATTTAGAGATAAGATATAACATCTTCACCCAATGCACATACTTTCAGTTAAAGGCGCCAATCAGGTGCAACTGAGTGTGCGATCAGTCGCTCCTGACATCGTGAGCTGCCTGATCAGTTCCTGTGAAGACCTCCTTTCTCTGGTGGTCCCTTGATCAGACATCATTATCTGGGTATTCAGCAACTGGTATCAAGCTCCCGGTTATCATGAGTCATCCCTGGAGGACGCTCTGGAGTGATCTTTGTTACTATGGGAACCAACTTGGAGCTAGACCTATTATCAATGGATGCAATGTTGTATAGAGTTATAATATATCTTATTGTAGAGTACATTACTCCCCATCTTGTACCAGCGGGTTCCCATTAATTCAATCCTCACTGAGTCTATCACCTTTGTAACTTTAACTAAAAAGCAGCAGGTATATATAGTTGCTATATTATGACCACAGGTTAACCCATTATGTTACCATTTTGCTGCCCCAGCAGATAGGTTGGTGGGGATGAGAAATTATATTTATCTCAGAAAACTTAATATCCCTATCTTCATTTTAATCTGTACCCTTGGACAAAATAGACAAAAGGCCAAAGGAAGGGACAGTGAAAATGGTGAGAAAACATAATGGCTATCGTGGTAGATAAGACATCAAAGAAGGAGGTGAAAATGTGGTTGAATAGATTGTTAAGTACAGAAATATCATGGTGAATAATATATTTTGAATTATGCAATATTGTATTATAAAATGTAAAAAAAGACTTCCATTGTATAACCAACAATGAGAAGAGGAAAATGAATCAAAGTTCAAGGGTAGCTGGTTATTGCAACCGTAAAACACTTAATCTTTGTCAGAGGACTGGCAGAACCTCTCAATTATATTTAAAGTGTTCACTGGAGTTCAGCTAAAGGGAAATATGTTCTGTAAAGTATGTCGTCAATTTCCTGTCAGACAAATGACAAGAAAAGGAAGTCAAGGCAGTAAGTTTGAGAAATCAGAGCATCTTTCAATCACTGTCCAGAATTTAATCATTTTCACCATGCCTTGACTATTTGTTGCAACAAACATTAAATTTCCGACATTCTCTGCTCTTCAAAGTGCCAATCAATATCGCACAATCACTTTTCTACGAATGCAGTGAAATGTTGTGTAAAATTTCAAGTCATAACTCCAGATGTTTCATTTGACTTGTAAGCATAATGTCTATCAGTTCAGTAAATACTTTAATGAGATCAGAGTATAATTATAATGTTAAGTAAGTGAAAGCTCATTATTTGCTTCCACCAGTCCTCACTCCTTTCTATGTTCTAGATCACTCTAAATTCTAAATTTAAAACTTAAGATTTGAAATCTGGAAATAAAATTCCAGAGCAGAATGTGATTTGGTATATTTATAGATACATGGAACCTTCTTCAGTCTGAAAATTGCCTATCCATGTAACTAACGAGACTTTGCCAAACCCGTTGAGTTGCTCCAGCACTTTGTGTGATTTTTCAAATATTTCAAGTTTGAATCACATCATGTCAAAAATTCAACAGAGTGCTTCCAGGTACAAATCCCTCTAAGTCTGTATTAGTTGTGTAAGTGATAACATTATTCCCCATGAAACACTTTTTTTGAAGCATTGCAGGACAAATTAGACTAAATTGTTTGAGCGGTGAATACTGTTGGGCCCTCTCAGAACAATCATGTCTGCACAGTTTGTTGTCGATTTGGGTTCACATTGAGTAAGGCATGCACTTACTACTCATTCATTAGGTCCACCAACCCCAACACTGCACCAATTGCCCCCTCCCCTTCTCACTCTGCCACCACCCTCAACTACCCTCCTGTCTCAACTAACACATCTCCCTCCAGAACTACAAATTTCCCACCCATTTGCCTTCTGACCCATTATTCTCTCTATCAGCCCACCATTTTAGAGTAATGGAGTTATACATCATCACCATGTCCATGCCAACCATTAAGTGCCCATCCACATTAATTTAATTTACGAGGACTTAATCCATAGCCTTTTATGTTGTGGTGATTCAAGTACTCATCCAAATATTTTTTAACTGTTGTAAAAGTACCTCCTCCACCACTTTCTCAGGTATTGCATTTCTGTTTACAGCCACCCTTTGGGTGAAAATCTCCTCTGGATAGCATATGGACTTTGGACCTCAGGTGCTGCTGAATCTAAACCTTATTAATCTAAACCACTTTGGTTGACTTCTTTGGAACGGGAGGAGGGTGTAAATTTGTAAACTAATGCTGCACCTTCATATTTCGCTCAACTGAACAACTCAACAGACAGGCAAGAATTTATAATTTTTTTCTAATGTCTATTTTTGTTAATCCACATATAACTTTGATTTATGGTGAATGTAGGGGGTTGGATTCAAAACAACTTTCAAATTCAAGTATAGGCTTTGGTGAGAGGTAATCATTTGGTGTTGAATGTATGGGCACTACCACCCACAACAGCGGACAACAGTCAATATGTAGGTGTCACCAATTCATGCAATTGCAAAATCGGCCCTCTGTACCAATGGCCAAAGCATTGGTGAGCTAATTGGTTACAGATGTGTGTGATAGAAAGAACATCTCTCAATGTTAGCTTGAGAATGCAAACTAAATCAGCAAATACATAATGAAATATTTTGGGGGGGTTTTCAGTCATTTTCTTTTTCACACATACATTAAGGCACCTATTTGTTGCTTGTTTAAAAGAGAGCATTTAATCACAAAGGGGATCTTAAAATGTATTCTCGGTGTTGTCTCAAAATAATTCTGAATAAAAAAAGCAATGGATTCTAAAGAAAAATATTCCTTCAGCACTGCTGATTGAACAGTGGTCTCTGGCACTAATTTACATTGGACATACTGCATGTTCCAAATTCGGTTTCAATGTATTAATTAAGTCTGAGACTGGGCAATAGTGATAGTAAAATTCAGAGTGAAATGGAACTAAAATCCATGATTTACTTTATCCCTTACCTGACCTCAGGTCAACCCAAAATGCAAGGAACCAAATGAATGGCGAGGAATTTCATCCATTTTTGGTGCAATAATTTGATGCAGTATAAATGCTGATGCCTGTTTGTTTTACTGCAAAAAAAACTTAAAATTGTGCCAAAAGACATTTAAATCTGCATTAGAAAATACAAAAAAGCTGGGGATATTCAACAGGTCAGGCAGTAACTGTGAAGAGAGAAATTGAGTAAATGTTTCATGTGTAAACTGTCTAATCATTCTGATCATTCATTTACCAAGAAATCATGCAGTAAAGTGGGGCCACGCCGCATATAGTGTTGCTGATACTTTGTTGTCCTTAGAGTCGCACTCCCTGTAGCAACCAGACTACAGCAAATATGGCTTCCATGAGGAGATTGGGGTAGCGGGAGATTAGAGGGAGAGGACTCCCATGGCAGTGTGGGTCCTGATGGCAGAAGTCCTGATGGATCTAGATGAGCTCCCCACACACAAACACATGTTAAATCATGCACACACACTTATACTCATACACCATCATTAACAAACAGCATCACATGCACCAACACATTGCAAATTGTACAAACTATTAACCCATGAACACTCACCGTATACTCTATCCGATCCAACTGTAACCTCTACCCTAACTCCACATGACAATCCTTCACTATCCACATCAAAGTCATCCTTATAAAACAACTTTCTCAATGTCCTTCAACCCCTTCATATAAGCTAAAAGAACAAGGAGTATGAGAGAGGCAATCAACACACCAGAGGGTCTTCTTGAATTCAGACCTCACACTTCCGGAGGAGACTGATCCTGGAACTGGTTTGCAGAAGGACCATTAAACCCAAAACACTTCCACTACTAATGGCATTGGCTGCCTGGTATGAGCATCAGTAATGTTTCATTGTGTTTACTATCGCCCCTTTCATTTCAACAACACTGGACACCCATTGTCACTATGTGTGCTACTGCTTCAGCATAAAAGTGACCTAACTATAGCATTAAAATGGAACTACCTGCTGTTTTGTTTTTGCAGAATGTTGGGATAGGTCACTTCTCTCCCCTTCCAACATATAGAGAACATCGAGCAGGGAGAACAGGGTCTTCAGGAGGACTAGTTGCAGTGAAGAAAGAGGACAAGGAAGGGGATAATGATGACAACAATCAGTGACAAGCATCGTGAGGGGCAACCATTTCGAGCAAGAGAGAATCTGATCTTGAGATCCAATGGCATTATAATTTCAAGTTCCTTAATATTGATAGTGCCTCCCTGACTGCTCCTTCCTCATTGCTGCATCTAAGTCCAGAAACTCCCAACTGTACTGGAAGTACCTGCCCTGAAGACTCGCAGTTTTTTTTTAGTTTAGTTTAGTTTAGAGATACTGTGTGGAAACAGGCCCTTCGGCCCACCGAGTCTGCACCGAGTCTGCACCGAGCAACGATTCCTGCACATTATTACAAGCCTACATATACTAGGGACAATTTCCACTCATTTTAAATATACAAACCCAAGCCAATTAATCTACAAACCTGTACGTCACGGGAGCAACTCAACCGCTGCTCCATCATGCCGACCGTGTCTTTCTCGAAGGAGACTCACCACCATCTTCTCAAAGATAAATAACAAGGGGTAACAAACTGTAGGTCAGTGATGCCCAGATCTAGTGATATGAACCACAAAACATAAGAATACAAATATTAAAGCATTCAAGAATCCTAGGAACTATTAAGAATGGAAAAATACATCCAAATCAACTTAGCTGATTAAAACAATGAAAATTACTTTGTCTGTAGGTTTTAGTCCAAAGTTATTTCATCCCACTATGTTCATAGGAGGTTAACATAACACAGGCAGAAGAGGCAGATTTCACCTTATATGAGGAGAGAGATTGTGTTAACTTGATCTGCATTCATTGAAAAAATAAGAGGAAATATCAATTAAATATATATAATTCTGATAGAGTTTGACAGGCAGGATTCTGGGATGACAGTGGGTTTGGATCCAGGGGTCACAGTCTTGGGATATCGGGTAAGGCAGCTACTTTAATTTATTACTATGGTCATGTATACCGAGGTACAGTGAAAAGCTTTTTTGCTGCGTGCTATCCAGTCAGTGGAAAGACTACATGATTACAATCAAGCCCTTCACAGTGTACAGATACAGGATGAAGGAGATAATGTTTAGTGCAAGATAAAGTCCAGTAAAGTCTGATTAAAGATGGTCTGAGGGTCTCCAATTAGGTAGATTGTAGGTCAGAACTGCTCTCTAGTTGGCAATAGGATGCTGGTTGCCTGATAACAACTGGGAAGAAACTGTTCCTGAATCTGGAGGTGTGCGTTTTCACATTTCTGTACCTCTTGCCTGATGGGAGATGGGAGAGGGGAGAAGCCCTCGTACTTTGGAAAAGTACAAGGATGGACTAGAAAATAAAGTCTTGAATTGCAAAAAGTCTGCTTTCAATATGATAGAACCTGACAAAAGTGGACTGGGAGCAGCTACTTTCAACCAATGAGACTCATTCCGAAGCAGCGGGAGTTCAGGTTAAATGTGCTAATGAAAAGGTGAAAGGACAAAAGATCCAAGGGATCATGGATATAAATGAGCGGATAAAGGATAAAAGATAACATGGCAGAGATAAAGAACTGATAACAGTGGTATAGAAAGTGTAGTACAGGACATTCAAAAGTTCAGAGATCAAAGAGTGGGAAGATATAGCACTGAGAGATGAAAATTAAGGAAAATCCCAAACTACATTTAGGACAAAGGTACAACCAAGGAAAGATAGGACCTTTTACCGAACCACAATGGCAGTCTTTGCCTGGAGCGAGAGGATGTTGTTGAAGTCTTAAATGAATACCTTCTGAACTATATTCACTACAGAGAAGAACTTCGTATTTGAAGAATTCAAGAACAGATTACCATTGAAAAGGAAAAGGAAAAGATGTATCAATTGGTTTGAAAGAGGAGAATTCTCAGGGTTGATCAGATGTAACTCAAGCAATTGTGCGATGTAAGGGAATAAATTGCTGATACTCTGGAATAAATGTTCAAATCTTCTCTGGCCACAGGTAACGTGCCCGGCGACTGATAAAAGTGACCAAAGTGGTACCTTAACTCAAATAGGTCAGCAAAGATAAGCCAGGTAATCAGAAGCAGCGAGTCAGTGATGGGAAATACTTTGGAAAAACTTCTGAAAAACAGGAATATTTTATTTCGGAGGGGCAGGGATTAATCATGAATAGTCCACATGGTAATGGGAGATCCTGCCTGCCAAAATATAGAAACATAGAAACATAGGTTGAATTTTTCAAAGTGTTTAGTTTAGGTTAGTTTAGAGATACAGTGCAGAAACAGGCCTGTTGGCCCACCAAGTCCACACCAACCAGTGATCCCCGCATGTTAACACTACCCTACACACACTAGGGACAATTGACATTTATACAAAGCCAATTAACCTACAAACTTGTATGTCTTTGGCGTGTGGGAGGAAACCAAATATCTTGGAGAAAACCCACGTAGTCACAGGGAGAACGTACAAATTACTTACAGTCAAGCACCCATAGTCAGGATCGAACCCGGGTCTCTGCCATTAATTAAGCATGTCCATGAGGATGTTATGGTTGATATATTCTGCATGAACTTCAGCAAGGCTCTGGATGATGTGTAACATGGGAAATTGCTCCCAAGGGTGAGAGGTCTTTGGATCTGTACAAGAAGGGGAACTGGATTCAAAAATGGTTTGGTGTTTGGAGACAGACTGATATTCAAGGGTTGGTTATGCAATTAGATCTCTCAAACCGCAGTCATGGGGATTTGTGATGAGGGATTCTTGCAATTCACGATGAACAGTAATAATCCGCTAGTCAATGTAGGAGGTGTGTTTAATAAGTTTCTAGATGACATGAACATAGTAGTGTGCTGATCGTGAGGAGGGTATCCTGTGGCTAAAAAATGAAATAGATAATTGCAAAGTAATGCAGATGGAATCTAATCCTGAAAAATGTGATCCGAGATACTTTAGGAGGACTAACAAGCATTGTGCACAAGAAGCACTGTAGAACAGAGAGGCATCGCGTAAACTGTTCAGCAAATGAAATAATGCCATTGTTCAAAGATGTCTGAAGGCAGCAATACTTGAATCACTGTGGCATAGAGGCCACGGGCTGAGTGATGGAAAATTAAATTAGTATAGATAGCGCTTTGATGGTTAGTATGAACACAATAGGAGGAAGGGCCAGTTTCCATGCTATATGACTCTCTGACCTGGATTCACTCGGGTGTCCTGACCTATCCTCATTCTGTTATGTAGATTAAAATCATCTAAGCAGTATTTCCTCTCATCCTCTTGCCCCCAATGCTTACTTATTCCACCCCATATCCTGCTTTTCCTTGTGCCTCTCCTCATTCATTCCTTCTCCCTACCACCTCCAGTGCTTTCTAATTATCAATCTACTCTACTACTTGTCTTCCTAATTGTTTGTATATCATCATTTTTTAAACAGAATGAGGAAATACATTGCTTGCTGTTGTTTTTTTATATTTATGTTTATTTCTCTATATATCATAGCTTTCAAAAAAATACTTTTTTCTCTCACAGTTATTAGCAATTGCATTTTTCAACTGTCAACAAAACACGGATGGCACAATTAGCATTAAAATTCAACGTTTATGTTGGAAACTGACTGAGATGCTTTAAAACATTGGCATTCTATTAGATGTCCAGCAGCTGACACCAGGTTTGACACATTTTAACCAGCCCTTGACGAAATGGCCCACTGAAGGTCAGTCTGAAATGATATTGGTAATTTGTTCAGAATGTTGTGTAAATCATAGTTTTAGATACCCAACAATCAAGACATTGAGGAATTTATTGGGGATACCCATGCTAAAATCTGATTAAGCAACCATAAAATGATGGGAGATAAATTCAGCTGCATACTTTCATGAGTGCTGAGTGGCTTTCTATGCCTCTGTATGATGGATGTGATGCACTCAGTAAGAGCCAATGGAGCATGCCAACCATTTCATAAAAGCAAAGTAATCACCCTTTAATGTCCAGTCCAGAAGGTGCTATTAGGTTTTCTGGACATACAAGTAAGTATTTTGAGAACTGTTTATATTTCTAAGCTCCTCGCCAGGGCAGGTTTGTCCTGAAGCTGTATTCAGGGAAACCACGTCTATATGTGACACAGAGGGATGAAGTATATCGATCTTTAGCAGTGGTTCTACAGAAACCTGTTAGCTAACTGCAGTGCATGGATCAGCTCATTCCTGACTTTCATGCCTGCATGTTGCAGTGTAGAAGTTAGGAATGTACAGGAGGCAAGACATAGACCTGAGGCTGAACACAGACAACCTGACCCAAGGAGCAAAATGCAGTTTAAATCCTCCACTTTGAAATGATTGGTGCATGTTGCTTCACACCATTTGTTTGAATGGAATCACCGATATTGATTAAAATGCTTCATTCCTTACTATACCTTAATATTTGTATTTTTAATTAGTTATTAACACATAAACATATGTTATTATCTTTTAATATTTTTAAATATTTAAAAAAAAATTACATTGCTCCTTTTGAACTGTTCCCGAGCATCTTTGCTCAATGACAGCAGTGGGTTCAAAGTGTGGCTGCAGGAACAGTATGGGGATGAATGCAGGCAACGGTCAGGTCATTTCCATTAAACATGTAGTCCTGAAACTGGCCACTGTCTATGATAATAGTAAGATTAAACGAGAACTTACCAAGTTCGAAGGTTGATCTTTATTTTATGAGGAGTTGCGGTGAGGGATTTCGTGAAGACCCCGCCAGCACGCATGCGCAACATCCTTCAAAGCAGCGGTGTGGAATCACAGAACGCACCATGACTGAAAATAGTAAGATGAAGATCATAGAACTTCTCAGTTGACCTTATGATAGAGGGTGGGAGCGGAGGGCACGAAATCCCTCACCGCAAAGCCTCATAAAATAAAGATCAACCTTCGAACTTGGTAAGTTCTCATTTAATCTTACTATTTTACATCGGAGTCACGTGAGTGACTTTGTGAAGATTTCAAAGCTCTGTGATTTCACGCCCTGGACAATGTCCATGCTATCACACTGCCGCAATCCTGATGGAGGAAGGTTGTTAATGCAGTTCAGTCGAAACAGGCTGAAAAATAATGCATATTTATTAAACAAATAATAACAAACAAATAACCCCTAACTTGGGGACAAACATTCACTGAGTGGCACCCAGCACAGCTTCTGCGAATGTTGCGGGGGCGACCAGTGGTTTATTGTAGAACCTTTGGAAGGTTGCTTCACTGGCCCAGCCCGCGGTGGCGAGGATGTGGTCCATGGGCACCTCCATGGCCCTCGCCACTGATGTGGATGCAGCCCTAGTAGAATGAGATTTTAAAATGATAGTAGCGACTCCTGCTGCACCCAACACCGCCCTGAGCCACCTGGCGATAGTCTGCACAGTCACCCGGTGATGCGGAGGTTTGTGGCTGATGAGGAGCCCCTGCTCCTTCCTGATGGTTCATGTAATTCGGATGTAGTGGTGGAGAAGGGTGACTATGCAGAGGGTGGCATCAGTGGGGTACGCCCGAAACTCCAACTGCAGCCCATGAGCTCCAGGCCTGTGCTGCTTCAATAAGTCCAGGACAAAGAAATTCACCTGTGTAGGGGTGGAGACCATGCTATCCAGTCGCAGCTTTTGTAATGCCTGGACTCGTTGAGCTGTAGTCAGTGCCATCAGCATCACCACTTTGAGGGTGAGCTGATTGAGTGGTAACTCGGTCATTGGAGACCAGCTCCTCAGTAGGGTCAGAACGATCCCTACGTCCCAGGTGAAGTTGTATCTGGGCCGTGGAGGGTTGGTGTTAAACACTCCCCTCATGAATTTAGACACCAGGTGGTTGGAGCCTATACCTATGTCCAGGTATGAGGATGGTGCACTCCTGGCGCTGTTGATGGCACTGTAGCTAAGGCCAGCATCGAAATGAAGGCCCGCTAGGAATTCCAGGACATCAGGGATTGTTGCCGTGTTGGTAGTTGTGTTGGTACGAGAGCAGAATGCCTCCCACTTCTTGATCTGTGTGAGGTACTGCCTCCTGGTTGATACTCGGCATGATGCTGAGATGAGTTCCATGGCTCGTGGTGAGATGCCCACCTTGACAAGTGGTCTTTTTAGAACCTGCAGGCCAACAAGTTTAGGTGACCGTGGCACGGGTGACTGTCCCCCGTAATTCATTTTGGGGTGTTTCCCAATCGGAAGCCATGGCTGTTTCAAAATTTTAAGGACCATCGTGTACCATGGCTGTGTAGGCAGTCGGGAATGATCAATATGCCAGTTGCAGAGTGCAGTTTAATTTTCTGCAATACCCGACTGATGAGGCAAAATGGGGGAAATGCGTAGCAAAACCATTTCCCCCAATGGATAGAAAACACATCCATTGCTATTGCCCCAAGGTCTGGTTCCCAAGACACATACATTGGTATCTGATGGTTCACTCTGGACGCAAAGAGGTCAATATCTGGTGTCCCATAGTGAGCTATAATGTCAGCAAAAATTTGGGGGTTCACTCGATGTTGTCATTGAATACTCGTGACCTGGGTGTCCGCCACTGTATTAAGCTTCCCTGGCAAATAGGTCACTGTAATCCAAATATTTATCTCGATGCACCAGTGCCAAATTGTGTTTGCCAATTCATCACAAGATAGCGACCTGATACCACCCATATGATTGATATAAGCCACCACCAATGTGTTATCTATTTGGAGGCGGACATGTAAGTCCCGTGAGTTAGCACAGTAAGCCCGCAGTCCATGGAAAGCCCCTAACATCTCAATATAATTTATCCCTTGTGACTGAAGGAGGGTAGACTCATGAGAGTCCCATCTGCCACCACAACTGGACATGGTGTCAGTTGCACCCCAGCCTTGTGTGCTTGCGTCAGTCTGTAGCACGACGGATGGGTTGCTTACTATGATGGGTCTGTGACACTCGCTAATATTGTCAATCCACCATTGTAGCTCGGCTCTAGCCTTTTGTGGTAATCGGATTGGTCGATCAAAGTGCCCAGCATTTGCTTTTAATGCTACGATCTTTGTTCTTTGTAAATTTTGGTAATGTAATGGGCCAAATTGCGCAGCTGAGAATGTAGCTACCAACTTCCCTATTACTTTTGCCGTTTGCCGGATGGTCGGAACCCTGGCGCAAGCAAGGTTGTGGCACGCTTTTTTTATAGCGATAGCTTTGTTGGTTGGGATAGTGATCATCATTAAGGTTGTGTCAAGGGTGAAACCCAGATAATCCATAATTGGAGAGGGGTGCAGTTTAGATTTGTCTGGATGGATTACAAATCCTAACTTCTCAAATAAAGATTTAGTCGCTGTAACTGCCCGTATAGCCAATTGGAGGGTCTGACCCACAATAAGGATATCATCTAAATATGCCATGACAATGTAATTTTGTTGTTGGAGGAGGGCCAATATAGGTTTCACTAATTTGGTAAATAGTCTGGGGGCTGTGGTGAGCCCATTAGGCAATACTTTGTATTCCCACAACTGTCCCTTCCAGCCAAATTTCAGAAACTTTCTGTGCGATTCAGTGATGGGCACTGCATAGTATATGCATCTTTTAAATCGATGCAGGCCATAAAGTACCCCGGGTAAAGCATCTGCTTGGCTGTTTCAAAGGTATCCATTTTAAAGTGGGTATATTGTACAAAAGTGTTCAGCTCAGTTAGGTCTATAATAATTCGACCCACCCCCATCTTTTTTGGTTTTGGTGAAGATGTTGGACACAAACTCAAGGGGTTCGTGCGTTGTTTTGCCAATCACCCCTTTTGCTGCGAGCCGTAAGATTTCGCCATGTCCTGCCTCAACCTCATTTTGAGAGAGTGTAAATTTTCGATGAGGCGAATGCTGGGTAGGGGGAAATTGACCATCAATGAATTCTATGACATAACCTTGAACACTTTGTAGAATAAATACGTCAGTGGTGATAGTGTCCCAAACTCCCCGAAAGGCCCGCAATCGTCCCCCAATTTGTGCAGGAAGGGATGCTACTGTCTGAGAGGAACCAGACCCCCTTACCTCCATGGTTAACGGCGGGTCCTGGCTATGGCGTTTTGGGTGAACGTTGCGGAGGTTGTCGGGATGGCGGTCGCATCTTCCATGCGGGCCGCTGTAGGCCTTGCCCTAAAAAAGGCCGCTGTGATTGGGGAAGTGGAGGGGGATAGATCCTTGGCGTCCTATCCGGCTGGCATGGTTTCCAGTTAGTGTATGGTTGTTGATGGTGATATGGGTGGTTAGTTGGAGGAGGTTTCATAAGGCCCGCTGTTTTGGCCTCCTCGTCTAGTTCCTTTACTTGTTTGGAAAGATCTGTTCCAAACAGTTGATGAGGTGGTGGAGCGGTAGATGGACGGCACAACCCCGCAAATTTGGGGTTGAGAGTGGGCTTAATGGAGCTCTTGCGCAGGCAGTTGATTTCGTACTGGGCGTTGCATAAGAGTGCCAGAGCATCCTGCTGCTCGCTGGACACATTGTCCCCATCGAGGGTCCTGGCATACGCCGTTATGCCCGTGGAGAGGAGCTTCAGGATACGCTGGAGACGGACATCCTGCATCTTGGTGGCCGTGCTCAAATGTCCCCAGATCTGAGCATTGACCATGGGAACACTGAGGTTGATGCAGTTCTCAGGTGGTTTGATTTTCTCCATTGTCTCATTAAGTACCTGACCCTGAAGTTGGTGAGTGGTCAGCAACTGGAGCCCGCCAGTTTGTGGTGCAGGGGTTCCCCAGTGTTTGTGGCCGTGGCAAACTTGCCCACCACGTCCAGCATATCCTCCTCGTGCTCTGGCTCTGCGGTCTCCGGCAGTCCCGGGTCGTCTTCGAAAACAGCGGCCGGGCAACTGCTGGCACTCCTGGCTGGTGAAGACGAGAGGCTGAGTGGACTCCTGGCGTGGCTTGTAGAGGCCCGCGAGTCCCGTTCATCCCGGTCCCTGTCCTGCTGGAGGAGTTGCTCCACTAAGAGCTCCAACTGCTCAATGCGACCGTCCCTGCTATTTGCAGCAGACAAGCCGACTTCCCCAGGCCCTGCGAATCCACTGGGGCTTCCACCATCGGACCACACCTCCATAAGGTGCTGACTAAGGTCCGATGGCAGGTCGTCGTGGCCTACCACCCGTGTAGGCTCATACGATTCCCGCACGGACTCGCCGCTAGTCTGTCTCCTTGCAGACTGTGGTGGCCCACCTGCCTGGTACGAAGACAGGTGAGTTGGATTGGCGCCGGCCCCCGGAACCTGGCTCCCCGGAGTCCGTGCAGGCTTACCTCCACTGTCGCCCAATGTTCTGCGTGGAGGCGCATGGTCGGCAGCTGCCAGAGCTAAGCTGACCGACCATCTACAGCTGCCACCAACGCCCTTGACCGCAGCCTGATGAGGTGTTTTGCCGGCAGCACCTGCTCCTGCAGGGCTGCTCGACGCAGCAGTAGTTCTGCCAGACTGCCCTACGGCAGATATCCCTGGCAGTTGTACGTGGCGGAGTGCGGCTGCTGGGCTCCCCTGTAGCACAGCCGTTCCCCGGCCCGGTCCCCGTGGGTCTACTGGAACTCGGGGTGAGGTCGCTGGTGACGAGCGAGGCTCCTTTCCACATACCTGTTTGCTGCCCCTCTTCCTGGGGGATGGGGGCACAAAGTCTGGGTCAGCAGGCTCCAGCTCCGGTGCGGTGAACCATTCAGGTGATGAGTCGGGCGCTGGTGTAACGGGAGCGCCCGACTTCCGCATTCTTACCCCCGACTGTCCCGAAGCTGCCGGTGGTGCTTGCAGCTCCGGTGACAAAGGCCGCTGGCTAGTCGATGCCCCACGGCTCCTGGATAGCGTTGACTTCCTTTTGCCTTTGTCCATCCTGTTGGAATAAGGTTAGTAACTTACCTGACGGCCTTTTGAAGGAGCTGGTGGAGAGAGCGCACTCCCCCCCTCCCAGCTTGTCAAGGCTAATGCGCGCGACGATATGTCGCGCATGCGTGCTGGCGGGGTGTTCACGAAGTCACTCACGTGACTCCGAAGTAAAATTCAATCTACGCAGCACCCCTTCCCATGGCTGGTTTCTCTTTTATAAATGTTAAACATTGAAGTATGTCTTCCTGCTAGAATCATTTATGTTTTCAAATAGAACCTAAGGTGGCTGGTTGAATTTCCTTCCTGTCAGATCCAGCAATCCCTTCTGGAGCTGAAATTATGTTTTTAAAATGTGGAAACAAGGAACTGCAGATGCTGGTTAATACACAAAAGGACAATTCTCAACCTGAAATGTCACCTATCTGGGTTCTCCAGAGATGCTGAGTTACTCCAGCATGTTGTATCCTTTTATGATTTAAAATGCATCGGCAATTGCCAATGTCTTTATTGCTAAATAGTACACCCAGTTCCTATTGTACTGTTAAAAATATTGTCTCTATCCCAACCCAACTGAAGACCTCTCAACAAAACACAAAATGCTGGAGGAACCCAACCAGTCAGACAACATCTGCGGAGGAAATGGACAATGATATTTTGGGTTGGGACCCTTCCTCAGGCCAGTCTCTAAGGTCGCTTTGCCTGTCCATGTTGTGCATCGATGTTTCTACCCCAGATTAATGTCAATAACTGTGTAGCCCATCACAACTCACTTCAGCATAAGCAGAGCTGTCATGACACATGTTGAGCTCAAGGGCTCCAAGTCCACTTTGATTTTTGTGCTCAAATAGTTCAAAATCAAATTTCCAATGATCTATGAAGGCATTCACACAATACTAGTCATCCTTCCAGTTTTCCTACCTCTCCCAAATCTTACTCCCGGAGATGGTTTAAAATTAATTTGAAAGCTCGGAAATCATCGTGGCTTCCACCTATCAGTGATACTTTGGTTATTTAAACTACAAAGGTTTGAATGTAGCAGTATACCCCACATCTAATTCTAATTCAAAGGCAGACACAAAATCCTTGAGTAACTCAGTGAGACATGCAGCATCTCTGGAGAGAGGAATGGGTGATGTTTCGGGTCGAGACCCAGGAAGAGTTACTCGGGGATTTTGTGTCTGCCTTCGATTTAAACCAGCATCTGCAGTTCTTTCTTACACATCTAATGGCAATTAATTTTGTATCTCGCACCCCCTATTCTTTCATCCTACTTTTTATCCCAATTGGCTAAACTTGCCTTAGGCTACCCGTTCACTCTCCTCTACCATCTAAGCTCCAAACCAGACAACTTCTTTCTCTCTCTTGAAGCTGAAAACACTAAAACACCTGACCAGCTATTCCTTTTGACATCCTTTATTTCAACATCCTTTCTTCATTCTCCTGCCACTAGTACCGCTCTCTTTTCCTTTCTTCTAATCCCCAAACTCATCCCACCTAGCTTCCAGGCTGCTCTTTCTATTAAAAAACATTATTTATGGCATATATCCCTCTACAAACCTATAAGGTGTGGTTTGTTCACCAAAGGATATCTGGGACTGTATATCCCGACCCCTCTCCCATGTTTTGACTGCCCCCATCCCAAAAACGTTTTAATCTCCCTTCTCCAATCTAAAAAGCATCATTAATGAGTTCAATTTTCTGTCAAATACAAATTTAAGACTGCTTGCTTTTTTTAATTATTAGGTCTGAATTTTCCATTCTGCTTTCCATTCAGTACACATATACAATAGGTTTATGACATATTTGAATGTTAAAATTGAGCTCTTTTATATGTTTGGATGGCACTTTAAGCAATATCCCTATATGTTTGTGAAGGATGTACATGTGGACATTAGACAGATTCGACTCCACTGATTACAAAAATAAGTAAATTGGGATATAATGGTAGCCATGTTCACAGACAGATCATAGGCAAAATACCAGAAATTTATGCTAATTCAATAAAGTTCAAATTTTCTTTGTCCACATCATAAGTGATAGGAGCAGAAGTAGACCATTTGGCCCATCAACTCTACTCTGCCATTCAATCTATCTCTCCCTCCTAACCACAATCTCCTGCCTTCTCCCCATAACCTCTGACATCATAACATGTCAAGCAGTCAGAAGATAAAGAACCCCATCTGGATTTGTCAGTCCCCATTCATTTTAATCTTTCTCATTGACATCTACTTCAAATGCAAACATCTCACTCAGATTTTGATTAGATTAACTTTAAATGCATCTTTTCAACTAAATGCAAATTCAGATAAATAATTTTGCACTTTTAATAAATACTAGAATAACACAAGTTAATGGGAGTATAAGAGTGTCTGAAGGCATACATGTAATTAGAAGTTAATGATAATTGTAATTGAGGTAATTATCTAGATGCATTGCCGTTAACAACAAAATATTCATTTCATACTGTATACAATGCCGTTCCTCTATTAAGGGCAGAGGTGTGAGGGGATAATGCAGGATGTATTAGGGCAAACGGGGCTTTGAGAAAACTTGCCCATGAGAGATCTCCATCAAGAAGATTTGGACCAGAGATAATTTACTCTGCAAATGTTCCTGTTGAGTCTCAAGATGAACACATTAAATATATATATTTTTTTAATATAGTATAAATATACTTTAAATACTTTATATATATAAAAAAATATTTAAAGTATATTTATATATATCTTCATCTTGAGACTCAACAGGAACATTTGCTGAGTAGATTAACTCTTCTGGTCCAAATCTTCTTGACTTCTTGACCTATCATGGACAAGTTTCCTCAAAGCCCCGTTTGCCCTAATACACCCTGCATTATCCCCTCACACCTCTGCCTTTAATGGAGGAACAGAATTGTATACAGTATGAAATGTATATTTTTTTGTTAACGGCAATGCATCTAGATAATTAGCTCAATTACAAATGTGTGTGTGTGTGTGTATATCTAAATGACTAAAACTCTGATCTTGACCACTTCCTGGTGTTCTGTATATTGATTTAAAAAAAGCGCTGCCACTTACAGCTGTGATTTTTGGCCATCTTACTCAGAGTCTCCCTCCACTGCGCAGGACAAGAGGATTTTTCCCATCGATGAAAAATAAAAGAGTTACCAGTGTTTAAAAAATGTAAATAAAAACATGTTTATACTCAACAGAAACTCCCGGAAACTTTAAATGAATCTACAATAATACTTATACCCAAAACTGATAATGATCTGGAAGACCCGGCCTCATATAGAGCAATAGCTCTCTTAAATACTGATCAGAAAATATTAACTAAAATCCTATCTCATAGATTGAGCTTAGTGATTAACAAATTAATACATCCCGACCAAACAGGTTTTCTCCCAAAACGTCACTCATTTTACAATTTGAGACGATTATTTAATATTATATACTCAAATGGAATTGCTAATGCAGATCTAGCAATTATTTCGCTAGATGCTGAAAAAGCCTTTGATCAGGTAGAATGGTCATATTTATTTTCGGTGATGGAAAAATTTCAATTGGGAGAGAAGTACTGTACATTTTTTTTAAAGTAGACTCTACTATTACAAGTTTCATCTGGGATTATAAGAATCATAGAATAAGTAAAAAACATTTATGTAAATCAAAGATTAATGGAGGTTCAGCTCTACCAAATGTTCTGTTTTATTTTTGGGCAGTCCATATTAAAAACATGAATTTTGGCTGGAAGAAATGGATCAACAACCAGACTGGTTAAGGATGGAAAAGGAGGATTGTCTACCTTTAGAAATCGCTTTGATTATGTTTGCACCGACAAAATTGCACAAAAAAACCTATAGGGAAAACCATATAATACATAGTGGTACACGAATCTGGAAACAATTAAAAAAGGCTTTAAAATTGGATAATATACCACTCTGTCTCCCTATTGTAAACAATCCCTTATTCAAACCTTCCATGCTGGATAAAGGTTTCACACAATGGAAAAATTATGGAATTAAAAAGATTGAACATCTTTATAAAAAAGGCACTTTTCTTTTATTTCAGGAGTTACAACAGATTTATGGATAACACTCAAATATTTTTTTTCGATATCTACAACTCAGAGATTATGTTAAATCAAATACACAAGATTATAGGAATAGGGAATCAGAAATCCTTGAAGAATGTTTAAATAAGCATCCTAATGCAGAAAAACTAACAACATATATTTCATCCGCTGCTCCAGATGCCAGATGATCTATATCGGTGAGACCAAGCGGAGGCTTGGCGATCGTTTCGCCGAATACCTTCGCTCGGTCCGCATTAACCAACCCGACCTCCCGGTGGCTCAGCACTTCAACTCCCCCTCCCATTCCGTATCCAACCTCTCGGTCCTGGGCCTCCTCCATGGCCAGAGTGAGCAACACCGCAAGTTGGAGGAACAGCACCTCATATTCCGCTTGGGGAGTCTGCATCCTTTGGGCTTGAACATTGAATTTTCTCAATTCTGTTAACCCTTGCTGTCTCTTCCCCTTCCCACCTCTCCCTCAGCCCTCGGGCCCTGGCATTCCCTCTATCTCTATCTCCCTTCCCCACCCTAGTCACACTAGTTTCTCATTTTCAGACCACAAACAGCTTACAATGGCTTGTTCCCTTTATCATCGATACTTTTTTGCATATCTTTCATTCATTGTTCTTTATCTCTCCACATCACCGTCTATATCTCTCGTTTCCCTGATCCCTGACCAGTCTGAAGAAGGGTCTCGACCCGAAACGTTGCCTATCTCCTTCGCTCCTTAGATGCTGCTGCACCCGCTGAGTTTCTCCAGCCTTTTGTGTACCCTCGATTCTCCAGCATCTGCAGTTCCTTCTTTAACATATATTTATAATATCCTTTCAGATAGCAAGGTACCATCAACGGAATCACATAGACATACATGGGAAAATGAATTAAGCCAACCCATAACGAAAGATATTTGGGACAAAAGTTTACAATATATACATCAATGCTCGTTAAATGCCAGACATGCTTTAATACAATTTAAAGTATTACACAGATTACATTACTCAAAAGTTAAACTGAATAGAATCTCCTATCTGCGATAAATGTCAGCATCTAGAGGCTAACTTAACACATACTTTTGCAAATTGTATAAAAATTAAAAATTTCTGGATTGAGATGTTTAGAATAACTTCTGAAGTTATTAATACTAAACTGGATCCGGACTCAAAACTAATAATACTTCGAATATCAGAACAAAGTTTAACACTTACAACAAGACATTTCCTAGATTACAGTATAATAATCGGGAAGAAATTAATATTAAAATTTTGGAAAGGCCCTATAACCCCCACAATAAAAATGTGTATTATGGAAATGTCGGAGACCCTGCACCTGGAAAGAATCAGATTTGCCTTAATGGACAAACAAGAAATCTTTGTTAGAACATGGTCTTCTTTCATCGATTACTTAAAAGGGTAGATTAGTTCGGCAGGGGAAACTAACTGAAATTTGGACAGGATCAGATGAAAAGTTATACTCTATATTCTTTGATCTTATCTTCAATGATGTATTAATGGTAAATTATTCCATTCCTTATGATTTTCTTTGGATTTTTTTTCTCTTTTTTTCTCTCTCTCTTTCTTTTTTATTACTCTTAATCTATAAAAAAAAACTATTAGAGGCAGAATGATTCAATTGATAATATTAATAATGTATGATTGATGTACACAAAATATTTCTACCATAATATGTGTTCACCAATTTATTGCTTACCTCTAACAAAAATAGATTTTAAAAAAAATGTTTTTAAAAATGTTGAGATTCTCTCTCCTGAAGGCCATGCCCCTTCCAGGGGTACTATAAAACCCGGAAGTGTTGAGTGCCTCAATCAGTCTCTGCAAGATGAGGGAGTGAGATGGTCACGTCTCTCAGTCTGAGCTGTGAATAACACTGAATATATGTCTACTAAACTGTGAGTGATTTTACTGTCCTGTCAGTGCCCTTAATGTGGTTTGAAAATATAGTTTGGAAATGCTAAAGCTGTGTTGCCTTTGGTTTGGAAATGCTAAAGCTGTGTTGCCTTTGGTTTGGAAATGCTGAAGCTGTGTTGCCTTTGGTTTGGAAATGCTAACCTGTGTTGCCTTTGGTTTGGAAATACTAAAGCTGTGTTGCCTAATTAAAGTTGCCTTGCCTAATTAAAGTTGCCTTGCCTAATTAAAGTTGCCGTGCCTAATTAAAGTTACCGTGCCTTCTATATAATTAAAAGTCTAATCTTGGCCATCTTACTCAGTGTCCCCCTCCACCCATCAGGTGCCGAGGATTTTTCCCATTGATGAAAAATAATAGAGTTATTAGTGTTTTAAAAATGTTGAGATTCTCTCTCCTGTCAATCATGCCATGAAGGCCACGCCCCTTCTGGTGGGAGGGGGGGGTATAAAACCCACATGTGTGGGAGTGGCTCAGTCTCTGCAAGATGGAGGAGGGAGAGGTCACGACTCGCTGTCTTTGTGGCCTTGCACCCTGCTTGAAGTGGTAAGAAACTGCACTTGAATTTGGTGGCCTTGCGCCCTGCTTGAAATGAAATTTCAAGGAATAGCCATGAGTCAACTGCCAGCCCACCAGCCGTGAATAAGTGAGCTGCCAGCACAACAGGCTTGAGTGACTGAGCCGCCAGCCCAAGAATCCATTAGGCCCACAATGTCCATACTAGCCCTCTGGAAACCAGTCCCTTCAGCCCACAACAGCCCAAACACCCATACTAGCACTTCAGAAAGACCCTTGACTATATTTAGTGTGATTGTATTACCACTACACAGGATATACTGTAAGTACATTGATGATAACAGTTCCCAGCTCTCTCTCGGGTTGCATTAGAAATCTTTATTATAAATTGAAAAAGTTCAGTTTTTAATTTATAGGTTTCATTTAATTATTACTATTTTGGAGGGGTTTGTTTTCTGAAACAATTCCCTGTCAATGATTGCTCAAATTAAGGTACAATCAAATTAATTCATATGTAAATTAAACTGCAAAATAGATTCATATATAATTTTTTTCTAATCCCAATTCCACTGCCTCTATTCATTTAATGACATTCATGTCTATTTGAATGCAAATTAGATACATATTCTGGATTGTTTATATGAGAAAAAATCAAATTAGCATGCAGTTCATAGGTAGTGGGCATTTATATGCCAGTCAAGTGCTTTAAAAGCTAGGTCAGTATATTCCTTGAAATGCAACAGCAGCAAACTCTACAGTTATTTGAAAATAATCATAGACAGATAATAATTTTACTTTCCTCGATTATTAATAAAATAATTCAAAACTGCAACATTTTTGATGAGGCCAAGTTTGTTACGGAGCTTTGTTTATTGACCATGTTGATAGAAATTAAGATTCCACTGAATGTCTTGTGTTGCTTTGTTAGAACACTTTACACATTGGATCTATCTTGGTCCAAACATTAATGTCCTGGAAAATATCCTAAATCAAATTTATATAATCCCAAAACTAATATACACTTTCAAAATATTTTTATTTTATCTTTAAAAATGCTGACTGACTTGCAATGTTTCTTAATCTTTTTCTATTTATTTGCTGCTTTTCTTATTTACTGATCTAATTAATGTCACTAGATCTTTCCAATCATTTCAATGTTTGAATTATTGTAATGTTAATGGTGGTTGGGCTCTTTAACACACCAGCATTTATGTATAACCTGCTTGCGCTATTTAAAGCAAAATATTGTATTGCTTGCCTGATATTACTCCTCAAGTTTAATCAATAGTATATCACAGTCTCAAGCCACTGCATTCAATGAGACAATGATGGAGATTCCTCTGGGACAGGTGAGAGAATACGAGCTGCTCCTCTTTTCCAGCCTGTCTGCTGGCAGCCGACTGCCAATATGAATACAACTAAACCACTCCCACTTGATAACCGCATGATGAAAGCTTCAATGACCGAATACAGACACCCATATAATACGTATAATACCCTGACTTGGCTGAACACTGAGCATTTCCTTCCTGCTCCAATCGATTCTTCTCTGCTATCTATTATATTCACATTCTAAATGTACATGGATATTGTTGCTGTATTTATAAATTAAACTTACAGTATTTTTCTTATACCTAAAATAGCTACAAATCATTCTGCCCCCTGTTGAATACCTTACACCCTTGAATACAGGTGTTTGGTGTATGGAACAATCTGCCAGAGAAGGTTGTTGAGGCAGGGACTATCCCACCATTTAAGAAACAGTTAGACTGGCACATCGATAGGACAGGTTTGTGCAGGCTGGTGGGACTAGTTTAGCTGGGACATGTTGGCCGTTGTGGACAAGTTGGGCCGAAGGGCCTGTTTCCACACTATCACTCTATGACTCTTAAGATTCACTTACTCCTCTCAAATTGTTGTCTTTTCCTCTCACCTCATCTTCCACACCTGCTGCACAAAGATGGACCGGCAATCAGGTACTATATCTCTTTGATTTTGCAAATGACCTGACTTGTAATAAACTGACACAAAGTGCTGGAGTACCGCAGCAGGTCAGGATGCAGCTCTAGTGGTTATGCATGTCCTCCATAGATGCTGCCCGAATTGCTAAGTTACTCCAACAGTTTGTGTCTTTTTTTTAGCAAACCAGCAACTGCGACCGCTAATGTTTGCAATAACTAGGGCAGGATGAGAGCCAGAGTGGACCAACCAGCCATTCAAATCCTTACACAAATAACCAGCGAACCATTGGAGATTATGGGGACCAGACAGCTCAAGGAGCATTGAAACTGACAAGGCTGGAGCCTAGATTCATCATAATGTCGGCCTGAGTTTCATTCCCACTTACTTGCTTTGAATTGTCTCAATGGGTAGCCAGACAACCTGTAAGCAAATAGGAAAGTTCTGCATCAGGTAAATAACAAAGTGAACGGATATGCAAAAAAGCAGCCTGGAGTACACTTATCATGAGGCAATTGGGTCATAGCTCCTGTGTAGACATCATAAATGGCAGCTTTAAGGTCCAGATTCAACAGACAAAACTGTTTTTTAAGGCAATTTTGTGTAACCTTGTGCCCTCTAATGCAAGGTAGAAGGTAGAAGTGACGCTGAGAGGTTAAAGTGAAGGCTTTGGAGAACACTAGGCTCCTCCTGAGGAGGGCGAGCAGTACACAGTGTAACAGCAAAGTAAAATATTTCCTTTCTCGCAAGCCATCCATTTACTAAAGGTACAGAAATGTCTCCTCAGAAGGTGCTTAGTGAAAGGAGTCAGAGGATGGTAGTGGAGGGTGGTTACTCAATTTGGAGGCCTGTGACTCGAGGTGTGCCGCATGAATCAGTTTTGGGTCCACTATTGTTTCGAGTGACAAGGTTGTTAACATAGTTTGTAAGTTTGCGGATGACACCAAAGTTGGTGGTACATTGAATGGGGTTTTCGGAGATTACAACAGCATGAAATGGAATGAGCTACCAGGGGGAAGTTGTGGAGATGGGTACAATTACAATGTTGGACATACGTTTAGACAAGTACATGGATAGGAAAAGTTTAGATGGATACAGGCCAAATGTAGGGGGGGGGGGGGGGGGGGGGGATGTCTAGCTCAGGTAGAACTTGGTTGACATGGAAGAGTTGGGCTGAATGGCCAGTTTCTGTGCAGTATAACTCTATGAACTTACCTGCTATCTACAATAGGGTGCATGGCCACCTCCATGAAGGCCACACTTGAACTCTCTTGCAACATCAACCAAAGCTTAACTGGTGGCAAGCAAAATGTGGGCTTTACCTTCCGCACTGGCATTGAAAGGCATGAGGGGGAGTAATGCGTGGCATCTCCAGTCACGTTGCTAATCTGTCCTGTCTACTATCCCCCCGATTAGTGGGAGTGATGAGCTGTTGGGGAGAGGCAGTGCTGCTAGAAGAGCAACATGTATTCTCTCTCAGAATGGTGAAATGTCTCCCCCTGCACTCCCTCTTCACAGTGTTAGAAAGCCGTCGACACCAGGATGCTGCAGTCAGACCTAAGCTGCTGAAGACTGCCCACAGCAGACATCTCAGCAGCCCTGAGCATCAGCAGCCTCTCATTACTCGGGCTGAAGCCACTGCGAGTGCATTTTAAATGAATAGTAGAATATATATATAGATGTTGATTAAGGCAGACACATTTGAGAGCTAATTAATGTGTAGACGTTTTGAAAAACGACAGTAAAATTATAAAATGTTTTGAAATATTTCTGTGCTGTTCTTTTCTGGGTACCCAGTGACCCTACAGTGTCAGTTAACATGGAAATCAGTGGTGGCCTTGTGGCAGATGTAACTGTTTGAAGATTGCTAGAGCTGAGAGAGAGTGTGGACTGTTAATGCAGGGGAACAAGGATTGATCACCTGACATGCTCTTGAATGAGCTGCTGACAAAAGAGCTCTGGTCTCAGGCAAGTGTTGAAGGCTTTCTGTTTCTTTACATCCATTGTCATCAATGTCAACTCTCTCGTCCCAGAGATGATTACTGCCACTGACAGCTATTTGTGTCATCCCCATTTCACAGTGTAGTCAGAAGCTTACAGCCAAACACTATTATGTGGGCTGTTTTGGAAGATACCATCAGATACGTTGTCAGAGAAATGCAATTGTCTGCTTCATACTAACTTTCCTACCCAGGCATCTCGTTTTAGCAAGTTGCCGTGAGGAGTGTAGATTCATTGTGAAGCGATGAACCATGTATACGCTAGTGGCTTTTGTTGATGAAAACTCACCAAACTGAAATGCTAACTCAGTTTATAGTGTTATACAGCACAGAAACAGTCAAAGCCAGCCACTTACTCTTAAGGGCATGCGACTGCATGCGGCGAGCGCGACCTAACGTGGTCGCTTGAGCCGTACGGCCTCGCGGGGCCGGTCCCACTTCGATCGCCGGAGCTGTATGGAGTTGCGTGGGGCTGGTACCGACATCACGCGGGGCTCCGAAAAACTGACACTGTCCAAAAATCCCGCGCGCCAATGGCCTGTCGGCCCGCAGCCGCATTTAGGATGTACGCAACGTCTCGACATCGTACGCAGCGTCGTGACGTCGTATGCAGCGTCTTGATGGTGTAAGCCTAGCGCGTGGCGTTGCGCAATGAAGTCACCGCCCGGCGTGCCGTTGCTTGATGTCGTCACCGACCGGCATGCCGTTGCGTGATGACGTCACCACTCGATGCCGTGCGACGTCCAAATTCAGTCGGCCCGCCTCCTGCCCAGCTGATTGGTGAGTATGATGTTGGGACCAGCCCTGCACAACTCCATACGCCTCTGCGGTTCGAAGTGGATGAGGTGGGACAGGCCCTTAATCCTATTTTTATTGTCCCAACATTTCCATCAACTCCCACAAATTCTCACCTACACAGAGATGTGGAACAAACACACAGTCAGCAGCAGAGGTCAGGATTGAACCCATATGTGGGGAAGCAGCTCAGTTAGTTGTGCCGCTGTGCCATATTCAGTTATTAAAGATGGGATAGCAGCACATTTGGAAAGTGGTGAAATCATTGGACAAAGTCAGCATGGATTTATGAAAGGTAAATCATGTCTGACGAATCTTATAGAATTTTTCGAGGATGTAACTAGTAGAGTGGATAAGGGAGAACCTGTGGATGTGTCATATCTGGACTTTCAGAAGGCTTTCGACAAGGTCCCACATAAGAAATTAGCATTCAAACTTAAAGCACACGGTGTTGGGGGTTCAGTGTTGATGTGGATAGAGAACTGGCTGGCAGATAGGAAGCAAAGAGTAGGAGTAAACGGGTCTTTTTCAGAATGGCAGGCAGTGGCTAGTGGGGTACCGCAAGGCTCAGTGCTGGGACCCCAGCTATTTACAATATACATTAATGATCTGGATGAGGGAATTGAATGCAACATCTCCAAGTTTGCGGATGACACGAAGCTGGGGGGGCACAGTTAGCTGTGAGGAGGATGCTAGGAGGCTGCAAGGTGACTTGGATAGGTTGGGTGAGTGGGCAAATGCATGGCAGATGCAGTATAATGTGGATAAATGTGAGGTTATCCACTTTGGTGGCAAAAACAGGAAAGTAGACTATTATCTGAATGGTGGCCGATTAGGAAAAGGGGAGATGCAACGAGAGCTGGGTGTCATGGTACACCAGTCATTGAAAGTAGGCATGCAGGTGCAGCAGGCAGTGAAGAAAGCAAATGGTATGTGGCATTGATAGCAAAAGAATTTGAGTACAAGAGCAGGGAGGTTCTACTGCAGTTCTACAGGGTCTTGGTGAGGCCACACCTGGAGTATTGCGTACAGTTTTGGTCTCCTAATCTGAGGAAAGACATTCTTGCCATGGAGGGAGTACAGAGAAGGTTCACCAGACTGATTCCTGAGATGGCAGGTCTTCCATATGAAGAAAGACTGGATAGACTCGGCTTGTACTTGCTGGAATTTAGAAGATTGAGGGGGGATCTTATAGAGACTTACAAAATTCTTAAGGGGTTGGACAAGCTAAATGCAGGAAAATTGTTCCCGATGTTGGGGAAGTCCAGAACAAGGGGTCACAGTTTAAGGATAAGGGGGGAGTCTTTTAGGACCGAGATGAGAAAAACATTTTTCACACAAAGAGTGGTGAATCTGTGGAATTCTCTGCCACAGAAGGTAGTTGAGGCCAGTTTATTTGGCTATATTTAAGAGGGAGTTAGGTGTGGCCCTTGTGGCTAAAGGGATCAGGGGTTATGGAGAGAAGGCAGGTACAGGATACTGAGATGGATGATCAGCCATGATCATATTGAATGGCGGTGCAGGCTCGAAGGGCAGAATGGCCTACTCCTGCACCTATTTTCTATGTCTATGTTTCTATATTCCTCTCACCACTGGACCTGCTGCAATTTACTAACATTTTTTTGCCCTCCACTTCTTTTGGGTGGGACAACGAGGATGGTGGATGCAATATGAATGTATAATTGTAGTTGCCAGGAGCACAGGCATTGATTTGTAGGCTGTGGGGCTGGTATTTCATACACCATGGCAAAGATTCATGACGATGGCTGGCTTTTTGTTGGAAAATCTTGTGCTCTGTGTATCGTCTATGACACGTTAGACTTGAAGAAAACCTGCTTTATTTGTGAATTTTAGATATGTACCCTGTTATTTCCAGTCAGCCATGGTGAAGACTTTGGCTTTAGTAAATAATGCAAGAGGCAGCCCACTCACATGCAATCACCCCACAGTGAATCCATGCTCATGGATTCACACTCTCAGTTCTAGATCTCTGTTTCCGCACATCACTAATTTTTGTCGAATATATTTCTACCCTGTTTTCCTAACCATATAGAGTCATAGTCATACAGCATGGAAACGGGCCCTTTGGCCCAACTCATCCATGCTCACCAAGATGCCCATTTTAGCTGGTTCAATTTGGTCACATTTGGCCTGTAACCCTCTAAATATTTCCTTTGCATGTACCTGTTCATGTCTGTTAAATGCTGCTCTTGTACCTGTGTCAATTAACTCCTTTGGCAGCTCATTGCAAAAACCCACCACCCTCTGAGTGAAAAAGCTGCCCTTCAAGTTCCTGTTGAATCTTTCCCATCTCACCTTAAACTCACAATACTCCAAAAGCAACCTCACTAATGTCTTGTACAACTGTAATATAATGTCCCAATGTCTACACTCAATATTTGGACTGGTGAAGGCCATTGTACCAAGAGCCTTTTTTACCACCCTACCTACTTGCGGTGTCACTTTCAGGGAACTGTGTTCTGTACTCCTGCTGGAAAAGAGTTAAATCACAGACCTTGAACAATAATTCCTTGGGACACCATGATGTGACCGAATCGTTATTTTAATTGGAGGACGCATGTGTGGGAGGTGCAGAAGGAATGATCATGCATTTGTGCAGAGGATACAGATGGCCCAGGCCTGTGATCCTGACTGAGACACACAGAGCATGGGGAGATGAAGAATCAGCCATCCAGGAAACAAACAGTTGTTGAAAGAATGTGCTGTTTGCTGACTTGCTTGTGTTCAAGTGGAATAAAGCAGCCTGCGGAACTTTCTGTGTTTGGGATTTCACCCACCCAAGGACCCAGAGCCAGGGAAGGTAATCTGCTGGTGAAGGGGTCTACCAGACATTGCTAAGTATAAATATTTTACTGTAGTAAAGCTTGTATTCATTGAGTGACCTCTGCTTTCACCATAGTTGTGGTGAAAGGTTACTCGATATCAGACATTGCAACCCCTAGATCCCATTACTCAACAACACTCCTCAGAGATCTATCAGTGTGAAGGTCCTGACCTGGTTTGACTTCCCAAAATGCAACACCTTGCACTTTGCATTAAATTCTGTGTGAAGGAAGGAACTGCAGATGCTGGTTTGCACTGAAGATAGACACAAAATGCTGGAGTAACACAGTCTGAAGAAGGGTCTTGAACCGAACCATCACCCATTCCTTCTCTCCAGAGATGCTGCCTGTCCTGCTGAGTTATTCCAGCCTTTTGTGTCGATCTCCGAACTCCATGATCACTTTCCGCTTTTCATCACTCTGCTTTTGTCCTATGAGCAGAAATGCCAACAACAAAACTATAAATTTACAAAAATTTACATCTCGAAGGTTAAGGTTCAGGTAAAATAGCCATCAGTCACCCTGGCCAACATGTGCTAGAGGAACAATAGTTTTGGGAAAAAAACAGGAGAAAAACAAATCTATCAAAAGAAGAGAAAATGACAGTGACCGTAGAAGGGGAATAAAAAGATTCAATGGAATCCCTGCAGAGCAGTAACATTTAATTCACTATTTAACTGAAGAATTATGGAATGGAAAAAAAAAATGCAGCATTCAGAGTGCTCACAACTCAAATATTCATTGCATACATTTATCATGTGATTCCAGAGAACTCTGACATTTATAGATATCAGATTTTACCTCATTCTAAAAAAAGAGATAATTGATCTGGTTTAATCTGGTTTTATAAGGAAATCTAATGTGAGAAAAAAAACAATTCTATCTGATACCATTTTGGGGGGTTAGTGGTTTGAGATTGATGAATCTCTTTAAGTTATCTTGGAATGCAACCAAGGCTTCCAATTAAGACGAGGATGCAAGCAGATTAAAAAGATGGAGTCTAAAATTAACCAATGATTTAATGATAAAGCTCACAAAATAACTATGCTAATTAGGTCTGTAGATTGGTTATTGCATATGACCAATCATAGTAGTGTAGCATCATTAACCCCACCTTACTATATACTTTATATTAACACCCACTTCCTACATTAAGTAGTCTTGGAAGCGGTAGTAACAACCTGCTGTACCGCTATACTATGTGTTACAACTAAAAATGACTTAAACACTAGACCAGTGTTACATCAATCATTTACATGGTGTCAGAAGTGGGATTTCAACCCACGCCTCCATCGTTCTCCAATGTCTGAATCGAAGATGAGCAGTGCTGGCTTGCGGCACAAGTGAGCCATGGTGATACAAATAAAAACTGATAAAACACAAATAAAACCCGATATACGGACGCAGTGGGTCACTTCACGCCCAGAAACAGCCTCTGTTACAACAACCCCCACCAGTGCTGCCTTGGACATCGCTGGCAGCAGCCATTTTCGAATGGCACGGTAAACATTACCTAGTCCTAGCCAACTCCTACCCCAACTGGTTCGAACTCGATTTACTGCCCACCATCACATCCAACATGGTTATTCAAGAGCTGCAGAGTCACTTTTCTGTATTTGGCGCACCAGTCCGCCTGCAAATTGACAACGGAAGACAATTTACCAGTCACTCATTCAAACGCTTCGCTAACTGATGGAGCTTCCACCATGACACAAGCAGCCCTGAATACCCTTAAAGCAACGGGCTCGCCGAACGTGCCGTCAGGAGTGCAAAACCCACCTAGCCAAGTCAGATGTTTATCTCGACCTTTTAAACCTTAGAAACATCTCTAGAGACGGGGTCCTCGGCTCACCAGCTCAACGTCTGATGTCTCGGACAACACGACCTCCGATACCAATTGCCCTGCGGAAGCTGATGCCACAGGTGTTTAATCCAGGCAGCACATTCAGGAGAAACACAACATCCAGAAACGCTCCTTTGACAAGTCCAGCAAACCGCCGAAGCTGCTGCTGCAGGGTCAGGTCGTTCATTTACAGACTGCTGTGGGACATTCCCGTCTGGGTTTCGTTGTCGGCCCAGCTAAGGAACCCCGCTCCTACCTTGTCAATGTCGACGGTGCCCTGTACAAGACAGAGCCGCCAACACTTGCTGCTTGTAAAAGAACCTTGTCCACCTCCAGCCACCACTGCTGTTTAAGCCCGCTGCTGCTGCTGCTGTCACTAGTCCCAGCATGTCCCGTCCTCCGCCACGGTCGCCAACCCCGTCTGATAACCACCCTACCTCTACCGCATGCTCACCCTACTGGTCGCCTAAAGCGTTCCCAGCTGCTTTCTCCCTTCCGGATTCAATGCCTCTCTCCCCCACTAACTTTTCTGGAACTGAGGGAGAGGGGTTCGTCCGTACGCGTTCGGGTCATATTAGTAGACCGCCTGATAGATACGGCGAGTATGTTTAAATCCGCGTGTCTTACCTTTGCCTAACTATCTTTAATCTTTACAGGGAAGGATATAGAGTAGCATCACTAACCCCACTTACTGTATACTTTATATTAACACCCATTTCCTACATTAAGTAGTCTTGGAAACGGTAGTGATGAACTAATAACCTGCTGTACCGCTATACTATGTGTTATAACTAAAGATGACTTAAACCCTAGACCTGTGTTACATCAATCATTTACAGGTCAAATTGGAATTATTTAGCTGAAATATTTGATTCAAGCTGAAATATATTATATTTGACTCAGATGTTGCATCTGACAAATACTATTGTGAAAGATACACAATAAATTCAGAGGCAAGTTTCTTTGATATTTGGAGAAAGCACCCAAAACAATTATTGTTATATCGGAGATCTTAAATTTTCTATCTCTGGGAGAAAACTTGCTATTCTCGTTATTTACGATATGTGACCAGTTTCAGATCTTGAGCCTCCAAGATTGGAGTTAATGAAAAAGGAAGGATAGATGCATCAGCCTGAACAACAGTAAAATGCCTATTAAAATCCCAATAGAAATATTGCCAACCCTGAAAGGTTTTGCACACTATATTATAGGTACAAATCAGAAAGTTTGAATCCATAAGCTAGTTTATTGATTGTTATTTTATGTGGAACATGACAACTTCATGTTGTACCTGTTCAATTTAATCCAGCTACTAATTTATTTCTTAATCATATTTGTAATAGTAAATTGTTAATATCTGTCAACATTTCAAAACGAATCACCTGCATTTTGCAATTGGATGTGACAAAACATAACAAAAATATCTTATCCTGAAATATGTACTGCAAGCTGAGTAAATAATGCAGCAGATTCAATCTAGTCTGGCAATGACCATCCTATTTTGTACTGTAATTATTTTAATGACCTTTATTCTAGTATTAAACGAACTGCATTTATCGCTCTGTCACAAAACTGCAAAGATAGACATTTGAGTCATAGTTTTACAAAATGTTACTATATTGTATTACATATTCAGATATGAAGAGCAGAAATGAGAAAAGACTGCTGGAATACACCACAATACCATGTAAAGAGCAACATAATTTACATTATCACACGCTGACAATGATTGAGTGAAACATTGATACATATTAACTAACACGATTCAGTTTAGTCCCATTCCATTGCAAACCCTGCTATAATAAAATGAATTATATCTGGTGATTACCACTATCAAATAGAAATTTGTTAAGGTATATTGGAGGAAAGTCAAAGTAAATTGATGGAGAGAAAATATATTTTTTAAATAATAAAAACAATTATAATTTAATGCTTCACCATAGCTAGGACAAAGCTGATTTTCACTTGATAACTGGGTTTGGGTGTTATTGAGTGTTCAGGATATTTAAACATCTCTTTAATTTTCAAAAAAACAATCTGTGGTTTTTCTAAAAGAACACTTCAGGCCATTTATAGAAATAATAATGAAGGTTCTTTCTGACAATCAATTCCACAATGCAAGAGGCAGTGTGGGAGGAAGCATAGTCCAGATAACTGTGGACGTCAGTAGGTTTAAAGAATGTACTCAAGGCAAGGAAGTGCAATATTTCCACTGCCACCTGGGAATCCCTGGCCCTTTGCTCCGTGTGAAAAAGAGACATTCAGGCTGATTGCAGGATCTCAAGCCCATTCACTGGGAGTAGACAGAGGATCGGTGTAAGTCGGTGGCAGAGGGACCGCTCGTCCACCCCGCTCGTCACCATCCACTCGTCACCATCCACCGCTCTCTGGAAGACTCTGTCATTCCCAAACTGGCCTCATTCGTTACCATGAGACCCAAAAAACCAGAGGAATTGTCTAAGGGGAAGAAGAAGAAGAAGTAAAAGGAGCAATCTTCAGTAGCTGGTTGGTTGAACACGTGATTATCTGAAGGACAGCCACCATCAAGCATAATCATGGGGTGTAGCAGCTGGGTCCCTCCGAGTTTGCTGAGCCTTTGTCAGGAAATGTAAAAAGTTAGAAAAAGTGGGCAGGGTACCTGAGCAATGGTGGAAATGGGAAGAGGTAGTGGCTACCTGGCTCAGCCTGACCTCACTCCATTTAAAATAATGAATAATATTCTTGTCCGAAATCTTATTTTTATACACTAATTGAATACAGGTCCATCACTGATTTTCCAGCAATCTTGCTTTCAAAGTCTTTCTGGATCATCCATTTTGCCAGACTAACAAAGTTCACAGTCTCTGAGAGGAGTCCAATTGTACTGGAACTGTACTGGGTCTGGGATACTGGTCCGCAAAGTCGGCCATGGAAGTCGACTAGGGGAACGGTTCTGCT
Organism: Okamejei kenojei; assembly: GCA_035221665.1. Lineage (NCBI taxonomy): Eukaryota > Metazoa > Chordata > Chondrichthyes > Rajiformes > Rajidae > Okamejei > Okamejei kenojei. The sequence continues at coordinate 38,684,095 of CM069140.1, forward strand.
GACCTCAGCTGGGCCGGAGTTCCAGAGCCTGGCCACAGGGGGCAAATTTACCTGCCGATTGGCACAGAAGTCCCAATGAGTTTGAGATTGGCTGAAAATCAGTGGTACACCTGTATAACTTTATCTGAAAGCCAAAACCTCATGATGAATGATTATTCCAAATGCATTTATCGAGCTTAAGAAATCATATTTGGGGTTCTATCTAAGTGATGATGTTACAACAGCTATCATCCCTCCACCCCATTCCGCTTCCGTCGTAACTACTCCTGAGTATGGTCCCACCAACGGCTCATCAATTGCCAAATTGCTGAGGGCAGCAACTTCCTGCAGGCAATCCAGCGATCATCCAGCCTGCAGAGGTTGGAGCCATGAGCAGGGTGGGATGCCCTGCAGCCAGCTGATGCCAGGGCATCAGCACCTTGCTTTGGAAATTCAAACGTTGCTGTTTGAACCATCTCACAAAGAGACTCAGCATCAAAATACGTGGAGGGGTTTGTGGTTGTGTTACATGTTGACTACAAACACATTAAATGCATCAGGAAAAGTTAAGACTTGTCTGTTGAAGTCTGCTGAATTAAAACTGTGATAATTCTTAATCATTGCCAAACTTTCCTCTCTGGTCTACAAATTAACTTTTACAAGCATGCAGTCTCATTTTTTTCGGGTTATAATTATCATTACTAGCAACTTCATGCTGCTTAGTCCTTTAAATCATTTCTTCCCACAGCCAGCGGTAACTGTGCTGTGGATTGGCTGGACGTAAGAGCAGGGGACCAATAAAAGTGGCTTATTAAATTGAAGCTAGCCTGCATTTCTTAATGATGCAGCTAGAGCAACTTCAGACAGTAATTGTGATCTGGGAAATTGTGATGGAGGCCATGCCGGGGGGAAAGAACACTCTGCAAAATTTTTTAATGTTGCCACGGATATATTGATTGAGAAAATGGAAACCCAGAGAGATTGCTTCCACCCATTGAGGGTCTGGAGGTTGTTCGGTCACTTGGAGATAGTGTGACATGGATAAGGGAGAGCCAGTGGATGTAGTGTATCTGAACTTTCAGAAAGCCTTTGATAAGGTCCCACACTGGAGATTAGTGGGCAAAATTGGAGCATATGGTATTGGGGGTAGTATAATGACGGATAGAAAATTGGTTGGCAGACAGGAAACAAAGAGTAGGAATTAACGGGTCACTTTCAGAATGGTAGGCAGTGACTCGTGGGGTGCCGCAAGGCTCGGTGCTGGGACCGCAGCTATTCACTATATACATCAATGATTTAGATGAAGGAATTAAAAATAACATTAGCAAATTTGCAGATGATACGAAGCTGGGTGGCAGTGTGAACTATGAAGAGGATGCTACGAGGATGCAGGATAACTTGGATAGGTTGGCTGAGTGAGCAGATGTATGGCAAATACATTATAATGTGGATAAATATGAAGTTATCCACTTTGGTGGCAAGAACAAGAAGGCAGATTATTATCTGAACGGTGTCAGATTAGAAAAAGGGGAAGTGCAATGAGACCTGAGTATCCTTGTACATCAGTCACTGAAAGTAAGCATGCAGGTACAACAGGCAGTGAAGAAAGCTAATGGCATGTTGGCCTTCATAATGAGAGGAGTTGAGTGTAGGAGCAAAGAGGTCATTTTGCAGTTGTACAGGGCCCTGGTGATACCATACCTGGAGTATTGTGTGCAGTTTTGGTCTCCTAATTTGAGGAAGGACCTTATTGCTATTGAGGGAGTGCAGCGTAGGTTCACCAGGTTAATTATCGGGATGGCGGGACTGTCATATGATGAAAGAATGGAGTGACTGGGCTTGTATTCACTGGAATTTAGAAGGATGAGGAGATCTTATAGAAACATATGAAATTATTAAGGGATTGGACAAGCTAGATGCAGGAAACATGTTCACGATGTTGAGGGCATCCAGAACCATAGGCCACAGTTTAAAAATAAGGGGTAGGCCATTTAGAACTGAGATGAGGAAAAACGTTTTCACCCAGAGAGTTGTGAATTTGTGGAATTCTCTGCCTCAGAAGGCAGTGGAGGCTGATTCACTGGATGTATTCAAAAGAGAGTTAGATAGAGCTCTTAGGGCTAGCAGAATCAAGGGATAAGGGGAGAAGGCATGAACGGTGTACTGATTGTAAATTATCAGCCATGATCACATTGAATGGCGATCGGTGCTGGCTCAAAGGACTGAATGGCCTACTCCTGCACCTATTTTCTATGAGAGTAGTTAATTATAGTGGTTGATGCTGGAATTCAAAACCTTATGAACTGCAAGCAAGGCTCCAAAAAATGTTGATGACTTCCCATGATTGGCTCTGATTTGATAATTTGACCTTCAAATGCCATGTGCTCCATCAACCCATTGTTCTCAACTGGCTCCCAACTAGCCCATCTTCACCATGAGAATACAATCGCTTTACATCTTCATCCCACATAGAGATGGTTTGAAGGTTCGGTTTGTTCCTTGAACAAAGGTCCCACCTGCTCCATTTCATCTCAATACATTTAGTTGCCTGTTAGAACTCATTGGACAACTTCTCACTCTACTACTCTCATTTTCTTCAAATCACGTGTAGCCAAAAAGGTGCTGGTATACACATGCCATATAGCTAGAAATTAAATAATGATGTTTAACTTTTTAGAGATGCTGGTACAGTGTACTGGCATATCCTGTCACAAAAAGAGCATACTTCTAGCTATGATAATGTGCATGGGCCCAAATTACAACTGTCTTTGTGAGATACATGGAACAGTCCTTATTTCAATCCCACTCCTCCATCAATCCTTTTTCCAATTCATTCACAACAATATTGGTGATTCTTCTTGCACTTGAATGGATCTCAAATTTTACATTTGCTGCCAGTTCCCACCTAGACATGGTACATATATGACTCTTCCCTTTCTAGGCCTTGGCCAATAGCTCATGGGATGTTAATGGCAGATACCTATTACAAGTCTAAAGCTACATGATCACCTATAAGAACCCATTCTCCTGATCGTCCATCTCCATCTGATGATGAGACTTTGCATGGGCTCTGATATGGCCTGCTCCTCTCAGTAATAATTGTCTGAAATGGCCTACTCTTCTCAGTAATAATCATCTACAATAATTAACAAAATCAGTGCAAGGATGCGTTCTTAGCCCCCTTCTTTACTCCTTATACACTCATGACAGTGCAGCCAAATACTAATCCAACTCAATTCACAAACTTGCAGAGGACACCAGCACATCAGGGCCGGATATCAGATAATGACGAAATAGAGTACAGGAAGGAGATTGAGAACGTGGTAACTCCTTGCTAAGGCAACAACCTCTCCCTCAATGTCAGCAAGACAAAGGAGATTGTGCTTGATTTCAGGAAGCGAAGCAGCACACTATACATTGAAGCCACTGAAGTAGAAATGCTTGAAAGCTTCAAGTTCTTAGGAATAAATATCACCAACAATTTGTCCTGGACCAGCCACATTAAAGAAATGGCCAATAAAGCATACATATGCCTCTACTTCCTTAGACAGCTTAGGAAGTTTGGCTTCCAACAACCCTCACCAACTTCTACAGGAGCGCCGTAGAAAGCATTTTTATCATTACACTGTGGTTTGGAAACAGCTCTGTCCAAGACTGAAATAAATTGTAGAGTTGTGGACGTAACCCAGACCATCATGCAAACCAATCTCCCTTCTATTGATTCTATCAACACTTCATGGTGCCTCAGCAAGGCCAATCGAGGACCAGTCTCACTCCGATCACTCCCTCTTCTCTCCTCAGGCAAGAGGTACAAATGTTTGAAAACGCATAGTTTCAGATGCAAGGACAGTTTCTTCCCAGCTGTTATCAGGCAACTGTACGATCCTCTCACCAACTAGAGAGGGTCCTGACCTTCCATCCACCTTATTGGAGACCTTCAAACTATATTCAATCGGACTTTACTGGACTTGCACTAAACGTTATACACTTTATCCTGTATCTGTACACTGTGGATGCCTTGATTGTAATCATGTATAGTCTTTTCACTGACTGCATAGCACACAACAAATTGCTTTTCACTGTGCCTCGGTGCACGTGCCAATAATAAACTAAACAGGATGAAGGAGCTAGTTATTGACTTCAGAAAGTGTGATGGAGGACATGCCCCAATCAGGATCAATGTCATTGAAGAAGTAATGATCGAGAGTTTTAAGTTACTACGTATAAATATCACCAACAATCTGTCCTAGGAACAACCACACTGAAGTGACAAACAAAAATATATACCAACACTTCCTTGGGAGACTACGAAAGTTTGGAATGTTCGCCAACAACTCTTATCAACTTCTGTAGTTGCACTGTAGTAAGCATCCTTTCAGGTTGCATCACAGCTTGTGTGCATCAAGACCAAAAGAAATTGCAGAGTTGTTGATATAGCCCAGGCCATCACACAGACCACACACTCCACCATTGATTCTATCTATACTTCACGCTGCATCGGTAGCCAACAAAATCAAATACCTTTTTCATCCTAGTCATTCACTCTCCTTTCCCATCGGGCAGAAGATACAAAGCTTGAAAGCACAGATCACCACACTCAACTCGTCTGGGGATGATAGCTTCTTCCCCTGTTATCAGATGACTGAATGGCCTTCCCACAAGTTAGGGTATAATCTTGATCAACTAACCAAGCTCTTGTTCTTTCTCTCTGAAACTGAAGCGCTACAATGCTGCAAAACTATATTCTGCACTAAGCGATTTATTTTTAAATACTAAATTATCATTGTGTCATGATTCTATTCCGATGTTATGTTGATCTAATGGCAATTAATATGATCATAAATGAAGCAACTTTTTGTATTATTTGAAAGAGGGCTGGAGGTTTAAATTATTTGTAGTATTTTTCTAAATTTGGAGATGCATGGAGCAATTTGGCTCAAAAATGTGGTTTAGGTCCATTAGTAGTTCAATGGGGTTTAAAACTGATCTTGAACAGAATTGGGTTTATGTTGAGAATAAGATAAAACTAATTATGGTACCTCAGACTAGGCAATGCAAATTCTAAAAAACATTACACAATGGGGAAAAGAAATCTATTTGCAGTCTGCTTGAGGCCGATTAATTTGGTACTACTCTCCTAATTCTCCCTTCATATTTTATGTAACAACTTACAACTACTTTATCCATGCCTCTTGGCATGTTATAAACCTTTCTCTAGTGTTTCTTATTACTTAATCAGTTTCTACTAATTTTCTTTGTTAATTTCTTTGCAATCTGCATAAATCAATACATGAACGATCTTCTGAGGAAGATATCCCGAATTGCGCTTAAGGTTCTAAATATTTTCACGAATCAAGCTAAATTGGTGGGGCTCTAAGGAATGTTGATGAACAGGAAAACCTGAAGGTCCAGGTCCGTTTCCCTGAAAGTGCCAACACCAGTATATAGGGTTATCTGGGTGCTCCAGTTTCCTCCCACATCCCAAATATGTGCAGGTTTGTAGGTTAACTGGCCTCTGCAAATTACTCCTAATGTGGAGAGTGTACGCAAAAGTTAAGTAATATAGAACTAGTGTGAATGGGTGATCAATGGCGATCATTAATCATTGCTGTGGATGAGGTGGGCTGAAGAGCCTGTTTCCATGTTGTATCTTTCAATTCAATTCAAGAACCTATTCAGCCAACCATTGCTAACATTTAAGTCTTCATTCACACCTTTTATGCTGTCCAATGGTCTCTCTATCTCCAACTTTAAACATAATCTCATTCAAATATTTGCTGCCCTTACCAGGACTCATTTACTCAAATTGCACTGGCTTCAAAAACATATTTAATGTTCTCATTGTTTTTAAAACTCAAACTCAATGAAAGTTTAAAAAGTGAAAAAAAACATTCAGTGATTCTCAGGGAATAATCAGATAAGCAAGAGAGAATTGTCCCATTGATCTGAATTATGGGAGTATGTTATATAAACGACCATATCAAAGGCTACAGAGAGCTTGAGAAAGCCAAAGTATGATTTTTTAAATAGTACCGTTACATCGAGAATTTTCAGTTAAGAATAGGTTGATGAGTGATAATTATGGTAATGAGAAATACAGATTACTGTTTAAAGCACAGTACTATGCAGTTCTGCATACCCTTTGACGAAATTGAGGGAGAATGCAGATTGATGCCATGCATAGGAAACCATGAATATGAGAAATTATCTTAAATTATAAACTGCAACCAAAAATGCTAATGGAAGGCAACGTGTGTCATTTAACTGTGAGATACATAATGATACTTGAGGAGGAATTGAGAGTTGGATAAAGAAAGAGAAGGAAGCATGTGGCAGGTAGAGTGAACGGAAAACAGGGGGGCCCCATCAAGAGTGTAGAAAATTAATTGGGGCTACCAATTTAATATTATCTTAGCAAAGTGATAGAGAAGTTGGAAAATAATGCAGTTGATGAAGGAACATATGGTTTGGTCAACAGGGAATGGTTCAGGGCTGGGCAATGTCAACCTAAAAAGATGGTGTTTTATATAATACTATTTAGGATATTATTAACTTGCAAAAGACCAGTCAGGTTTGCAATAGTCATTTTCTATGCTCAATGTATTTAATTGTATTTCTGGTCATTGAGAGTTCAGAGATAATCAACGTTTACTTTATAGTTTTGAACCATAAGTCCACTCAAGCTGAGTAAAGTCCCACATTTTAAATGGCTAAGTAGAGCATCTTGATAACACAAAATACTTTTTTCTTAGATAAAAATTAGTTTACTATTTTCATAGACCTACAGTGCATTCAGAAAGTATTCAGACCCCTTCACTTTTTCCACATTTTGTTACGTTACAGCCTTATTCAGGCCCGTACGAATCTTTTCAAAAAGGGGGGTGGCATGACAGGATTACAAAAATGTAATGTGCGCATAGCGCACATCATGAGTGCGAAGTGCAAAGTCCCTCGTGGCCGGGGTACAGGGCCCGCTTAAGCTCTGGGGTTTTAGATGCTCTCTAGTGCATTCTGAGCCTTATTTTGGAGCAATTTTGCACCAAATTTATGACCAGTATTTCAGAAATAATTTTGGTTGAGTCAAGAGTAATGAGTGGGTGGAATGGGATGATTGGGGTCATTGTTGTATACATTTTTTTTAAATCAAGAATTGAAGTTGTCCTTGTTTTAATAATCAAGTTGTACTGTTATAAAAGGTTATGTAAAATGTTATAAAGGAGCATGCAAAAACTGCAAATAAAATACTGTAAATTTTTGCAGTAAATAAAACCTTTTTTTAGGAAACGTTTTGTGTGTTGATTTGATTGCCTGTTACTGTTAGACTGTGTTAGTGTGTGCAGGGCATCTATAATGGTCCTCCTGACGTAACAATTTCACATCACATTAATTTCAACATGGAATAGTGATGTGAATACAACATTTGATTCCACTTGAATTTCCATCATGAAAATTGAAGTCAAACTAAATGATGCATTTACATTACTATGATCGCTTTCAAACTAACCTATTTTACTGTCATACTATTATAACAAATTCTCGTTCCATTATGACTCATAAACAAGATCACAAATCACATTTTGAATTCTCAAACACAATGTGATTGTGAATAATTTCAGAGCTGCCAAGTTTCACCGATCTTTTCCATATTTTGATGGCTGAAAATCAGTATTTTGTTGGGGAAATCAGTATTTCTCACAAAAAAGCAATAGAACGTACTACACAGAAACTTGATTTTTGAAAATCAGTATTTTGCATGCAACCTCATATATTCTCAATTATCAGTATGGAATACTGAAAATCAGTACAACTGAATTGTGAAACCATTTCTGAAATGTGAATTTATAATTCTTGATTGATTCAGTAATAACATCTATATACTTATAAAACTGATCTTAGATGTGGATGTATTTATTTGTGTGTGTATTAGTGTGTTTTTCTGTGAATCACATCTCCTCGAAAAAACGACGCGTTAACGGTGAAATATTTACATATTCCGATAGATTTACCTCATGATCTCGAAAATCGTCTCATCTGAAAATATGATCCATTATTTCTTGAGCTTTTTATTAAATTATTGACAAATCTTTTTTAAAGCTAATGAGCTGATGACTCTCTCTCTCCCCCCCCCCCCCCCCCCAACTCAGTTATTTTGTCGCTGTATTGAAGCCGCTGAACACGCTAGCGTGCATCGTGCGTTGACTAAAGCTGTCGGCAGCTCTCGGGAATTCTCAGGTAACCCGAGCTGAGGCGCTAGCGTGCGTAGACCTCGGAAGTGCTCGGAAAGCCTCGGAAAATCCGAGCCGAAGCGCGAGCATGCATCGTGCGACGACCAAAGCTCTTGGCAGCAAAGATCCTAGAGGAGCAAGATACGCTACTCAGTGGAAAAGGCGTTGTATCACATGTGTGATAGTCGACGCCATGTTAGAGGACTGCCTCGACCAAAGATGGCGTAGACTATGGCGTCTACATCATTGGGAAACTAGGCTCCTCTATAATCTTTGTCTCTCGATCTCCCTCTGTGTAATCCGCTCCAAAGCTACAGAGCAGATGCAAGCAAAGATTATAGAGGAGCAAGATGCATTAGAAAGTTATTATATTTATTTGTAATGCATCTTTACTTACCTCTCGATCTTGTTCTCTCTCTCCCTCTCCCCTCTCTTTTCTCTATCTCCCCTTCCGATCCCTCTCTATCCCCTCTCTTCTCTCTCTCTCCCCCCCTCTTCTCTCGATCCCTCTCTATCTCTCTCTCCCCTCTCTTCTCTTGATCGCTCTCTCTCGCCTCTCTTCTCTCGATCTCCCTCTCTTCTCCATCTCTCTCTCTCTCCCCTCTCGATCGCTCTCTCCCCTCTCTTCTCTCGATCTCTCTCTCCCCTCTCAATCTCTTTCTCTCCCCTCTTGATCTCTATCTCTCCCCTCTCGATCTCTCTCTCCCCTCTCCTCTCAATCTCTCTCTTATCACGATCTCTCTCTCCCCTCTCGATTTCTCTCTCTCCCCTCTCTTCTCTCGATCCCCCTCCATTCCCTCTCTCCCTCCCCTCTCTCCCTCTCCCCTCTCTCCCTCCCTTCCCTCTGTGTGAGAGTTGGCAGCCCTGCTATGCCTTGGGTCCAAAAGAGGATAGAAAGAAATTACTTAATGGTCTTTGTAAGAAGATTTTAATAAGATCTTCTATCTTTCCCATCTAATAAACATAGCAATACATAACACACAGCAATACAAAGACATGAACTTGTGCTGCAATAGAGTCAAGGTTAGAATTGTAGCAATCTTTGTGAGTATCCACATGCACTATGGACTCAAATTCAAGAATAGAAAAATGCATAACATGACTGTTAAAAGGAAATGTAAAAAAACTTCGAAAGTGGAACATAAGTAAAGTGAATAATTTTCAAAATGTATTTATTTGAAGTAATACTATTCAAGATCAAACCCAAGTGAGTTTATTGTCATGTGTCACTGATGGTACACATGATACCTGGTCGTTGCAGTCTTCGGGCTCCTGTACATTCTACCTGAAGGTAGCAGGGAGATGAGTGTGTGGCCAGGATGGTGTTGGTCCTTGATGATACTGCCAGCCTTTTTGAGGCAGCGACTGCGATAGATCCCCTCGATGGAAGGAAGGTCAGAGCCAATGATGGACTGGGCAGCGTTAACTACTTTTTGTAGTCTTTTCCTCTTCTGGGCGCTCAAGTTACCGAACCAAGCCACGATGCAACCGGTCAGCATGTTCTCTACTGTGCACCTGTAGAAGTTAGAGTCCTCCTTGACAAACCGACTCTCCGTAATCTTATCAGGAAGTAGAGGCGCTGATGTGCTTTCTTAATATTTCCATCCGTGTTCTCGGACCAGGAAAGATCTTCAGAGATGTGCATGCCCACGAATTTGAAGCTCTTGACCCTTTCAACCATCGACCCATTGATATAAACGGGACTTTTGCTTCAGCAGCAGCAGCCTCTACAGGAGGCTTTAAACATTTGAGTGAGTCTGTGTGTGTGAGAGAGTCAGTGTGTGTGAGTATGTGTGTGTGCGAGTCTCTGTGTGTGGATCTGTGTGTGTGTGTGTGTGTGTGTGTGTATATGCGTGCTTATATAAAAGCGTGCTTCGTTGAATGATGACTTCTGAGATATATTATCAGATTATCTTGGTTAAAATTTGACCGTGGCAAAGCGACATAAAGACGCTGTGGGCAGCAACAAGAGACACAACAAGAAATAACTTAATAATTCTCATCTTTGACATTTAAATTGTTCTTATATTTTAAGAGTTATTCACATTTTAAACTTTAATAAATCCTTTTTCCACTTTTCATGCCTGTGTGTTCTTCATCACAATGGGAACCTAATGGGCAGGAATGGATACTCCGTGGGAGAGCCACTAAGAGCAAAGATCCTATAGCGTAGCAAGATGGACCACTCCTGCGAAAAACACAGAGTACGTTTTTTTATCACCTCAGTCCTAAATGACCTCCCCCTTATTCTAACACTGTGGCCCCATGTTCTGGACTCTGGAAAAGTGGGATAACATTAGCTATCCTCCAATCCACAGGAACTGATCCTAAATCTATTGAACATTGGTAAATGATCATACGTATGTATGAATGTGTATATCTGCATGTATATGTATGTGTATATATATATATATGTATATGTGTGTGTATGTATATGTATATATATATGTGTGTGTGTGTGTGTTAATATATATGTATGTATATATGTGTATATGTGTGTGTATGTGTATATATATATGTATGTATATGCATATGTATGTATATGTATGTATATGCATATGTATGTATGCATATATGGTTTATGTACATCATCTGACAAATAAGATAGAGAGCAATAGTGACGCTTTAAATCAAAGTTTCTTCTGATCCATGAAAAGGAAATGTATTTATCTCTCAAGGGCCTGTCCCACCATATATTTATATGAATGTGTGTTTTTGCGTGCCTGTAGTTTTGTGCAGTGTGTGTGAAAGCAATACAAGGGAAGCTGCACAATACAATGCAAGGGAAACTACGCAAAGGTGGGGCTGGGGAGGAAAGATGGGAGGGAAATGGGGGAATGGGGAAAAGGGAGGGAGAGAGGGAGAGAGAGGGAAGTTGGGAGAGAGCGGGAAGGAGGGAGAGAGAGAGGGAAGGGGAGAGAGGGAAGGAAAAGAGAGAGAGGAGAAGGGAAGGAGGGAGAGAGGAGAGGGAGAGAGGGAGAGAAGAGGGAAGGGAGAGAGAGAGGGAAGGGGGGAGAGAGAGAGATCGAGAGAAGAGAGGGGAGAGATTGCGAGGGGAGAGAGAGATTGAGAGGGAGGGGAGAGAGATCGAGAGGAGAAAGAGAGAGATCAAGAGGGGAAAGAATGAGATTGATAGAAGAGAGTGGAGAGAGCGATAGAGAAGATAGGGGAGGGGGAGAGAGAGAGAGAGATCGAGAGGTAAGTAAAGATCTATTACAAATAAATCTAATAACTTTCTTGTAGATGATGTGTATACACCTTTAATTGATAGTGATGATGTCCATGCTAACCACCCCCCCACCAGTTAGTATAATTGTAACCCACACGCCCCTAGCTCTCTCTCTGGTGATTGTGACAGACCACGTAGGGCTATATGATGTATGATTAATAAATTAGTGAAGACCTTAAGGTGTCTGTGTACCTTCTGTACATGGCGTCAGAAGTTCTTCTTCCTGCGTCTCCAGTCTATCGCGTTTTATTTTCTTGGTCCCAGTACCCCCTCCCTGTGCCGTGATGGCTTCTGCCTGTCGTAAACCTGACATCCTAGTCTTTGATGCAGACATCACTCATCGTTGGAGTGTGTTCCGATGTGACTTTCAGCATTATGTTACAATCGCTCACCCTGCTGTGGCCCCCGCTGTCAAGGCTTCCCTGCTGCTTAATCTAGCTGGTCCCGAAGCGATCGGAGTCATTCATCTATGGACAGGGTGAGAGTATCCAGGACCCGGTATGTCTGCTTGCTAAACTTACGGCAATGTGTGACCTTCCCACTAACCACATCTTAGAGCGTTTCAAACTGTTCTCCCGACGTCAAAACCCTGGGGAATCTATTGACAATTTTGTGGCCGCGCTGCGCCAACTGGCTCGCCGATGTGATCTGCATGTCCTGACCCCTGATACTTTGATCCGTGACATCTTGGTCTTTGGTCTATGGGATGATAAGCTGCGCTCTGAGCTGCTGCGTAAGCCTGATCTGACATTCAATGAGGCGTTGCATGCCTCTCGTTTAGCTGAGGGTGTCTCCTCCGCTGTACCTGACCCTGTGGTCCATGCAGCCAGTCTCGCTGGTCGCCAGTACACTGCTCCCCGGTGACAGAGGGCAAGCCCACTGCAGGGCTTCAGACTGCCTCAACTATGTCCGAATTGTAACTTTGTTTCACACCGTTCTAATGTGTGCCCGGCGTTGGGGAAAACCTGTAATTTCTGCAACAACCCCAACCACTTCTCGGCAGCATGCCGTTCCCGTGGGAACCCTGCACAGCCACAGCAGAAACCGTCTCGCTACCTGACACGTGATGATACAGCGTCTGGTTCCCATCTCCAGCATGATGAACTCCCCCCGTCTGACTCTGACTCTTCTCAGAGCGAGCTGAGTGTGTTTTCCTTGCGAGGTGCAGCTGCTCTGATAACGGACCCGACTGTCCGAGTCACGGTGAATGGCATGGCCTTCCCTGCTAAGGTGGATACGGGGGCTGCTGCTAATGTTATGTCAACAAGCCTGTTCAGGAAGATAAGAAATAATGAGCCCGTTTCCACAGACACAGCCCGTTTTGCGTGCCTATGGGGGTGGCGTACTTGTTCCTGTGGGGAGGGCCACTCTCCACTGCAAGGTGCTGAAGACCTCTCGGCCCCTCTCTTTCTTCCTGCTAGATGTTAAATGTGACCCCCTGCTCGGCGTGGAGGCCTGCCAGGACCTCAGATTGGTGAGTTTCCACAGCGATGTCCGCCTGGTAGAGGCACCCCTGAATCCGCTGGCCGAATTCCCTGACCGGTTTGACTCGAAGCTGGGGAAGTTGCCCTGCAGCTACAAGATTTCCCTCAATCCCGACATCACACCGGTCATCCGTCCCCCGAACCATGTGTCCTTTGCCATGAGGGGCAAGGTCGAGTCTGCTCTTCGCGAGATGGTGGCCACAGGCATCCTGAAGCCAGTAACGGACTCCACCCTATGGGTTTCCACTATGGTTGTCGCTGCGAAGAAAGACAAGAGCCATCATTGTCGACGACATCGTGGTTTATGGGAAGTGTCGCCGAGCATGACCACCACCTTCGCCAGGTGCTGCAGCGGGTCCGGGAGGTCAACCTGAAGCTCAACCCGAAGAAGTGCCGATTCCGGGTCCCTGAGGTCACCTACGTGGGGCATGTCTTCACTGCATCGGGGCTGAAGCCCGACCCGCAGAAGACGGCCGCAATATCCAAGATACTTGCACCTGCGGACGTGCCTGGCTTACAGCGCTTCTTGGGTATGGTCAACTACCTGGGAAAGTTCATCCCTGACCTGAGTGAACTGAGTGCCCCTCTGCGGGATCTGGTGAAAAAGGACACTGCCTGGGCCTGGTTCCCGCAACACCAGAAAGCATTTGACACCCTCAAATCCAAGCTGATCAGCATGCCAACGCTGAAGTACTTTGACTTAGTGGAAAGCGACCTTGCTGGAACAAGGCATCATCACTGGAGCGCCGAAGTCCGCCGACAGGAGGAGTTGAGTAGATGTGCCAAGGCTGTGTCGCAAGCTAAACAGGGCCAGCGGATGAGATGGGAGAGTGTGGAAAAGAGGAAGATCAGCTGGAAGGACTTGTGGGAGATGGAGGCGAGCAGGATAAGTTTCCTCATTCAGGCAACCTATGATGTCGTTCCTAGACCAAAAAATCTCAACCAATGGCTGGGCGAAGATCCATCATGCCCCCTGTGTTCAACACCAGCCATACTTAGGCACATTCTCACTGGGTGTAAAGTAAGCCTCTCCCAAGGATGGTACACCTGGAGATATAATCAAGTGCTCAAATGCCTGGCAGCGTCTCTGGAACGCAGGAGAACAGCCAACAATGCCTTGCCGCCCAGAACAACCAATCCAGTTAAGACAATTGCCTTTGTTCGGGGGGGGGGGGGGGGGGGGGGGAGGGGGGGAAAGGGGAACAAAGGCAATGGAAAATTCCACCAAGGGCCAGGCTTGGACAGCTGGAGGCAGCCCGGGATTGGCAGATGCTGGTGGATGTGGACCAATGGCTTACAGTTCCATCAGAGATAGCCATCACCAACTTGAGGCCTGATCTTGTGCTCTGGTCGAACTATAAGCGCATGGTGTACTTTGTGGAGCTCAGTCCCTTGGGAGGATGCTGTGCAGGAAGCCTTCGAAATAAAGAAACTGTGATATACAGAGCTTGCAGCGGAGGCAGAACAGCGGAGCTGGAGAGCTAAGATCTGCCCGGTAGAAGTTGGATGACGAGGATTTGTGGCAACATCTACTATAATACTGATGAAGGACCTGGGGATCAGAGGACAAGCTCTACGCCAGGCCATCAAAGAAACATCACGGGTAGCAGAGCGGAGTAGCCAGTGGCTCTGGCTGAAGAGGAAAGACCCCATTTGGTCTCCCAAATAACCGACTAGACAGATGCAGAGGGGGGTGGTTCTGGGACGCCAGAATGCACCGCTGAGCCTACTGGAGACGTCGTGGGTTCAATCAGCGAAACGTTGATGAAAGTAGGTGCCCACTTGATAACCCCAATGACATGTCTGCCTAGCCTTTCTCAACATCGGAGGAGCATAGGTGAGTGCAGAAGGCTCCCATCACCATCAGGAGTAAATTGATATTTGGCACCTTGGACTTTAACATCTAGTCCTGTGTATTTGCAAACATATGACTAGATAATGGTTATACGAATAGATATTGTGTTATCTATGAATACTGTGCTTGCAGACTCGTTATGCTGCGGCAAGTAATGATTTAATCTAGTGTATTTTGGTGCATATACAATCTTCTTGCCTCTCTTAGCAGGTAACAGAGAGTCTAAACCCAAGAGAACACTACAGGCCGAGTCATTCAGGGAAATTGTATCGGCGTTTGGAGAGGACGGGATTCTGCAGAAGATAGACACAAAGTGCTGGAGTCATACAGCATCTCTGGAGGGAAGGAATAGGTGACATTTCGGGTGGAGACCCTTCTTCAGACAGCACCATTTACACTTGAAAATAAACAGCTAAGTGGGGAGGGAACAAACAGCCCAACAAACCAGGCCGCAAATCCATTAGGGTTCCTTTAGCATCTTGCAAGCTGTACAAAAACAATTCCGTAATCATCAACGCCCAATGGGCTGATATAACCAACAACTTATTTAGTAAAATGCAAAATACATACTGCACAATAACTATCCCCCCCCCCACCCTCAAGAACAATAGCCAAATCTATAAAATATGCCACCCCCCGTCCGAATCCGGTTTTACACTAGATCAACGGGTACACTGCGCTCCTTGATCAATTCCATCTCCACCGATAGTTTACTGGAAGCTTATACACGTTCCCCATCCACAACAGGCGTTCTGAGATAGTTGACTTGTGTTATGAGATATTTTCTTGTCACTTACCTCGCTTCGCTTACACATCCCGGATAACTAGTAGTTACTTGTTGGGGGTACCAAATAAAAAAATTATTGCTCCTCAATTTTGTTTTTACTCTGGAAAAAAGGGGGGGTGCGACCGCACCCATCGCACGCCCCCTTCGGACGGCCATGTTCTACTAAAATGGATTAAATTATTATTCTTTTATCATCAATCTACACACAATACCCCCACAATAAAAAAGTTAAAACTGGTGTTTAGAAATTTTTGCAAAGTAATTAAAAATAAATAATTGAAATATAACATTTACATACGTATTCAGACCCATTACTCACTACTTGGTTGAGGCACCTTTGGCAGCGATTACAGCCTCAAGTCTTCTTGGGTATGATGCTGCAGGCTTGGCTCACCTATATTTGGGTAATTTCTCCCATTCTTCTCTGCAGATCCTCTTGAGCTCTGTCAGGCTGGATGGGGAGTGTCGATGCACAGCTGTTTTCAGCTCCCTCCAGAGATGTTCGATCGGATTCAAGTCCGGGCCACTCAAGGACATTCACAGGCTTGTCACAAAGCCACCTGCGTTTTCTTGGCTGTGTGCTTAGGGTCATTGTCCTGTTGGAAGGTGAACCTCCACCTCAGTATGAGGTCCATAACGCTCTGGAGCAGGTTTTCATTAAGGATCTCTCTGTAATTTGTTCCGTTCATCTTTCCCTCGATCCTGACTAGTCTCCCAGTTCCCGCCGTTGAAAAACATCCCAACAGCATGATGCTGCCACCACCATGCTTCACTATAGATATGGTATTGGCCAGGTGATGAGCGGTGCCTGGTTTCCTCCAGATGTGACACTTGGCATTCAGGCCAAAAAGTTAAATCTTGGTTTCATCAGACCAGAGAATCTTGTTTCTTATGCCTTTTGGCAAACTCCAAGCAGGTTGTCATGTGCCTTTTACTGAGGAGTAGCTTCCATCTGGCCACTCTCCCATAAAGGCCTGATTGGTGGAGTGCTGCAGATATAGTTGTCCTTCTGGAAGGTTCTCCCAACTCCACAGAAGAACCCTGGAGCTCTGTTAGAGTGACCATCGGGTTCTTGGTCACCTCCCTTACCAAGGCACTTCTTACCCCGATTGCTCAGTTTGGCCAGGCGGCCAGTTCTATGAAGAGTCCTGGTGGTTCCAAAGTTCTTCCATTTAAGAATGACGGAGGCCACTGTGCCCTTTGGGACCTGCAATGCTGCAGAAATTGTTTTACACCCTTCCCCAGATCTGTGTCTCTACACAATCCTGTCTCGGAGGTCTATGGGCAATTCCTTCGTTTCATGGCTTGGTTTTTGCTCTGACATGCACTGTCAACTGTGGGACCTTATATAGACAGGTGAGCGCCTTTCCAAATCATGTACAATCAATTTAATTTACCACAATCAAGTTGTAGAAACATCTCAAGGATAATCAATGGAAACAGGATGAACCCATGCTCAATTTTGAGTCATAGCAAAGGGTCTGAATACTTATGTAAATGTGATATTTTAGTTATTTCTTTTTAATTACTTTGCAAAAATATCTAAACACCTGTTTTCACTTTTTCATTCTGGGGTATTGTGTGTAGATTGATGATTAAAAAAATGAATGTAATCCATTTTAAAATAAGGCTGTAACATAACAAAATGTGGAAAAAGTGAAGGAGTTTGAATATTTTCTGAATGCATTATATACTGTAAACTACAGCTTAGGGGGAACTAGAAACTTGACTTTGTTAATGACCTCCTCAAATTTTAGGGGATGTGCAACATTGAAAAGGGCTTTCATTAGCAGTTATCGGCCTTTATCTTTGGGAAGTTCAAAACATGCAAACTCACAAGAATGTATATACAATCATACATTAACTTGTTATCTGCAATGCTCAGAAAAACAATCTTAAAATTTTGCAGACTATCGACATGGGATTAAAGGAATTTTGAAAGATATAGCTTCATATATACTTGTTTATCCTGCCTGCAATAGGTTTATCACTTAATTAGCAACTGAAATAACGCATTATGAAAACAAGTTGACATTAAATGACAGATAAACCTTATCCAAACTAATGAAATGAACACGAGTTCTCACAAATAGTAAATATGCAAATAAGGCTTGCATAATTTTCTATTATTGACGTACAAATGTTTGTGCAGACACCATAGACAGCACTACAGTACCTCATTTTTAGTAAGGTAATAACATCAGTTCTTGTGTACGTCTAGGGCCTATTGTCCATTAAAATGGATCCGTCAAAAAATTCCAGCAATTCCAATGGGGAGTTTATTACACACAAGTTGAACCAAAGTTGGAATATGGTAATTTTATTGTTTGATAATTTATAAATATTTTGATCATTACATGATATAAAACATGCAAAACACAAATCTTCAAAACAATGGTTGTTACTTTAATACAACTAACCCTTTTATTGTAGGAATAACATCTCAAAAATATATTTTGGTAATTTGTATACAACAAAAGGAGTAATTAAACATTAAGTTTCACAAGACATTTATGAATCACCATGTACATGACAGTATAAAATGTTCCAGCTCCAAAGCAGTCTTATTTAGAGCACTTGTCCAGTGTTCAGCTTTAGACATCACCAGCATGGGGTTATAATATGTAAATAAA
Source organism: Okamejei kenojei (assembly GCA_035221665.1). Lineage (NCBI taxonomy): Eukaryota > Metazoa > Chordata > Chondrichthyes > Rajiformes > Rajidae > Okamejei > Okamejei kenojei. Next base: position 38,702,287 of record CM069140.1, read on the forward strand.
TTAGCCAACAACCAAAAGTGCAAACAACTTGAATTACATTTTCTCCCTGTACCCATTTTACAAAATTAGATCAACCCTTTGACAAATCTCTGCAAAACTGAATAATACCCTCACATACTGGAGAAGTTGATCTCTTATTGCTACTATAATTAAAGAGGCCATTATTGGACAAGATCTATTAGTTGCAATAAAGTTAAATTTTTAATTAAAAATTTGTCCACAAAATACTATGATTTGATATAAAGATGGCATCCAGGAACCAGGAAATCCAGCATTTTAGTATTGACAGTTAAAACTCTTAAGTTGCCTTAAATGCACTTGTAAAATGCATTGAAAGTGAGCATTTCATTCAGAATGTCATATTGTCTTGGGAGCTAAAGTCAATACCAAATGAAATCTCAATCCTAGCCCAAATTATTACTTTATTGCTAAGCATGTGCGAGAGATATCAGCTGCTGATTTTTATGCATATTTCAACATTAGAAATATAATGTCGTATCTACATTTATATTATACAATTATTTTATATCATTCAAAATAAACATTGTCAAATTATTCAAGTTAAAGAAAACTTCATACAAGTTCTATAGTCCTGTAAACCACCAAGTGTATGTGTTTGCTCTGAACCAAGTTAAACACTGTTTGGTGCAGCTGTTTTCAGACTCAAACTGTAAAAACTAATTCCTTTTCTAACTGAGCTACAGCAACCAATAGACCTTAATGCAACACTTATGTTAAAGCCACCCCAGTTCTTAAATAAACTATGGAATGGTTTACAAGGTAAGAACTTTTCAATGAATAGAAACATAAAGACAAAAAATGCAGCATTTGTTTCCAAGACCTATATACTGGTTTTGAACGGTGTCAGTTTTCTACAGTGGTCTGACTGACACCAGTAACTTCAAGTAAACTTGCCAGATTCAAAGGCATGCCTTTTGAAACACAGTGCACCTAATAGCCAGTGTTAGTAAAACCAGCAAGTTTATTTTTATCACCAACCACTTTTACTCCACACTTTCTGGGGCCCAAGCAGTAACGCATCGAACCAAAATGAAATTGGTCTTAATTGCTTGCACAAAAGTGGTTACATTAACTGTGTTATACAAGCAGGACACATGTTGATCTTTGAACATTTTCAAAGCTGGCAATGACTGTAAAACAGGAATTGTAAATCTCAATATAATCAATCACAAAATACTTTAGTCCTCAAGGCTGCCCAAAGTAATTGAAAATAATGGGAATTTTGAACCACCTGGATAGTTATATATGGGAGGGGGAGGGCAGTGGCAGAGGGGAGAAAACATAAATATGTAAGCTGAAATTACAAAAATTTGTTCTCCCTTCAGCAACATTGGAAGGTTCAAAATAAGAATTCATTTACTTGAATCTCCACCAATTTAATTGAAAATCAACAAAACCTATTTTATCCAAAAAAAGTTTAAGAACCTGTCAGCAGTTTGATGTTGAATAGTTTAACCAGCTACTTTATTTTGAGTGTGATATTTAAAGATTTTATCCTGAATGCTTCAACCATTATTCCTCAAACTCAATTGAATGCAGATTGCTTCATTAAAACAACGTTTTGGCAAACCCAAAGGTAATTTTAGGTATATTTATTCTAAGTACTAAGCAGATTTTGCAATCTGTTTAAGGTGCAATTGTAGCAATTGGAAGTCATGACTTCACTTCTAAAAACTTCACTAGTCCAATTAGATATATTTAGTCCCCTAGAAACCAATTGCATCAATGAGTTCTGTTTGAGAGAATTTTCCATCTTTATTTAAATCACGCTGACGAAGTTCTTCTGGATCAGGGGTTTCAGTACCAAATACATTGTACAGATCTTGATAAGAAAGTTGGCCATCAGTAGATTTAAGGAACAGGTCTTGCAGAGCTGCAAGATTTGAAAAAACATTTGTCAATTTTAAATTTTAGAAGTGACGGTACTAAAAGAACTTCAACTAGGAAAAAAAAACTCTTTAATCTCAAGAACTAAAATATATAAATGCTACAATTTATGTAACAGACTAATACATATTTTATTAGTTCATTATTTTACATGGAGACTGGGCCATTGTAGAAACAGGCTAAATGTTGGTAAGTCGCACTATTTCAGCTGACCCCCACGTTTTTGAACAGCAGCCAAGGTTTGAATTGGTTATTAGTTTGAAGTGGAAAATGTGTGCACACCAACCGAATAGAACCCCCAAGTGTATTTCATGCCGGATTAGTTTGGAGATCAAGTGATGGGTTCTCAAATGTATGTCAGAACTCCAAGAAAAAGTAGTTTTCTTATGCATGTTCATACCTTTCCTTGACATCTTTACAAAGATTAATCAACTTATTCATCTGAACAAGTCAGCTAAACACTTTATACAAATCAATTGTGAAGTTAATGCACACATACAAAGGCTTAATATTCCAACATGATTTTTTTTGTTGAAAAAAACTTAATGGCTGGTAATAGTAGGAAAGAAATGATCAATCAAATAACGACAAGTGAACAAAGGGGAAATCACCTAATTAGTGTCAGTTCATTTAATTTTTCTAAGTAAAGTTTATTCATATTATTCAGCACGAGTTTGAGAGTGGCTTAACAAATTCCATCCAGGTTTTTCTAAGTTCATGAACAGAATTCTTTCCCCATGGAATTTTTTTTAGCTGGGGTAAAATCATTTTGGCAGAATGATCAATTCATTTATCATATCATTTTAAAATATTGTCCGTAAATCCAAATGTTTGATAATTTTTCAGCCGCGGATGAAAATAATGGTTGAGAGTTACTGACCTAGAGACTAGATTAGTGCTTCGGAATATGATGTAATGACCATTATGAAGCAGTGGTTGCAAGGACGTTACATGACTTTGGTTAGGCTATATTTGGAGTATTATGTGCAGTTCTGGTCATCCATTACAAGAAGAAAGTGGATGCTTTCGTGAGGGTGCATTAGAGTTTACAAGAATGCGGCCTGGATTAGAGTATTGGCTATTAGGAGAGGTTGGAAAGTCCTGGATTGTTTTCTCTGGAACACCATAGGCTGAAGGGAGACCAAATAGAAGTGTATAAAATTATGAGAAGCATAGATAGGGTAAACGGCCAGAACCTCGTTCCCCAGGGTTGAAATTTCAACGAATAAAGGGCATAGCTATATAGTGAAAGGAGCAACGTTGAAGGAGACGTGCAGGGCTAGGGTGATGGGTGCCTGGAACCTTCAATCATGGGTGGTGGTGGAAGCAGATATGACAGTGGCGTATAAGTGGGTTTTAGATAGGCACGTGGATATGCAGGAAATGGAGGGATATAGATCATGTGCTGGCAGATGAGATGAGTTTCCCTTGGCATCATGTTCAGCGCAGACATTGTGACCCAAAGGGCCTGTTCTTATGAGATCAGTCCAAACCAGCTCTCTCCTCATACTCAGTCCCTCCAGTCCCAGCAACATCCTTATCCTTTTTAGATATTTTCTAACAAACTTTAAATTTATTGGAATAGTCCACACCTGTAGATAAACCTGCAAACTGTTCCAGATATTAACACAAAGTATGTCAAGGTTTAACGAACCGTTTCCGAAATTGTGTTTAAAATTACAATTAACGTACATCATTTGAATTATGTTGAACGTTCAATGTGTCTTACTGTAGTTGTACCACTCACCTTTTAAACTGGTAATCCCGGGTAAAGACAGGTGTTTTAATTTGACATTCCTTTTCCTGTTTTTATTAGCTACTGGTTTTACTGGGAACCTTGGAGAAATTAAAGGTTTCACAGTAGAAGTTGAGCTTGTGTTACCTGTGAAAGAAGAACAGCTGCAAATTATCCATTAATCTATTGCTCATATCCAGACTTTCGGGAAAACTTTTAGAGATCTCAGTGTAGAATCAGTCCAGTCTGTCCAGTTGCTTTCTGCTTGTGCTTATATTCCAGACCAATAACGTTATCACTCTGCTTTTATATTTTATGTTATCTTTGAAGTACATCAATGCTTTTTCTACCACCCATTTGTCAGTTGTGCATCCATAATTTTCACAATGTAGAAAATGATCTAGAGTTCTTTTTGATCCACTAGTTATCTTACCCACAATTTGGTATATTATTTGGCATTTTGGCTTTCTTTAAATGGCAATGATAGTCTCAGCAGATTCCAGTGGACCACATTTCAGTTCACACCACTTCTATCCTTATCTCACATCGTTTGCCGTTTCATTTCTGGCAGGCTTTGTCCCACCCCTCATCTTTTCCAGCTTTCTTCCGCCTTCCCCTTAACCACCCCACAATCACTCGGAAGGGTCCCAACCCAAAAGTCACATATTCACATTCAGCGGAAATACTATACATGATTACGATCAAGCAGACCACAATGTACAGAGACAGGATAAAGGGAATGATGTTTAGTGCAAGATAAAGTCCAATAAAGTTTGATTAAAGACAGCCCGATGAAAGTCTCCAATGAAATAGATGGTAGAAACAAACCGCTGGAGTACCTCAGTGGGTCAGGCAGTATCTCTGTAGAAAAGGGATAGAAACGTTTCAGGTCAGAACCCTTCTTCAGACTGGAAGATAGAGATGGCCAGAAGAAATCAGGGCTGGCAATAGATAACCTCAGGAAGGGTGATGTCCATAATGGCCTATTGTTGGCTGGGAAAGATGTGCTAACAACAAGGATCCAAACAGAGGAACTACTAGGACAACATGGGTGGGGAAGTAGGGGATGGGAGAGGGAAGAAAAGCAGGAGTTACTTGAAATTAGCAAAAATCAACGTTCATACCACTGGGTTGTAAGCTGCCCGAGTGAAACATGAGGTGCTGTTCCTCCAATTTGTATGTGGCCTCACTCTAACAATGGAGGAGGAGTAGGACAGAAGGGTCAATAAGGGAATGGAAATGAGAGTTAAAAAGTTTGGCAACCGGGAGATCGCGCAGGCCAAGGCAGACTGAGCTTGTGTTCAGCGAAACGATTGCCAAGTCTATGCTTGGTCACGCTGAAATATAGGAGTCCGTACTTGGAACAGCAGATGCAGTAAATGAGGTTGGAGGAGGTGCAAGTAAACCTCTGTCACACCAGAAGGGGCTGTCGGGGTCCCTGGAAGTAGTCAAAGGAGGAGGCTTAAGGACAAGTGTTTCATCTGGGATGAGGGTGGTTTGGGTGGAAAGGGAAGAGTGAACCAAGGAATTGTGGAGGGAATGGTATCTGTGGAAGGCAGAAAGGGTTGGAGATGGTAAAATGTGGTGTCTCACTGGTAGTTGGATCTTGTTGGAGGTAGTGAAACTGTTCGGAGGATGATGTGTTGCATGCGATGGTTGATGGGGTGAAAGGTGAGAACTAGGGTGACTCTGCTCCTGTTCTGACTTGGTTGGGGGGGGGGGGGGGGGGGGGGGGGGGGGGGGGGGGGGGGGGGGAGCAAGAGTGGAACTTTGGAATACTGAGGAGACACGTGTGAGGGCCTCATCTATGACAGAATGGGGTAACCCCAATTTCCTAAAACATTTGGTAATCTCAGATGTTCGAGTGTGGAACACCTCATCTTCCAAGCAGGTGCGGTGGAGAAATTGGGAGTATGGGGTAGTATTTTGAAGAGGCAGGGTGGAAAGCAGATAACTGTGGGAGTTAGTAGGTTTACAACAGTCATTAGCCAATATTCTATCTCCTGTGATGGAGACAGTGAGATCAAGAAAGGGGAAGGAGGTATCCAAGATAAAGGTGAATTTGAGGGCAGGGTGGATGTTAGTGGTGAAATTAATAAAATCCATAAATTCCACATAGGTGCAGGAGGTAGCTCCGAAGCAGTCGTCAATGTAGCAGAGATAGAGTTGGGGGAGGGGAGCCAGCGTACGCCTGGAACAGGGACTATTCGACGCACCCGACAAAAAGGCAGGCATAGCTGAGGCCTATGCGAGTGCCCATGGCTACACATTTGACCAAGAGAAAGTGGAAGGAGACAAAGGAAAAGTTACTGAGTGGGAGAGAATAGTGTTCGTAGAGGAAATTGACTGGGTCTGCGGTCAACAAAGAAATGGAGGGCCATTGAGAGCAATATTGTTGTTCTGGCACCATTCCATCAGATCACCAATTACCCTCCTGTGTTCTGACTTGATTCTTCCAACAATGGTGTGGTTGGCAAATTCATAGCTGTGATTGGCTGCACAGTCATTGGTATAGTGAGAGTGGAGAGGGAGATTGATCATGTAGCCCTGATGTGTCCCATGCTGTTGGTCAGCCAAGAAGAGGATCTAGTTGCATAGAGAGGAGCAAGGTCCCAATGCCCCTAAGTTTGAAGTTTGAGTTTGCCTCCGGTTTGGGAGCACTTGAATGGTCTTGATAGGAACACACACTGCACATATTTTCTTATGAAGTGTGCAGTGTTTAAGGATATGAATGCATATATTTGTATATTGAAAGATTTATTGATTGAAACCTGGAATGGACAGGTTATCTTGAGAAGCTGAACTTGGATCCCCAGAAGGAGTGAGAGGATTTGAACCAATCTAGCTTTTTGCACACCTCACACTTTGTTTTTAGTTGCAAACCAATATGCTGCTCAGTTTCCTTTTGCTTTGCAATACCTGTTGTACTCGGGTATGGTTTTGATTGTAATCATGTCTGCAAGTTTATTTGCCTGCATAACATTTTTTCACTGTCATGATAAAACCAATATCAATTACTGCCCATTATTCTGAAATTTCAGAAGATCATATGTGATACGAGCAGAATTAGGCCATTCAGCCCATCAAGTCTACTCTGCCATTCAATCATGGCTGGTCTATTTCTCCCTCCTAACCCCATTCTCCTGCCTTCTCCCCATAACCTCTGACACAATTTGAATTGAGAAACTTTGAATTATGGGTAAATTATACTTATGGGCATGTCTTCCTAGAAGTGGAGTTAATTATTGATTTACTATAATACCTGGAACATAGCAGGGTCCAGACATTTAAAACACCCCAGGCATTGTTTTAAGTGGCCAGAGGATTTGGGGTGACAGTGGAACTGAAGGAAATCCACATTAGGCAGGAAATGGTGTTGGATATACTGATGGGACTGAAGGCTGATAAATCCCCAGGGCCTGATGGTTTGCATCCCAGGGTCCTTAAAGAAGTGGTTCTAGAAATCATGGATGCATTGGTTATAATTTTCCAATGTTCTCTAGACTCAGGATCAGTTCCTGTGGATTGGAGGATAGCTAATCTTATTCCACTTTTTAAGAAAGACGGGAGAGAGAAAACGGGAAATTATAGACCAGTTAGCCCGACATCGGTGTTGGGGAAGATGCTGGAGTCAATTATAAAAGATGAGATAGCCGCACATTTGGATAGCAGTAACAGGATCGGTCCGAGTCAGCATGGATTTACGAAGGGGGGGGGGATCATGCTTGATTAATCTTCTGGAATTTCTTGAAGATGTAACTAGGAAAATGGACAAGGGAGAGCCAGTGGATGTAGTGTACCTGGACTTTCAGAAAGCATTTGATAAGGTCCCACATAGGAGATTAGTGGGCAAAATTAGGGCACATGGTATTGGGGATAGAGTGCTTTCATGGATAGAGAAGTGGTTGGCAGACAGGAAACAAAGAGTAGGGATTAACGGGTCCCTTTCAGAATGACTAGTGGGGCACCCACAAGGCTCGGTGCTGGGACCGCAGCTATTTACAATATAGATCAATAATTTGGATGAAGGGATTCAAAGTAACATTAGCAAATTTGCAGATGATAAAAAGCTGGGTGGCAGTGTGAACTATGAGGAGGATGCTATGAGAATGCAGAGTGACTTGGACAGGTTGGGGGAGTGGGCAGATGCATGGCAGATTAAATTTAATGCGGATAAATGTGAGGTCATCCACTTTGGTAGCAAAAACAGGAAGGTAGATTACTACCTAAATGGCGTCAAGTTGGGAAAAGGGGAAGTACAACGGGATCTGGGGGTCCTTGTACATCAGTCTATGAAAGTAATCATGCAGGTACAGCAGGCAGTGAAGAAAGCGAGTGACATGTTGGCCTTTATAACAAGAGGAATCGAATATAGGAGCAAAGAGGTCCTTCTGCAGTTGTACAGAGCCCTAGTGAGACCACACCTGGAGTATTGTGTGCAGTTTTGGTCCACTAATTTGAGGAAGGACATTCTTGCTATTGAGGGAGTGCAGCGTGGGTTTACAAGGTTAATTCCCGGGACGGTCATGTGGTGAGAGAATGGAGCAGCTGGGCTTGTACAGTCTGGAGTTTAGAAGGACGAGAGGGAATCTCATTGAAACGTATAAGATTGTTAAGGGCTTGGACACACTAGGGGCAGGAAACATGTTCCTGATGTTGAGGGAGTCCAAAACCAGGAGCCACAGTTTAAGAATAAGAAGTAAGCCATTTAGAACGGAGACAAGGAAACACTTTTTCTCACAGAGAGTGGCGAGGCTGTGGAATTCTCTGCCTCAGCGGAGGTGGAGGCAGGTTCTCTGGATGCTTTCAAGAGAGAGCTAGATAGGGCTCTTAAAAATAGCAGAGTCAGGGGGATATGGGGAGAAGGCAGGAACTGGGTACTGATTGGGGATGATCAGCCATGATCATATTGAATGGCGGTGCTGGCTCGAAGGGCCAAATGGGCTACTCCTGCACCTATTGTCTAAGAGTAATTACTAGCTGGCTTTTGATTTCTTTACTTAGCATTGTTGTTTCATTCTTTGGATTCTTCTTCTTTATTTGGTTAGTTTACTTCTCTTCCTCTGTGATACAGCTAAGTTCACCCTAGCCATACAATAGATTTAATTCACCAGATACAGAAAAATCATACAGATGTGAGAGTTCAAAACTTCCATAAAATGTTTAATTATGGAGATAATTCCATATAGAACTTTCTGCAAAAGACTTGAATACTTATTTTCAAATCTGAATTTCTGCATTTTATGGATACGTAAACAAAAATAAGTTGATAAAATGATTTACAGGATTGATATTTCTATAAAAGTAATTTGTGTATGTGGTGATCCCAAAAGGATATAACTATTGGACCTGATTTTCTGTAACAAAAAAACAACAAAAAAAACTGCTGTAGTGGACATATGTACATTTCCTCCTTCAAGTTATACATCGTTAGAATTTTGCCATTCTATATTGGTGCTGGAACTCACTCCCCAAAGAACTGCAACACCTAAAAGTAATAATTATCCATCTCCTTCTCAAGAATATTTAGATATATAAATGTTAGCCTTGTCAATGATCCCCACAACCTGAAAAAAAGGAAAATCGGAGATATGCAACGTTTCCTCAATCGAACAACTGCTCAGAAGTATTTAATTGACAAAGCAAAATAAAAAAGCAACAGAATTTCAGAAGTATATCACCACTGACATCTGCTGGTATGTGTTGTATTTGTAATTGGGGTTTAAAATTACATTGAAACAAAGTTTAAAATATTTTAACATGCATAGCATATTCCCCAGAAAACAAGTTCAAATTGTTTTGTCTTACGTTTAATTTACCAACCGCATGAAATGTTTTCACTCCTTCCTTCACGATTCTATCATTTTACTTTCCTTATTCCATTCCATCGTTCTTCTACCCATTTTCCATTCCTCGCTCCACTCACACAAACCTACCCAGTTTTCTTCACCCCACTTTTTCTTCTCTTCCATCCTACTTCCCTTTATCCAAATCCTTCACATATTCTCTTCTTCCCTTTTGCCCCTTTCTCCATGAGCCACCACTTTACAAACAAGAGGGCATGACATGAGAATTAAGGGACAGAGGTTTCGGGGTAACGTGAGGGGGAACTTCTTTACTCAGAGGGTGGTGGCTGTGTGGAATCAGCTTCCAGCAGAAGTGGTGGAGGCAGGATCGATTTTAACATTTAAGAGTAAAGTGGATAGGTATATGGACGTGAAGGGAATGGAGGGGTATGGTCTGAGTGCAGGTAGATGGGACTAGGGGAAAACAAATGGTCGGCACGGACTGGAAGGGCCGAGAGGGCCTGTTTCCGTGCTGTAATTGTTATATGGTTATATGATTATATGGTTTACAAATATCTTCACAATTGCCCAAAATGTCTTTTTAGAATTTGACCTTGTATTTTCCAGGCTTCTGTTCAAATGAAAATGAAAGTTTATACTTTGAAAACATTCCAGAAGTAAGTTATGCAATGTGAGCAAAGCTAGACACTCAGAATGGTTTAAAAAGAATTATAAGCAGGACTCTAAATTAGCGGTTGCCAGGGTGCCATTGACCACCCAAAGTGCCGCTGGGCAACCTAAACACCGACTCATTTTGCCCGGCTTGGCACTGCAGATACTGCTTTATACCGAAGATAGACACAAAACAACTGGAGTAACTCCGCGGGTCAGACGGCATCACTGGAGAAAAGGCATCACTGGAGAATTCGTGTCGGCGAATATTAATAATTATGATATAGTTGGGATCACGGAGACATGGCTCCAGGGTGACCAAGGCTGGGAGCTGAACATCCAGGGATATTGATATTCAGGAAGGATAGACAGAGAGGAAAAGGAGGTGGGGTAGCGTTGCTGGTTAGAGAGGAGATTAACGCAATAGAAAGGAATGACATTAGCTTGGAGGATGTGGAATCGATATGGGTGGAGCTGCGAAACACTAAGGGGCAGAAAATGCTAGTGGGTGTTGTGTACAGGCCACCTAACAGTAGTAGTGGAGTTGGGGATGACATCAAACAGGAAATTAGAAATGCGTGCAACGAAGGTAAAACCGTTATAATGGGTGACTTCAATCTACATATAGATTGGGTGAATCAAATGGGCAGGGGTGCTGAGGAAGAGGATTTCTTGGAATGTATGCGGGATAGTAAACCAACATGTGGAGGAACCAACGAGAGAGCAGGCTATTCTAGACTGGATATTGAGTAATGAGGAAGGGTTAGTTAGCAGCCTTGTTGTACGTGGCCCCTTGGGCAAGTGACCATAATATGGTTGAGTTCTTCATTAGGATGGAGAGTGACATTGTTAATTCAGAAACACGGGTCCTGAACTTAAAGAAAGGTAACTTTGAGGGTATGAGACGTGAATTGGCCAAGATGGACTGGCAATTGATTCTTGAAGGGTTGACGGTGGATATGCAATGGAAGGCATTTAAAGACGGCATGGATGAACTACAACAATTGTTCATCTCAGTATGGCAAAAGAATAAATCAGGGAAGGTGGCGCATCCGTGGATAACGAGAGAAATCAGGGATAGTATCAAAGAAAAAGATGGCGTACAAATTAGCCAGAAAAAGCAGCCTACCAGGGGACTGGGAGAAATTCAGAGACCAACAGAGGAGGACAAAGGGCTTAATTAGGAAAGGGAAAATGGAGTATGAAAGAAAACTGGCAGGAAACATAAAAACTGACTGCAAAAGTTTTTATCGATATGTGAAGCGCAAAAGATTAGTTAAAACAAATGTAGGTCCCTTGCAGTCAGAAACGGGTGAATTGATCATGGGGAACAAGGACATGGCAGACCAATTGAATAACTACTTTGGTTCTGTCTTCACAAAGGAAGACATAAATAATTTGCCGGAAATAGCGGGGGATCGCGGGTCAAATGAGATGGAGGAAATGAGTGAAATCCAGGTTAGCCGGAAAGTGGTGTTGGGTAAATTGAATGGATTAAAGGCCGATAAATCCCCAGGGCCAGATAGGCTGCATCCCAGGGTACTTAAGGAAGTAGCCCCAGAAATAGCAGATGCCTTAGTGATAATTTTTCAAAACTCTTTAGATTCTGGAGTAGTTCCTGAGGATTGGAAGGTAGCTAACGTAACCCCACTTTTTAAAAAGGGAGGGAGAGAGAAAATGGGGAATTACAGGCCAGTTAGTCTAACGTCGGTAGTGGGGAAACTGCTATAGTCAATTATTAAAGATGGGATAGCAGCGCATTTGGAAAGTGGTGAAATCATTGGACAAAGTCAGCATGGATTTACAAAGGGTAAATCATGTCTGACGAATCTTATTGAATTTTTTGAGGATGTAACTGGTAGAGTGGATAAGAGAGAAGCAGTGGATGTGTTGTATCTGGACTTTCAGAAGGCTTTCGACAAGGTCCCACACAAGAGATTGGTATACAAACTTAAAGCACACGGTATTGGTAGTTCAGTATTGATGTGGATAGAGAACTCGCTGGCAGACAGGAAGCAAAGAGTAGGAGTGAATGGGTCCTTTTCAGGATGGCAGACAGTGACTAGTGGGGTGCCGCAAGGCTCCGTGCTGGGACCCCAGCTATTTACAATATACATTAATGATTTGGACGAGGGAATTAAATGCAACATCTCAAAGTTTGCGGATGACACAAAGCTGGGGGGCAGTGTTAGCTGTGAGGAGGATGCTAGGAAGCTGCAGGATGACTTGGATAGACTGGGTGAGTGGGCAAATGCATGGCAGATGCAGTATAATGTGGATAAATGTGAGGTTATCCACTTTGGTGGCAAAAACAGGAAGGTAGACTATTATTTGAATGGTGACCGATTAGGAAAAGGGGAGATGCAGCGAGTCCTGGGTGTCATGGTACACCAGTCATTGAAAGTAGGCATGCAGGTGCAGCAGGCTGTGAAGAAAGCGAATGGTATGTTGGCATTCATAGCAAAAGGATTTGAGTACAAGAGAAGGGAGGTTCTACCGCAGTTGTACAGGGTCTTGGTGAGGCCACACCTGGAGTATTGCATACAGTTTTGGTCTCCTAATCTGAGGAAAGACATTCTTGCCATAGAGGGAGTACAGAGAAGGTTCACCAGACTGATTCCTGGGATGGCACGACTTCCATATGAAGAAAGACTGGATAGACTTGGCTTGTACTCGCTGGAATTTAGAAGATTGAGGGGTGATCTCATAGAGACTTACAAAATTCTTAAGGGGTTGGACAGGCTAGATGCAGGAAGATTGTTCCCGATGTTGGGGAAGTCCAGGACAAGGGGTCACAGTTTAAGGATAAGGGGGAAGTCTTTTAGGACCGAGATGAGAAAATCGTTTTTCACACAAAGAGTGGTGAATCTGTGGAATTCTCTGCCACAGAAGGTAGTTGAGGCCAGTTCGTTGGCCATATTTAAGAGGGAGTTGGATGTGGCCCTTGTGGCTGAAGGGATCAGGGGGTATGGAGAGAAGGCAGGTACAGGAGTTGGATGATCAGCCATGATCATATTGAATGGTGGTGCAGGCTCGAAGGGCCGAATGGCCTGCTCCTGCACCTAATTTCTATGTTTCTAGTTTGTCCAGTCCTTCCATAATTTTATGTTTCTATAAGAACCCCCCTCATCCTTCTAAACTCCAGTGAATACAAGCCTAGTCTTTTCAATCTTTCCTCATATGACAGTCCCGCCATCACAGGGATCAATCCCGTGAACCTACGCTGCACTGCCTCAATCACAAGGATGTCCTTCCTCAAATTAGGAGGTCACAACTGTACACAATACTCCAGATGTGGTCTCATTAGAGTCCTATACAACTGCAGAAGAACCTCTGTACTCCTATACTGAAATAGTCTTGTTATGAAGGCCAACATTCCATTAGCTTTCTTCACTGCCTGCTGTACCTCTAAGCCAACTTCCAGTGACCGGTGTACAAGGACGCCCAGTTATCGCTGCACCTCCCCCTTAACTAACCTAACCCCATTGAGATAATAATCTGCCCCCTTGTTTTTGCCACCAAAGTGGATAACCTCACATTTCACAGTTCACACTGCCACCCAGCTTTGTGTCATCTGCAAACTTGCTAGTGTTGCTCCTAATTCCCTTTTCCAAATCATTAATATATATGGTAAACAGTTGTGGCCCCAACACCAAGCCTTGCGGCACTCCACTCGCCACTGCCCACCATTCTGAAAATGACCCGTTCACTCCTACGCTTTGCTTCCGGTCTGCCAACCAATTTTCTATCCATGTCAACACCCTACCCCCAATACCATGTGCTCTAATTTTAGTCACCAGTCTCCCGTGCGGGACCTTATCAAAGGCTTTCTGAAAGTTTAGATACACTACATCCACTGGCACCCCTTCATCCATTTCATTTGTCACATTCTCAAAAAAAATTCCAGAAGATTAGTCAAGCATGATTTCCCTTTCATAAATCCATGTTGACTTGGACTATTCATTTTACTGCTATCCAAATGCCCCATTATTACCTCTTTAATAATTGACTCCAGCATTTTTCCCACCACCGAAGTCAGGCCAACTGGTCTGTAATTCCCTCTCTGTTTTCTCTCTCGCTCCTTTCTTGAAAAGTGGGATAACATTAGCTATCCTCCAATCCACAGGAACTGATCCTGAATCTATTGAACATTGGAAAATGATCACCAATGCGTCCACTATTTCTAGAGCCACCTCCCTGAGGACCCTGGGGTGCAGACCATCAGAACCAGAGGATTTATCATCCTTCCGTTCCATTAGCCTACCCAATACTATTTTTTGCCTAATGAAAAATTCTTTCAGTTCCTCTACCCCCTTAGATCCTCTGTCCTCCAGTACATCTGGGAGATTGTTTGTGTCTTTCTTAGTGAAGACAGATACGAAGTACCTATTCAACTCTTCTGCCATTTCCTTGTTGCCCATAATAATTTCACCCGTGTCTGCCTTCAAGGGACCCACATTTGACTTTGCTACTCTTTTTCCCTTAACATATCTAAAGAAGCTTTTACTGTCCTTCTTTATATACCTGGCCAGCTTCCCTTAGTACTTCATCTTTTCAGCCCGTATTGTTTCCTTCTGTTGTCCTATGAAAGTTTCCCAATCATCTGTCTTCCGGCTACTCTTTGCTGTGTTATACATCTTTTCTTTTAGTTTTATTCTATCCCTAACTTCTCTTGTCAGCCACGGTTGCCTCCTATTCCCCTTAGAATCTTTCTTCTAAGGGGAATACAATCCAACCACATTTTAGTTTGGAAGTGGAAAGAACTAATAGAAATGCAATATGCAAAAAGAGTTGAGATACTGTCTTATAATTTTGCTGCATGTATTTGTGAGATATATCATGTCTTGATTGGTGAATATATTTAGTTTGTGACTTTATTTGAAGCATAAATAATATGTGAATGCTTCATTGAGCATAATTCCGACTGGTATCTACGCACTTCATCGGAGCACATTATCGCCGCGTTATGTAAACCGTCTTAAATGACCACCTAAACTGTCATTTGGCAACCTAAAAAGCTGCCAAGGTTTCCCGGCTGGCAACAGGGAAAAAAAGTTAAGTGAGAGCCCTGATAAATGTCATTCATATCAACATGTTCCATCTTGCTTTATTAATCCAAGGATATTAGTGATACTAATACGGGTAATTTTAAATCATCAAAATACCAGGTGATTAGATTGAAATGATAAAGCATCCAAGTACATTGAGCAGTAACCAGCATCTAGACTCTCCAATAACAACAGTGGCAGGAGTTTTTGTGGCACATGGAACTTAGTAGTATGTTTGGTTCAGTCTCCCCTTCACAAAGCATGCTGAATTTGGCCTATTTTATCATGTGCTTCCAAGTACCCAGAAACCATAATTTTACCAACCACAGAATTCACACTAACCGGTCTATAATTTTGTTTCTTTTGCCTCACTCCCTTCTTAAACAGTGGAGTTACATTTGTGATTTTCCAGTCCCATGGAACCATTCCTGACAACAGCGATTTTTGAAAGATCACTACTGCCTTCACAATCTTTACAGCTACCACTTTCAGAACCCTGGTGTGCAGTCCATCTGGTTCCAGGTGACTTATCCACCTTCAGACCTTTCAATTTCCCAAGCTCCTCAGTAATAATAATTGCACTAACTTCTGCCCCCCTTGAATTTCTGATCTTCCACTGTGAAGACTGATGGGGAAAAAAGTGTTTAGTCCATCCTCTTTCATATTATTGGCTAGCCTACCTTCACATTTCACTTTTTCTTCCCCTTATTGCTTTATTAGTTGCCTTTTGTTGGTTTTTAAAAGCTTCCCAATATTCCAACTTCCCAGTAACAGTTGCCATGTCATATGCCTCTGTAGCTTTTATGCTATCTTTGACTTCCTTTGTCAGCCCCATTCTCCCTGTGGTATGTTTCTTCCTCTTGGATGAAAAGATCCTGCCTTCAAATTTCCCAGAAATTCTTACCATTGCTGCTCCACCATCATTCCTGCTAGGGTTTCCTTCCAATCAACTTTAGTTAGCTCCTTCCTCATGCCACTATAATTACCTTTACTCAACAGTAAAACTGATACATCCTATTTCGGCTTCTCCCTCTCAAACTGCAGGTTGAATTCTATAATATTTTGATCACAGTCTCCTAGGATTTCCATCACCTTAAGCTCCCTAATCAAGTCTGGTTGCCTAATCAAGTCTAGATTGGTAACATTAAGCAAACTCATTTTTGTTCTATCTGATAAAGTAATGATCACCATCAATAACACATTACATCGGTAAAAAGGACCCTATCTGTCATGTAACTAAAAATGTACTGGCAATGTATTTTTAAGGAAGAAAAATAACAAATAGCATTTTCTGAACAGAGCAAATAAATAACCCAAGTACATGATACACTTTATGTATCATTTCAAAGCTACTTTCAAATTAGCTTACCTTGATTGTTGACTACAGTAATATTGCCTAGATTATCTGATTTGTTGGTGAGAGCATTCACCATAACCTTCAACCTTTCCTTAAACTTTGGCATTTGAGTGTTGTCATTTTGCTGAAAGAAAGAAGTATTTACACTAATTATTTAAGATCAGGAATTAATAGAAATGTGGCAGTATTCTGCCAGAAAGTTGCAAAAGGAGCTCAAAAAGTAAGGCTTTGCTTCAAAGCCTTTTCTTTTTGGGTCTTGCCCGCTTAGAAAATATGACGTAACAGCCTTCATTTGGACATTATAAGACAATTAATTTCAGAATAAACAGACAAAACTACAGAAAGGAGATGATGAGGAATGTCTTTAATCAAAGGGTAGTGACACAATAGATGATGTTACTTGCATTTCAGACTTGATATTTAATGTAATTTGCAAGATAATCACTAAGGCATGAGCACAAGCCAAAACAAGCAATTCCCGTTACTAGAAAAGCCAAAAACAAAGTTTTCTTTATCTTCCAAGACCTTACTGTTAGTCCTTCAGAAAGTTTACAATGGCATAAAACTTTAAAATTGCCTAGTGCAACAACCCTGTTGCATTTACATCTATCCATAATCAGTCTACATATCTTCTCCATTATTGCCTGCTGACGATTGGGAAGCATAGTATAATCCCACCACTGTTGTTGCAACGTTTCTTATTTTTGAGCTCTACCCATATTGCCTCAGTGGATGACCCCTCCAGAACGTCCTTTCTGAATGTAGCTGTGACATTCTCCCTGATTAGCAGTTCAATTACCCCCACCTCTTAATTCCATCTCTATCACATTTGAAATATCAAAACCCTGTGCTGCCCCTCTCACAACCAAGTATCTGTAATGGTTACAACATCATAGCTGCACACTGATCCAGTCTTTACCCATAATATGCTTTACCCATAATATTCCTTGCATTGAAATAACACAGTTAAGTCCATCATTCCCACCCTGTTCATTAATCCGTCCCTGCCTATCCTTTCTTTCAGATTTGCACGTCATAACCATTGCCATCCCATCAGTCCCTCCAGTTGCTGACTTGCTGCTCTGGTTACCAACCCTTGGCACACTAGCTTAAACCCTCCCGTGTGGCACCAGGAAACCTCCATGCAAAGATATTGTTTTCCCTTTCTGTTCAGGTACATCCCGTCCCTCATGCACAGTTTCCACCTGCCCTGGAAGAGAGCCCAATGATCCGTATATCTGAATATCTCATTCCTGCACCAGGCCACATATTCAACGACACAATCTATAATTTCTTGCCTCACCAGCTTATGTCAGGGGTAGTAGTCCTGAGATTACATCACTGGAGGTCGTCTTTATTAAATCTACTACCCCACTCCCTAAATTCACTTTGCAAGATCTCATCTCTCTTCCCATCTATGTCATTGGTACTGGCATGGTCATAACCTCTGGTTTCCTCCCTCTCCTCTCAGAATGTCCTGTGCTCGCTCACATACATCAGTGGCCCTGGCAACACTCCATCCTGGAATCTCACTATTGCTCGACTAGACCAAGCTGTTCAATAAAGCCAGACACGGTGCTACTGTTCTGAATGCTATTGGTGGTTAACCATCAATATATAGGATGAATACCTGAAGTTCAAGAAATGAACCTTAAGAAATCTAATGGTACTATTATCCTGATTTTAGTCCACAAGCAACCATTTACCCTTTGAAACGGGTTACTCAATAATGATTTACTTATTGCTCACTCAATAATTAGTTCCAATATTGCACATCATCTAATATGATCATACCGCTAAATTCTGGAGCACTAAGATTTATTTCCTTGGAGTTATCAATCTGCCGGCGAAAGAGCATTACCTAATAATCTTGAGCCTGCAATCTACAAAACGTTTCTTGCCTCTATTAATTTTTACATCTGTTTCCCCAAATTATTTGCTAACTAATTATGGCCAGAGGAAATTAAAATAAATTAATGTTAAATATTAACAACATGTTATTGTGATTTTGTCATTTCACAGAGACAGAGAAAACAATAGAGTCCACAATCTCTAGCAATCAAGGAAAGGAAAGCTGTGACCAGTGGCACTGAGATCAATGCTGGAAGCTCAGCTACTCATAGATTTGATTAAGGTTTGTTGATGGTGGCAATGAGAGTTGTGAAGTGGCTATAAGAAGGGATGCAGAAATGGCAAATGGAATATAAATTGGGAATATTGCGAGGTCATCCATTTTGGCAAAAAAAGTTTTTATTGTCAGAGATTCAGACAGAACTACATGTCCTTGCACACATAATATTGAAAGTTAACATGCAAGTGCAGCAAACAATAGCTTTTACTGCAAACGGTTTTGAGGACAAGAGACATCTTGCTCCATTTACACACGACCTTGGAGGACTGAATCTGGAGCACTGGAGATACTGATAAAGGAGTGCAATGTAGCTTCATCAGATTTGATCCTGTATTTGAGGGGGTGAGGGCAAAGGGAGAGGGAGAATGAAAGAGAGGAAAGAGTTGTCCTGCAAGGAGAGTTTATAATGACCGTGAGTTTGAAAGAATAAAAAGAATCTCAGGGAAACATACAGATTGCATGCAAGTTGACAGGATTCATCTTTTCCTGGTTCGGATGCTCGTGAACCAAAAAATCATAGTATCAAAGTATGGGATCTAGTCATAGAGACTGAAATACTCTACCCTTGAGGCTCACGGATGATAAGGTCACTTTGTATGTTGAAGACAGAAAGCAATAGATTTTCAGGTATTAAAGGGATCAATAGAAAATAGCAATGAATTGAAAGCAATCAAAATCTTAATGAATAGCCAAGTGGGTGCTCCAAATACTTAGACCGCCATACATTTTATTTCTTTTCTTTCTATTCAGAATTCATACCAATTACTTTACAGAAAAAGTATTCACTTTTCAAAGAAATATTCTTTATTCCTTCACTCCCTTCAAAAACTTCCACTTAACTAAAATACAGCTATTCTATCTCGCATTGTTGCCCATTACTTGACTCTCCAGGACCTCCTGTGACTCCCCAATTACCTCAACCTCTTATCACATTTGAAACATCAAAACCCTGAAGTGTTGTGCTGCCCCTCTCACAACCAGGTAAATTAGCAAAATATCAATCAGATTCTTAATGAATAGTTAAGTATGTAGTAGAGGCTGCATGGCAAGATAATGCTGGATTCTTAAATTATGTTCATAATCTAACACGATCCTCAATAATCTTAACCGCCTACCTCACGTGTCCTTGGCACGCAAATTACGCGACCTCATGGTTGCGTTGAGGCATACGGGCATCGTATGGCCGCGCGGGGCTGGTCCCACATAGAAGCGTGGAGGGGTATGTAGTTGTGCGCGACATCGCGCGGGGCTCCAAAATGTTTGTAGTGAACAAAATCTTGGCGCGCCATCGGCCTGTCGCGGAACTGACGGCCAAAGTGGGACAGACCCAAGACCCTGGCGCGACGCAACGTCTCACCTTCAACAGCAGCAGAAGCAGGCAAACGATCGCCAAACTCGGCCTGAGGCTCACAGCCATTGCGGTCCGGATCCGCCCCCAATCCTACTACCAGAGCGGGGCCAAGGAAATTGAAGATGGACACAAAATGCAGGAGTAACTCAGCGGGACGGGCAGCATCTCTGGAGAGAAGGAATGGATGACGTTTCGGGTCAAGACCCTTCTTTTCAGACTGAAGTCTCGACACGAAACGTCACCCATTCCTTCTCTCCAGAGTTGCTGCCAGTGCCGCCGAGTTACTCCAGCTTTGTGTCCATCTTCAAATGACGTCAGGCTCTCCAGTCGGCTGTGCGTACGCATGTAATCGCGCCCGACCTTCGCCGGACCATCGCGGCTCAACGCGACCATGAGGTCGCGTAATTTGCGTGCCAAGGACACGCAAGTGGGACAGGCCCTTTAAGGTCAGCCATTGATGGCCCACCTTTGCTGTTGCTTTTGACTTTTAAGTTTCTAGATGGAATATGCATCCAATGAGAATTTTGAAATAGTTCTTTGATACTTACCATTGCTTATTGCTTATCCATGCTAACATTCACCTCCTTTCCCATCTTTACTTTCCCCAATGTCTCAACTGAATCCCTCAGGAAAAACTCAGCCTTCTGTTAGTTGAAATACCTATTTCTATTCAAAATGTCAGCATTCAAATAGTGTGATAAAGACTGCAAATAACATGATTATTTTTTAAATCATTTTATCACGATCCAATATTTTTTCCATGAAATTGTTCAAAAGCACTAACTGAGAATAAAGAAATCATTATGCTTCCAATTATTTTTCAGAATTTTTGCTCTATTTTTACTAGTTCACCTGATTTTATGTATTGCAAGAAATTCCAATAGACCAGAGTTTGCTTATACCCGTCACTTATTTATTCGATTTAAAAATGGTTACACTTACCATTGTGCCATTTATGCTCTTTAGTTTAGAAACAGTACCGACAATTAGAACATTTCCCTCCAGCACGGTAACTTTCTGGCTCAGATTACCAACAAGTAAATCAATATGATGGAGCTTTTGGTCATTATGTGTGTGGTAAAATAAGAGGGTGGCATTTAACTCATTTACTTCATCCTGCAGGTCCAATATTTCCTGAAACAAAAACAAAAAAAATACTCGATTGCTCATGGCATTAACACACAAATTAAAACTACAACCAATCCAAACCCAGCCCAAGTGCTTATAATATTTACAACACCTAATCTGGCGAGATTGGCAGAAAACCATAAATAAATGACTTGCTATGATGCCCATACATTGTCATTTACCTTGACCAGCAAGCACATGAGTACTAAGCAAATAATCCTAACCTGAAATACTGAACAGTACTCGATCTCTTCCCCTTATTTCTTTCTCAATCGCAAAGGAGATGCACAGGTCTTTTTCCTCCTGTTAATCAGCTGTTTACATTCCTCAATGTCCATTACCCTCAGTGCACTATCAGCTAGCTTGTCCTTCTAGCCTGCTCTAACCTAAACCAAATGTTCCATCCGAATCTGTACAAACCAAACACATTTTTGCGCCCTCAAATGTAGCACGCTTTTAAACATCTGTATTTTGAATGGCCACGTATGTTTGATGGATTTGTCTTGAGAATATATGTGCTTTAAGAGAATGGAAGACAACTTTGGGCAATGCAATTCTATTTGTCACAGGTAGAGAAAAAATGAAAGGGATATCATTTTTTTCTGGCAGATTTCAATCTTTCTACTTCTAAATAATTTGTACACAATGTAAACAAAGGACCAAAATTAGTCCAAAATGTTATTTATTTTATACTGTCTAACCTTTTATGGGCTAAGTGGGACCGCTTTTCAAGGAAGCCTCCAACATTCATTTCTGCATTAGATTGGTCAATAGCACAATCCAATTTTCATCCCATTTGTTCATTACTTCACTATTTCAATACATTTTTTTTTAGATTCAAACATTTTGGAACTGTCTCTTATAGATCAAGATTTGTTCCTTGTGAATAAATGACATAAGCAACCTGTCAAACAAATTCCAAATAAAACTAAGAGCCAACCTAATGCAAACAGAAAGCTTCCACAAATTCAGTTTAATTAGAGCAAAAAGGAAATGGAAAAGCTCAAAACTGGCATTCAATATTTATTGCTGTTTAATAATGCAAAGCAGCTTTCAATTGCAGAAAAAGTGCAATCAAAGCTGAAACTTCTAGAAGCTTATTTTTGCAACTTATTTTGACGTTAATTGCAAAATGCCAGAACATATTTGCATGTTGCAGTGCTATTTGCCTCAAATTCAGCTCACCTTAGTTAGCATCAATATTTTTAGGAACTTGCTGAATTTGTACATTAATAGACTAATAACTAGTTTTAGAGATAAAAAGATGAATCAGTAATCTGATAGTTCAATACTGATCAATTTCTCTGGCTCAGAACAATTCATCAGCTGAATCTCATGTTTGCAATTAGATTGGACATTCCAAATTTACATTTTTTATTTAATTTGTTTAAATGTCTATTTCATTATCCAACCTAGCTTTACTTATTTTCCCCGAATCCAATGTTACCGTGTGTATTTCTCAATGCTTACATCTCATTAAAGTAGTATAAAGTAGAGCACTGCCTGAGCTAGTTCATTTCCTACCTCAAAGATAGGAGTTTCTCTACAAACATAGGCAACTCTTTCTCTTCCCCAGCTAGCCTTTGCTGCGGGGTGCCACAAGGCTCCATCCTAGGCCCTATTCTCTTCTCTCTGTATATGCTCCCCCTAGGCCAAGTCATTCAAAGGCACGGCATTTCCTTCCACTGCTATGCACACGATACACAGCTCTATCTCCCCCTGAAACCCAACAACCGATCAAATCTACTCAGCCTTGTGCACTGCCTCGAGGATATAAAGTGTTGGATGGCGCAGAACTTCCTCGAACTAAACGAGAGCAAGTCTGAGGTCATCCTACTCAGCCCCTCGGACTCCATCAAAACGATAGCAGGCAGCCTTGGAAGCCTAATCTCCTTACTAAAACCGCATGTCAAAAACCTTGGCATGACATTTGACTGCATTGAAGTTTGACAAACAAGTCAATGCTGTGGTAAAAGCTAGCTTCTTCCAGCCTCGCACAATAGCTAAAATCAAACCATTCCTCCAATTTGACGACCTTGAAAAGATCACCCACGCATTTATCTCCTCCTGCCTTGATTACTGCAGCTCCGTATACACAGGCATCAGCCAATCATCCCTGTACCGCCTGCAATTGGTCCAAAAGGCCGCAGCGAGACTTCTGACGGGCACCCGAGAAAGGGACATCACCCCGATTCTGGCCTCTCTCCACTGGCTCCCAGTACAGTACAGAATCAATTTCAAGCTCCTCCTATATGTATACAAAGCCCTTACAAAACCTATATCAAAAATTTGCTAACCCACCATTCTACCTCCAGAATTGTATTGTCAGATCTATGCACCATTGTATGTAGCACGTTAATACCTGCACTGCTGTAAAGCACTTTGGTCAACGAGAGTTGTTTTTAAATGTGCTATAGAAATAAAATTGACTTGACTTGACAACTGATCCAGCCGTTTAAGTTCCTGCCATTCACTGTCTTAATTGCATCACAGATGGGATTTGTAAGAGGTTAAGAAGTTAAATGTTTAAGTGTGAAAGTGTAGGAAAAAGTAACGGTATGTGTTGCACAATGTTCAGTTTCCAGCATAATTTGTCCGTTATCTGTTGCAGCCGTTCTACTTTAAACTGATTACGGCATTTAGAATGTACAAAGATAATTTGAACCCAATTTTTTCAATAGATTCCTTTCACGAACTGAAACAATTTACTGTACTGGCAAAATGAATAATGTTAACTGATGAAATAGAAATAGCTCTGTAAAAGCAGAATACAGCCAAACATGTGCAGGCATTACACACACACAGTAAGAATAGGCTTCATTGTAGTTTCAAGAATTTAAGAATTTTATTCTAAATACGTTTTTTTCTACCTACCTATCACAAATCATGATCCAATCACTGGAACAATTACATGCAGTTTAAACAAATAGTAAAAGTAATCCCTACTTTTCTCTCAACTTAAATACATACACAAGGAAAGCATTCAGATTTTTCCAAAGGCTATATATTAGGTTCTTAATTATTTTGCTTCTATTTAGTGTCAAACCTGACTTTATTCATGTTCAAGATTATTATCTTCTGCCAAGTTTCTTCTCAGGAATATTACAATATTAACTTTTTTTTTTAAAACGCACTCTTACATTGCCCATCATGTCCCTTCAAATCTATATTAATCCCGTTTTCTAGTACTCAGTCCCTTCTCTTCTATGTTATGCACTTTGGCTGCTCAATGACCTTTAAAATACTGTGACAGTCCCCTCAGGCAGTGTATTTCAGATTTCAAACATCTTCTGGGTGAAATCCCCTCTAATTCTCATATCACTTACCTTAAAATAATGCTAAGGGGAAACATCACCAATTCTGCATACCTCAATCAGATCACCTGAATTCATTTCAGCAATGATGAAATTTTGGCACAGAAAGCTGATCTCTGCACTAACATTACCTTATTACTGAAATTCTTAATTCAAGACAACATTCTTGCAATCACTTTGTTCCTATAATGTTGCAAGCCCTTCAGGCTGTGGCTCGGTGCATCCTGGAAGACAACCAGTGGCTGCTGGAAGTAGGTACCAAGCACTGGGTAGAAACGGTGGAAGATAGTGGCCTTCAAATGGGGGTGGTTGGAGAAAGCATCCTGCTTGCCTGCTAGATTTTCACTTACCATAACTGCAGGAAAAATGTTCCCGATGTTGGGGGACTTCAGAACCAGGGGTATCAGTTTAAGAATAAAGGGTAGGCCAGTTAGGGCTGAGATGAGGACTAAACTTTCTTCACCCAGAGAGTTGTTAATCTGTGGAATTATCTGCCACAGAAGGCAGTGGAAGCCAATTCACTGGATGTTTTCAAGAGAGATACATTTAGCTCTTGGGGCTCGCAACATCAAGGGATATGGGGAAGAAACAGGAAAGAGATACTGATTTTAGATGAACAGCAATAATCATATTGAACAGCAGTGCTGGCTCGAAGGGCCGAATGGTCTATTCCTGCACCTATTTTCTAAGTTTCTATGCTTGAGTATATGGCAATAAAACTCCACCACTGGTGGAGGTATAATGTAGTCACAGAGTGATACAGTGTGAAAACAGACCCTTCGGCGCAACTTGCCCACACCCGCCAACATGTCCCAGCTACACTACCTGTTTTGGTCCAAATCACTGCAAACCTGTCCTATCCATGTATCAGTCTAACTATTTCTTAACCCTGCCTCAACTACCTCCTCTGGCAGCTTGTTCCATACACCCACCACCCTTAAAAAATTACCCTAAAAATACTTCAAACAAAAATCATTGAAATCATACTTCTACAATGTACTAAAACATGATTTTAATACATCAAATTTCAAAAAGTCCCCAATCTCGTTGTGTTATTAATTGAACACGTAGATTAACATCCTCAAGGAGTGTAATCAGATGGAAACCGATTCAGATGCGATGTTTAAGAGCTTGATCAAAGAAAGGGCATATTTTAAAGGAGTGACAGAGATACTTGCAGGGGAATGTGTGAGGAGATTATTATTAGTCTTTAATTTTAGCTTGAACCAGAACATCTGAAGATTAAAAGCTTAATATTCTACTTGTGCCGATACTGACTCCAACCAAACATGTAATGAATATCATCCATTCGGAGGTTTTATTTTTCTGATGCCATTCAAACTTCAATCACTTCAATGTAAAAGTAATTAGGAATGGGGAGCGTTGGAACAAAAACTGTATATTAACTGTAATATAATAATGTATGCATGTTGGTAGGTGCAATTAAAACAAAGATCTTTTTATCATTGTTGTGTTATGAATACCACAGAAAATATTATGTACTCGCAAGATCACATTTAATAGAATAATATTGCTTAAATATATAGTTATTGGACTTTGTATTTCGGAAAAGTCCCAGCTGAGAGGAAGACAGCAAAATACTGAAAATATTGGGAGTGAAAATGACTTCAGGACAGTTGGTTAGGAAATTTACTTAATTGTTAGGAAATGTACAGTTCGTTTGGAAATTTACAGTTTGTTACTTATGCAGCTGAGCGAGTATAATTTTATGGGTGAGAAATTGTGTTCAACCAATTGATGACTTCTTTGACAAAGTAACTAGCATGTTAGATAAGCACCTGTGGACTTGAACGTAATAGGTTAAGTCCAGGGGGTCAGATATGGGGCTTTATGGGTGGGCCAGATATATTGTCAGTGCAGAGGGGCTAGGAGCAAGGCCAACTGTGCATCCAGAGTCAAGGTCTGGAATAGTACTAGGTGTGCAGTCAAAGCTGGGACAATGGGAGTGTTCAGCACTGGAAACCTAAGCAGGTAAGTAGCTATGATCAGGGTAGAATAGGGGGGCAGGTGCAAGGCTGGACTCAGGGTCAGGAATGAGAGAAGGTATGCAACTAGAGTTAGGGTCAGGAATAGTACCAGGTGGACAGTGAGAGCCAGGTTGGTCAACATGGGCCAAGTGCTTGATTATAATCTGATTTCCACACATGAATATACTAAGATCATTCATGTGCTGCACCTGTTGATCAGAGCCTGGCTCTACTGTGGAATGTAATTAGGAATGTAATTTAGCCTAACCTTATTCGTAACTAATCCAATTTAAAGCATAAATATTGCATTCAAGTGCAAGTTAAAAGACTCACCACAGTATGCACCAGATTGCACAATTTCAAGCTGAAAAACGCAAAAGCTCTGTACCAATGCGGGGAAGGTGTGATGGGTGGGTGTCCCACCTCCCATTGGTACGGAGCTTTTACATTTTTGCGTGCCCTCGGGTTTGGTATCTCGCAATTTCTCACTCCCAACTCTCACCCAATGTTGGCAACCCTGGTTTTATAAACTGAAATTTTCTGTAACACACAGCCATGCCAAATGTGCACATGTCAAGAAATATAAATCGTTTTAAAAAAACGACATGTTTTTCAAATAAATTTCATGAAAATGAATTTTACTCATCTCAAAATTTGGGGTACTAATACGAATTCTGCATGAGCACATTTCCATTACCTGAACAGGTGTAATATGTAACACCTGTAAACTATATCTTGGCTAATGAATGAAAACATCCTGTATATCTTGTTGAACTGCATTACACAGTACACCGATGTAAAAACAAGGAACTGCAGATGTTGGTTTACAATAAAGGACATAAAGTGCTGGAGTACCTCAACGGGTCAGGCAGCATCTCTGGTGCACATGGACATGCCCGTTTAGAACCATTCCACAGACCACAGATGATGCTTACACTTGCACACATTAAATATCTGCAAAACACTCCAACCCACTGCACCATACATCTATAAAAACATATCCTCCACAATAAATGCTCACGTGCATTCATTCCTTTGAGTCATCTAAGGGAAATCTAGCACAACACCCATGGTCTATAAAACAGCAATGAGCTTGCCGTTCTGTACACTTGGAGAATTCTGGACTACCAAAAGCAAGCATGTCAAAGTACTGGAAAACTACCAATTATGCTTTATTTGCAAAATCCTCCATGTTCACAGGAAGGGTAAATGAACCAATATTATTGTTGTTTCCAAGAATTGACGTTCTAGTTACCAATAGTTGATGATCAGGCCATGTTATTTGCATACCTGACATCCGATTCCCAACATTATTATTCATAGCCTATCTGTGTTATAATGACTACAAAAGATAAAGAAAGCCATTTCCCCAATTCAGCAGTGACTGGAGACGTGGTTTGGGAAGACTAATTGATATGTGTAGAATTGGAGACCCACAGAAAATTGGGGAAGTCAAGTTAATCCTTAGGTTGACTTCATTTTCTGTTCTCTCTAATATGCCTTTTATTTTCTTCACGTTACCACTTTTCTTCAATTTCCAAATCATTTGGATCTGTCCTTGAAACATGTTTTACGTTTCTCAGATAATGATGAACTTGTAACGCATTTAGACTGTTTTCTGCAGTTATTAACTCAGAGAACTTTTTCGTCCAATATGAGAGTCTGATCACAACTTTCCTATGTACTCTGATTGTACAGGATTTTTATACAAATTCATTAATTAAAGAAAAAATGCACTCAAAAATTAGCTATTTCCATTTTTCATCCAACCGGCCAATAATAATACAAGCACAAAAATCCTCATTAACAGATTATGCAACTTCAGTGACAGTGCACCCACCACTCAACCTCATGAAACAATTGGCAATGGAAGGTTGGGAGGGTTATTGGTAAAACTTTAGGAAATTAAGTCAGTCAGACCCAAGAATAAACTTGGTAATTTCCTTAGATAGACACAAAGCAGGTCAGGCAGCATGGAGAAAGTGGGTAAGTGACATTTCAAGGCGGGACTGGTAATTTCCTTTCCTGAATGGCTCAAAACCACAAATGACCCCAGGTTCCAGCTGCTTAGGTAATAGAAATTTCGCCCTCAAAATAAAAAATCACTACCCACAAATTTCAGATATGGAATAAAATTCATTTTCACAGAATTTTTATGGTGTAAAAAGTATTTAAAGAAATACAACATCTATTTATTTTCCAACTTTCATTTCTTGATGCATGAGCCAATGATGTGGTTTTACACTAAAGAAGGAAAAAAAAAAATCACAACTGGGCCTGTTTTAGACAATAGACAATAGGCGTAGGAGTAGGCCATTTGGCCCTTTGATCCAGCACTGCCATTCATTGTGATCATGGCTGATCATCCCCACTCAGTACCCCGTTCCTACCTTCTCCCCATATCTGCTGACTCTGCTATTTTTAAGAGCCCTATCGAGCTCTCTTGAAAGTATCCAGAGAACCGGCCTCCACCGCCCTCTGAGGCAGAGAATTCCAGACACTCATAACTCTGTGTGAAAAAGTGTTTACCCCTAAATGTCTAAATGGCTTACCCCTTATTCTTAAACTGTAGCCCCTGGTTCTGGATTCCCCCAACATCAGGAACATGTTTCCTGCCTCTGGCGTGTCCAAACCCTTAATAATCTTTATATGTTTCAATAAGATCCCCTCTCATCCTAAACTCCAGAGTGTACAAGCCCAGCCGCTCCATTCTCTCAGCATGACAGTCCCGCCATCCCGGGAATTAACCTTGTAAACCTACGCCACACTCCCTCAATAGCAAGAATGTCCTTCTTCAAATTAGGGGACCAAAACAACACACGGTACTCCAGGTGTGGTCTCATTAGGGCCCTGTACAATTGCAAAAGGACCTCTTTGCTCCTATACTCAACTCCTCTTGTTATGAAGGCCAACTTGCCATTCACTGTCTTCATTGCCTTCTGTACCTGCATGCTTACTTTCATTGACTGATGAGCAAGGACCCCCCATATCGCGTTGTACTTCCCTATTTCCCAACTTGACACCATTTAGATAATAATCTGCTTTCCAGTTTTTGCTACCAAAGTGGATAACCTCACATTTATCCACATTAAACTGCATCTGCCCACTCACCCAACCTGTCCAAGTCACCCTGAATTCTCTTAGCTTCCTCATCACAGTTCACACTACCACCCAGCTTTGTGTCATCTGCAAATTTACTAATGTTACTTTGAATCCCTCCATCTAAAACATTGATGTATATTGTAAATAGCTGCGGTCCCAGCACCGGGCCTTGCGGTACCCCACTAGTCACTGCCTGCATTTCTGAAAAGGACCCGTTAATCCCTACTCTTTGTTTTCTGTCTACCAACCAATTTTCTATCCATGTCAGCACTCTACACCCAATACCATGTGCCCTAATTTTGCTCACTAATCTCCTATGTGGGACCTTATCAAATGGGGCCTTATTAAATTTAGTCATAGTCATGAAGTTGTCCAGCAGACACAGGCCACACTGCCCAATTCATCCATGCTGCCCAAGCGAGCTCATCCCATGCCTATACTTGGTCCAAATCGTTTCAAACCTTTTCTATCCATGTACATATCTAAGTGCCTTTTAAATGTTGTAATTGTACCCATCTCAACCCCTACCCCGTCCAACCACTATGCAGCACCTCACAATTATCTGATTAAAGTCCATCTGCTATTCCTTGATTTACTGACCCAGATAATCAAGAAAATGTTATAATCACCGAAAAACTTCTTCACTGTCCACTAAACCACCAATTTTACCATAAAATCACAAACCTATTAACCATGAAACCTACATTCACTTCCAAACTTAATATATGTATTTATTAATTTTCTAGCAACGCAACACCCCATAACATAAAGGTTGCCTGAATACTCTATATACAGAGATATTAAAATAATTTTAATTTGCCCAATTAGTCTGATTTCTCCATTATCAAAATGCTATAAAAGGTTTCATTATTCAAACTAGTGAACAAAGCAATGTCTCTATAAACTATTTTGCTGATTACCCTGTTGGCATCACTAAGCAATATAGATAGTAATTGTTAAATTAACAGGTTATTAGTGCAACAAAAATTTGTTGACATTGACAGTCATACCTTAATGTTTTCTAATTGCATTCAAATATTATTTTAATTGAAAACCATGTCATAGCAATTATAAAAGTATTGCATACATTAATATAAACAATCTTATTATATCTCTGGTATCACAAGCAAATTGTGAATGCGGAATTGAGGATAGAGGACAACATATTTGTGTATGCATTCTGTTTTCACACTGAAAATCACGAAGTGAAATGTTCTAATCCTCATTCCTCGCAACTGCACTTCTTACCTCATTTTGCTGAAGTGTCTCCATTTTTTTCTTCTGATCCTCTAAAGCTGCTTCAATAGTATCGACGTCATGCTGAACACTGGTAAGTGTGCTCCCAATTGTGGCAACACTCTGCAAG
This sequence comes from Okamejei kenojei, assembly GCA_035221665.1. Classification (NCBI taxonomy): domain Eukaryota; kingdom Metazoa; phylum Chordata; class Chondrichthyes; order Rajiformes; family Rajidae; genus Okamejei; species Okamejei kenojei. The sequence continues at coordinate 38,733,173 of CM069140.1, forward strand.
AATCAATGCAATATACACTTTTTTTTTTAAATTACACATTAATTTCCCTTTGACAGTTAATGAAACTTTTCAATAATCTGAATACTGGTGAAATATTTATGGCCAACCCCAGTTGCTGTTCAGAAGTGATGGTTGGCTTTCTTCCTCAATCATTACAATTTGAGTGGCTAAGTACTCCACAATTCTGTTTTCAAAATAATTTGATCAGTTTTAGTTTTCCCTAAACATTATAGCCCTACAAGAAAAGCATGTGTATAGGTGGAATAACTCTATAAATGTTGTCCTGTCATTGTCCCTTCAACAAACTATAATCAGCAAATTATATGCCACAAGCATATTTTAAATCTATGAATTTGTTTTATATGGTTGCACCCAAGGAAACTTTCATCACTTCTGGAACTCCATATAAATAATGGTCACCTAACACCACCCATATGACCAGCCTCCAAAGGGGCTGTAAAGTGTATAAAATTGTAAAGTGCACAGATTTGAACATTGTTTTTGCCCCTTACTACAGGTTATTCTCCAACTCTGAAAGCTACTCTTGCCTAACATCTTGCCAATGTACCCGTTTTTCTAATCTACTACACTCAGTTTTTGAAATATTAGGATTCTTTCTTCAGAATAAAGCCAGATCCTTGCTGCATTACTTCTTATTTGATTTCAAAAGATCAAATAAGATATTGAACTTGAACCCGAGGGGGACCAGTATCCTGGCAGGGAAATTTGCAAAGGCTACTGGGGGGACTTTAAACTAGAATGGTTAGGGGAGGCTCAAATGGAGAAAGCTAGTAGACAGGGTCTGAGGAAGGAGGCAGAGAAGGGAAGCACTCAGACCCAACATGTAGGGGGGAAAGAAGAAAAAATAATAAACAGAGAATAAGAGGTGGTGGGTTTCCAGGGCAAAAATCAAAAGGGGCCACTTGTCAACATAATTGTATAAGGAGTAAGAGTGTTGTAAAAACAAGCCTGAAGGCTTTGTGTCTCAATGCGAGGAACATTCGTAATAAGGTGGACGAGTTGAATGTGCAGATAGCTATTAATGACTATGCTATAGTTGGGATCACAGAGACATGGCTCCAGGGGTATCAAGGCTGGGAGCTGAACATCCAGGGATATTCAATATTCAGGAGGGATAGACAGAAAGGAAAAGGAGGTGGGGTAGCTTTGCTGGTGAGAGAGGAGATTAATGCAATGGAAAGGAAGGACATTAGCTTGGAAGATGTGGAATCGATATGGGTAGAACCTGGAAACTCTATGGGGCAGAAAACACTAGTGTGCAGGCCACCTAACAGTAGTAGTGGAGTTGGGGATGGCATCAAACAGGAAATTAGAAATGCGTGCAACAAGGGTAAAACAGTTATAATGGGTGACTTCAATCTACGTATAGATTGGGTGCAGGCACGTGCCGTGAGTAATTACTCAGGGTAGGCAGTCAGCCGGCTTTCAAAAAAAAAAAATCTTAAACCGCGCATGCGCAGATGGTTCTCTTCGTAAAAAATAAAAAATAAGTAACAATTCAATTTTACCAAGGCTTCTCAATCTCCTTCGTTTTTTAATCACTGAATGGGTGGGGAATGGAGGATGAAGACAGGTGGAGAGATGGTGGGAAAACGGGAGCACACCGGGACGTTGAATCAGTTGTTATCTTATTGAATGACAATACTAATTCAGGGGTCCAATTGAAGGGAGAGTTCCTTTCACAGCGTGTGGAGAGTCTGTGCCAGGGGTTAAAGATGCGGGGAGGGCAGGAGTATTGGAAAGGAGGAGGGTCAGAGATCATGTCAGACTCACTCACCGCTGCCGCAGCACTCCGGGCACGGACAGCAGAACTGCCCGCCACTTCCGAGGATAGAAGCAGCACGGGTGCGAGCGGCCGCCGGGACCCAACATTTCAAGCGCCTTCTACTGGCCCGCTCACCTCTGTCATTGCTCTTCGTCTGAATATCTCTCACCTGCCGCTCGCCGACTTCGCTCAAGTCAACCGCGTCCCGCAAAGCCTTACATTCACACAGCCGAGTAACCTCAACTGGTCCCGTGAGCTGGTCCCGTTAAGGGACAGAAGTTTAGGGGTAACGTGAGGGGGAACTTCTTTACTCAGAGGGTGGTGGCTGTGTGGAATGAGCTTCCAGCAGAGGTGGTGGAGGCAGGATCGACTTTAACATTTAAAAGGAAAGTGGATAGGTATATGGACGTGAAGGGAATGGAGGGGTATGGTCTGAGTGCAGGTAGATGGGACTAGGGGAAAACAAATGGTCGGCACGGACTGGAAGGGCCGAGATGGCCTGTCTCCGTGCTGTAATTGTTATATGGTTATATGGTTATATGAGCGCGCTGTCGGAATTTAAAGATTTGCGGGAAGCCGGCCGGCGGGCGGCAGGTGAGAGATGTTCAGACGGAGACACTGCCAGAGGTGACGGGGACTAGCAGAAGGGGCTGAAGTGGCAGGATCCCGGCGGCCGCTCAAAGTCAGTCACCCGAGCTGCTTCCTTCCTCGGAAGTGGCGGCCAGTTCTGCTGTCCGTGCCCGGAGCGCTGCGGCAGCCACCCAAGCTAATTCACTCCCCGGCCACAATAAAACCATATAGCAGTCTGAAGAAGGGTCTCGACCCGAAATGTCGCCTATCTCCTTCGCTCCTTAGATGCTGCTAGTGTACCCTAGCAATTACAGCACGGAAACAGGCTATCTCGGCCCTTTTACTCTGTGCCGAACACTTACTCTCACCTAGTCCCATCTACCTGCACTCAGACCTGAGCGTGGCAAGTGGGTTACTGACCCCAATCCCCTCCATCACAACGCCAGACTCCCCAAACACTGTGAACGGAGCTCTCCCGCCACCCCGGGAAATACAGCATTTAAAAACATAAAGCACCAAGAAATGCACTTACCACGTTATTGGTACATTAAGTCCATTCTTCACTCTGTGTTTCCTGAGATACTATTAAAATAATGGCAATCCATATTTGAAAATCCCGCCAAGAAACTCGCGCTGCGCATGCGCATCAGGCTGCTGCGCATGCGCAGTGCTGCAAAGGCAGAATTTCTGCTGCCTTCAGCTCCCCTTGAAACTGACGGCTCAGGCAGCGCTGACGGCACGTGGGCTGCACAGACCTTCGCGTGTTACAAGCGCTGCGGATGAAAGGCACGGAGAATTATGCCTACCTAAGAGATCGATCTCTTACATAGGCATAATTCTCCCATGCCTTTACTATTTATATTTAAGAATTGCCATTTCATAATTTTAGTCAGGGTAGGCAGTGCCTGCCTTGCCTACACTGACGACATGTGCCTGATTGGGCGAATCAAATGGGCAGGGGTGCTGAGGAAGAGGATTTCTTGGAATGTATGCGGGATAGTTTTCTAAACCAACATGTAGAGGAACCAACGAGAGAGCAGGCTATTCTAGACTGGGGTACACAAAAAGCTGGAGAAACTCAGCGGGTGCAGAAGCATCTAAGGAGCGAAGGAGATAGGCGACGTTTCGGGTCGAGACCCTTCTTCAGACTGGTCAGGGATCAGGGAAACGAGAGATATAGACGGTGATGTGGAGAGATAAGGAACAATGAATGAAAGATATGCAAAAAAGTATCGATGATAAAGGGAACAAGCCATTGTAAGCTGTTTGTGGTGTGAAAATGAGAAGCTGGTGCGACTGAGGTGGGGGAGGGAGATAGAGATAGAGGGAATGCCAGGGCCCGAGGGCTGAGGGAGAGGTGGGAAGGGGAGGAGACAGCAAGGGTTAACAGAATTGAGAAAATTCAATGTTCAAGCCCAGAGGATGCAGACTCCTCAAGCGGAATATGAGGTGCTGTTCCTCCAACTTGCGGTATTGCTCACTCTGGCCGTGGAGGAGGCCCAGGAACGAGAGGTCGGATACGGAATGAGGAGTTGAAGTGCTGAGCCACCGGGAGGTCGGCTTGGTTATTGCGGACCGAGCGGAGGTGTTCGGCGAAACGATCGCCAAGCCTCCGCTTGGTCTCACCGATATAGATCATCTGGCATCTGGAGCAGCGGATGCAGTAGATGAGGTTGGAGGAGGTGCAGGTGAACCACTGTCGGACCTGGAAGGACTGCTTAGGTCCCTGAAAGGAGTGGAGGGGGAGGTGAAGGGACAAGTGCCTAGACTGGGTATTGAGTAAATAGGAAGGGTTAGTTCGCAGTCTTGTTGTGCGTGGCCCCTTGGGCAAGTGTGGGCAAGTGTGACCATAATATGGTTGAGTTCTTCATTAGGATGGAGAATGACATAATTAAATCAGAAACAAGGGTTCTGAACTTAAACAAAGGTAACTTTGAAGGTATGAGAAGTGAATTGGCCAAGATAGACTGGCAAGTGATTCTTAAAGGGTTGACAGTGGATGTGCAATGGAAGGTATTTAAAGACTGCATGGATGAACAACAACAATTGTTCATCCCAGTTTGGCAAAATAATAAATCAGGGAAGGTAGTGCATCCATGGATAACAAGTGAAATCAGGGATAGTATAAAAACAAAAGATGAAGCATACAAATTTGCCTACAAGAGGACTGGGAGAAATTCAGAGTCCAGTTAAAATTAATAACTGAATTCGGATCTTTTTTCAGGATATAGTATCAATTGGAATAAAAGTGAACTTATGCCAATAACGGTAAATAACTTACACATATTACAACAATTTCCTTTTAAGATAACAAACAAAAAAATTAAATATCTTGGAATTTATGTAACAAAAAGATTTGATTCTTTATTTAAATCTAACTTCCCACTATTATTGAATAAATTAAATAAGAATATTTTATATTGGAAAACTCTACCCATTTCAATGTTAGGTAAAATTAATGTAATAAAAATGATTTTTCTTCCACAATTATTATATTTTTTCCAATTAATTCCGATATATCTTCCTAAAAATTTATTTAACAAGGAGGACTCCCTAGTTACTAACTTTATTTGGGATTATAAGAGCCATAGAATGAATAAAAAACATTTTATGTAAATTAAAAATAAATGGAGGTTTAGCACTACCAAACTTTGTTTTATTACTGCGCAGTTAATATTAAATATATGAATTTTTGGTTAGAAGAGACAGATACCCAACCAATTTGGTTAAATATGGAAAAAGTAGATTGCTCTCCTTTTGAAATCAGTTCAATAATATTTGCTAATATTAATTATTAATGCTAATATATTTAATTAATACAAAGTGAATTTACAGGAAACTCTGCTTTAAGTGTCGAATGTGTGTGTGTGTGTGTGTATATTTATATATATATTTATATATATATATATATATATATATATTATATATATATATATATATATATATATATATATATATATATATATTTATATATTTATTTTTCTTTCTCATATTTTATATATTTATATATATATTATATATATATATATAATATCCTATTGGAAAATGATGTCCCATCAACAGAAATATATAAAGAAAACATTAAAACTGAAATCTATACCACTAGCCCTTACCATTGTAAATAATGTTACATTTAAACCTTCAATGATGGATAAAGGCTTTTTACAATGGAAAAATAAGGGAATTATTAAGATGGGCGATCTCTACAAGGAAAACTCTTTCCTTTCATTTCAAGAATTACAACAAATTTATGGATTACATTCCAAAGATTATTTTAGATATTTACAAATCAGAGACTATGTAAAAGCAAACACACAGGAACTTAGAAATAGAAAGACAGAAACTTTAGACATCCCAGAAATATATAGACAATCATGGGAAAACCAACAGAAATATATAGACAATCATGGGAAAACGAATTAGGTCAAATTATAAGACCAGAAGAATGGGATGAAAGTTTACAACACATACACCATTGTTCGTTAAATGCTAGACACTCTCTTATACAGTTTAAAATATTACATAGACTACATTACTCAAAATCCAAACTACATAACATCTTTCCAAAAGTATCTGCCATATGTGATAAATGTCAGCACTTAGAAGCTAATCTGACACACTCATTTACAAATTGTGTAAAAATCACAAAATTTTGGATAGAAATATTTAGGATAATTTCGAATGTTGTTAATATGAATCTGACTCCTGACTCAAAGTTAATAATACTAGGAATACTGGAAACAGATCAATTAATAACAACGAATCAAATATTTTTTATTGATTATGGTTTAATAATTGGGAAAAAAATAATATTAAAATTCTGGAAAGGTCCTACATCCCCCAAAATCAAAATGTGGAATACAGAAATGTCGGAGACACTCCATCTGGAAAGATTGAGGCTTGTCCTAATGGACAGGTTGGATCTCTTCAGAGGGATATGGTCTCCATATATTGAATATCTACAGGGTCAAAGTGGCTCAGTGCGGAGGCTTGACTGAGGCCTGAATAATAGAATGGATGAAGAATTACGTAAAATAAATCATGGTTATATCTCCAACGATGGATAATTGTTTAATACTCCATTCACTTCCTTATTCTCTATATTATTTTTCTCTATCTTTTCCTACTTTATAAAAAAAATTAAAAAATGTATAGAAACATAAAGTCTTAAATGTTAATGTTAATAATATTATGAATATATGTAAGAAGTATTTTTTATTAATATGTATTTACAACCAACAAAAAATATTCATCACATAAATAATCTGCCAGAAATAGCAGGGGACTGGGGGTCAAATAATCTGGAGGAACTGAGTGAAATCCAGGTTAGCCGGGAAGAGGTGTTGGGTAAATTAAATGGATTAAAGGCCGATAAATCCCCAGGGCCAGATAGTCTGTATCCCAGAGTACTCAAGGAGGTAGCCACAGAAATAGTGGATGCATTAGTGATCATTTTTCAAAACTCCTTAGATTCTGGAGTAGTTCCTGAGGATTGGAGGGTAGCTAATGTAACCCCACTTTTTAAAAAAGGAGGGAGAGAGAAAACGGGGAATTACAGACCAGTTAGTCTAACATCGGTAATGGGGAAACTGCTAGAGTCAGTTATTAAAGATGGGATAGCAGCGCATTTGGAAAGTGGTGAAATCATTGGACAAAGTCAGCATGGATTTACGAAAGGTAAATCATGTCTGACAAATCTTATAGAATTTTTCGAGGATGTAACTAGTTGAGTGGATAAGGTAGAACCAGTGGATGTGTTATATCTAGAATTTCAGAAGGCTTTCGACAAGGTCCCACATAAGAGATTAGTATACAAACTTCAAGCACACGGTATTGGGGGTCAGTATTGATGTGAATAGAGAACTGGCTGGCAGACAGGAAGCAAAGGGTAGGAGTAAACAGGTTATTTTCAGAATGGCAGGCAGTGACTGGTGGGGTACCACAAGGCTCAGTGCTGGGACCCCAGCTATTTACAATATATATTAATGATTTGGACGAGGGAATTGAATGCAACATCTCCAAGTTTGCGGATTACACTAAGCTGGGAGTTAGTGTTAGGTGTGAGGAGGATGCTAGGAGGCTGCAAGGTGACTTGGATAGGCTGGGTGAGTGGGCAAATGCATGGCAGATGCAGTATAATCTGGATAAATGTGAGGTTATCCACTTTGGTGGCAAAAACAGGAGGGTAGACTATTATCTGAATGGTGGCAAATTAGGAAAAGGGGAGATGCAACGAGACCTGGGTGTCATGGTACACCAATCATTGAAAGTAGGCATGCAGGTGCAGCAGGCAGTGAAGAAAGCAAATGGTATGTTAGCATTCATAGCAAAAGGATTTGAGTATAGGAGCAGGGAGGTTCTACTGCAGTTGTACAGGGTTTTGGTGAGACCACACCTGGAGTATTGCGTACAGTTCTGGGAGTGGCGGCGCTGCCCTGGCAGCAGCGGCTCGCCTGTAGTCTGTCTGTTTTTCTTTTTATTTGTTGTTTTCTTGTCTTGTTTTAGCGTTAGTTTGTGTTATTATGTAGTGTATGTGTGTGGGAGGGGTGGGTGAAACGTTCTTAGTCTCTTCCTTTTGGGGGGACGCGACTTTTCTTGTCGTATCCTCCGTCTCCATCTGCGCTGAGGCCTATCACGGAGCTGGCGTCCTCCAACTTTAACTGCGACCGACCCGAGGCTCCGGAGGCAGTGCCAGCCAGGACTTACCAACGCGGGGCTGGCCGACTTCGGAGCTGTGGCGGGTTCAGGCGTTCCGGCGGCCCGACTCGGAGCTGTGGCGGCTTTCCGGTGGCGGTGGCGGCAGCAGCGACTTCGGAGGTTCGGCCGCGGGCCCAGTGGACGACATCGTCGGGAGCTCGCAGGTCACAGGTTGGTGACCTGTTTTACCGGAGCTCCCGCGGCAGCAGCTGCGTCCGCTGGACTGGAGGGCGGCAGCTTCGGCCGTCCCGGGCCGCGGAGTTGAACCGGCCCGCGGAGTTGAACCGGCCCGTTCGCGGAGCGCGGTTCACCCGCGGGACTTATTTACATCACCCGGTGCGGTCACCACATCGGAGGCCTGGGTCGCCTCAGCGCAGAGGAAGAGGAAGAACAAGAAGGCAAGAGACAAAGACAAGATTTTTGCCTTCCATCACAGTGAGGAGGTGTCTGGTGATCTCACTGTGGTGGATGTTAAATATTTGTTTATTGTGTGTTTTGTTATTTACTATATGTATGACTGCAGGCAACGAAATTTCGTTCTGACCGCAAGGTCTGAATAACAATAAAGTTTTCCAAGTTCCAAGTCTCCAAATCTGAGGAAAGACATTCTTGCCATAGAGGGGGTACAGAGAAGGTTCACCAGACTGATTCCTGGGATGTCAGGACTTTCATATGAGGAAAGACTGGATAGACTTGGCTTGTACTCGCTAGAATTTAGAAGACTGAGGGGGGATCTTATAGAAACTTACAAAATTCTTAAGGGGTTGGATAGGCTAGATGCAGGAAGATTGTTCCCAATGTTGGGGAGGTCAAGAACAAGGGGTCACAGTCTAAGGATAAGGGGGAATTCCTTTAGGACTGAGATGAGGAAAACATTTTTCACACACAGAGTGGTGAGTCTCTGGAATTCTCTGCCACAGAAGGTAGTTGAGGCCAGTTTATTGGCTATATTTAAGAGGGAGTTAGATGTGGCCCTTGTGGCTAAAGGGATCGGGGGTATGGGGAGAAGGCAGGTACAGGATACGGAGTTGGATGATCAGCCATGATCATATTGAATGGCGGTGCAGGCTCGAAGGGCCGAATGGCCTACTCCCGCACCTATTTTCAATGTTTCTATATGTCAAATGCACACTCCACATACTACTTTTTGTAAGTTGTTAAATGATAGCAGAGATAAAAAAATATACTAATCTAGGCCTATTATGTGCATCTACATAAAACTGTTCCTTTGTAATAGTAACATATTTCTCTACAAAGACTTCCTTTGACAGTTTTCTCTTAATTTTTGAGTCACTTCTTTGACCTTCTAGCTGGTTTAAATCCCAACTTTGAAGTAAAAGATATGTTGCTGTTGTAATCAATGGCACATAAAAAAGTATTTGCAAGCACAACAAAAAGTGTTACATTTGATATAAAATGGAGCAGAGTTTTTACCTTCTGGAGTTCTTCCACAGTGACTGGAAGGTTGATTAGTTCTGATGCTGATTTGACATTGGCCTTTAAATGGGCAACAGCTGAATTTAGTTCATTAATCTAGGAATAAAACAAAAGTGGGTTGAATCACATTCAAATATAACTTGAAGTTAAAAATAAAATAAAAATCAGATTTAAAACAATCAGTCTCCCTTCCTCTCATGTGTCAACATCTATTGCTACCACAAACATAAACATGCTCGCCAAAACCTAAAACAAAACACGTCTTGCTGAAGTTTACCAATATGCAGCTGATTTTGACAGCAATGGAAAACTGGGCCAGCTTTCAAAAGTTGTAATAATATTGTACAGACTGAGAAAATGAATAGTCCAAATATAAAGTATTAGTCAGGAGATAAATTTGATCAATTTAAAAAGAAAGCAAACAGATGTATCACTGACATAATCAGGAAGTTGAAAGATAATGGGTTGGCAAGAACTAAAACACTTGGTGCTGGCTGGGGCAGGGGTGAATAATGAACTGACAAATGGAGAACCAAAAGATAAGACAAAGGAGAAAAGGTAGAGAGGGATTATGTACCAAAGTGGAGGAAGCTGGGAAGGAGAAAAAACAATTTCTCAGGATTTTATCAATTGTGCTTTTGCAATAGTAATCATGGTTGCATGAATAGGAATGTGGGCGGCACAGTCGGCAGTGATAGAGTTGTCGTACAATGCCAGAGACCCGGGTTCGATCCAGACTACGGGTGTTGTCTGTACGGAGTTTGTCCGTTCTCAGTGAACGTGCAGGTTTTTACCGGGTGCTCCGGTTTCCTCCCACACCCCAAAGACCTATAGGTTAATTGGCTTCCGTAAATTGTCCTTAGTGTGTAGGATAGTGCTAGTGTACGGGGCGATCGTTGGTTGGTGTGGACTCGGTGGGCTGAAGGACCAGTTTCCCGAGCTGTATTTATAAAATTTTAATGTCTAAAGTCACACTTTAGAAGCCCAAGCTTCTCCAAGCAGAAGTGCATATTTAGGACTGTGCAGAACCATAAGATAAACATATATGAAAAAAGGCATTAAAAATGTGAACTGTAACTGCATGGGTCAGATCAGCTTAACCTGACCCATTACCCACACTTGTTTTCTGTGTAAATCTTGCATTGGCACTGCAACATACTGGCAGGTTCAACATTATGGCCTTTCTACAAGATAAAACAAGTCTCAAAATGCAATCAGGCCTCAAATGACAGATCATGGGGTTGCCTTAAATCAACCCAATGCATTTGATAGTTGCCACCTTACATGGCTTTTAAATGATTTAAAAATATTTCAACTGAACATAAAAATTCAATCCGTACAATTTTTTAAAACAAACATCACCCCATTTGAATGCCAGCTAGCAGAGAAACCAGATGCATAGTGCCTCAAGGATGAGCAAACTAGGGGCCCATGGAGAGAGTACTCCTGTGGAAAGCAGAAAGGGGAAGATGTAACTGGTGGTGGGATCCCATTGCAGGTGGCAGAAATAACAAAGGCTGATTTGTTCAATGCAATTGGGAGGCAGTTAAGGACCAAGAAAACTCTCATCTCCATTCTTGGGGGAAGGTAGGGTGAGAGAGTCCAGGAAATTGAGAAAACGTAAGTGAGGGCTCTGTTAAACAGTGGAGAAGTCACATTTCCAAAAAAAAGGATAATTCAAATGTCTTGGAACAAAAAATTTCATCAGTTTTGGTCATATACATTCAACACCCATTTGATAAATTTCCAGGTTTTGCAATAATATTTTTCCATTGTCTTTTGAGCCACATTGTTCCCCATTGTGCAAAAGCAGCACATTTGCTTACTTGCTTATTTAGTTCTGTGATGTTGGTCCATATTTTGCTAATTCCTTTGTCTCCAGTGTCTAGGTTGATAAGATCTTTCTGGACTGCAAGGAGATCTTCATTTAGCTTTGGAATGTCGCTAAAGGAAGTTTTTTGACTAGATTCCACTACAAGGACAAACAAAAATCCAGTTTTAACACCAAAACATGAAGAAAGATAAAGCCATACAAGAAGCATATATCTTAATTCTTAAGTTTTATTTTTAATAAGAACATATGATTTTCTCCATATCTGCTTCGTGTCCTCGCAAATTATTTGAAATACTACTGAAAGAAGTGGGAACAGTAGAGGACTGAATGCAGGCTGCTACCACATAGTTGTAAATCAAAGTAACAAAAGTGGCATACAATAATTTTTAGGGAGCTTGGAGTCAAGGCATTAGTTCATTTAGAGTAGAATAAACATGCAAATCACTTTGTCAAAATATAAATCACTAATCAGGACTTTATACTATTAAAAATGTATCTAATCTTAATAAACATGATAAAATGAAAATAAATTTAAGTGAAAACATCTGCAATTGTCCACTGCATTTCACGCTTCCTCTTCCCCCAAAAGTTTAATATTTACACTACTCTTCCAATAAAATATTAATCTAGTATCTGTCAGAAGTATTTAATCAATAAAGAAACAGTTCTATTTTTATATTATTTAAAAACAAAACAGGTAGCAATTTGGGAAATTGAGCCAGATGAAATGCTAGTATGTTTCAGCTGAACCGTGATAAATAGTTGTTATTTACAGAAACGCAGGAAAGACCTGATAGAAATGTAATAAAATTCCTCCCCCCCCCCCCCAGGGTAGAAATTTCATATTCTGGAGGACATTTCTTTAAGAGTGAGAGGGCAAACATTTTAAAAGAGATGTTCTGTGCAAGTTTTTTTAATAAATACAGTGTGATAGGTGCTGGAAAATTGCCAGAAGTAGTGGGTGGAAGCACACATGATAGTGGTGCTTAAGAGATATTTAGACTGGGACTTGAACATGTAGGTAATGGAGGGATATGCAGTTAGTTTAAGTTAACTTCATGGTCAGCTAAAGCATCAGCATGAGGGCCTGCGCTGTACTGTTCAGCATATCTACAATGAATCAGACCAATTTCTGCAGATGCACTGTAAAAAGCATCATATTGTCATGCATCACAACTTGGTTTGGCAATTGCACTGCCCAAACCACAAGAAATTGCAGTTATGGACGAACACAGTACATCAAACAAATCCACTTTCTTCCCACCCACGCCCTCCACCCACATCACAAAGCTACTGTCTCAACACTTCATGCTGCCTTGGCAAAGCAGCCAAAATAATCATGGACCACTTTCATCCCTGGCATTCCCTCTTCTCCCCGTCCCTTCCAGCAGAAGACACAAAAGCTTGAAGGAACATACAACCAGATTCAAGAAGTGCTCCTTCCTTACTATTATCAGAGTATTGAAATTCTCTGATTGGCAAGGATGTATTCCTGATCTCCCAATTTACCTTGTTATGACACTTCCACTTGTTTCTTCTTTGGATTTTCTCTGTAGCTCTTACACTATATTATGCACTCCTGTTTCCTTTCTCGTTTGCATTACCTGTTGTTCTAATAAATGGGTTGATTGTATGATATGATTGTGTGATATGATTTCCTTGGATAGCACAAAAAGCTTTTCACAGTATCTAGGTACATGTGACAATAATAAACCAAACCAAAGTTGCTCCATGTTCTAACTCTACCCTCATTCTGCTACCACCCACCTACTCCATGGGTAACTAACATCAGCTAATCAGCCTATTAACTAGAATATCTAGCATATACAAATTCCACAAAGATTAGAAAGAATTGCGTTTCTGGTTCTGTGAGTCAGCAGCACTTACTGCTGCACCACCTCAAGTGGTACCTCCCATTTATGAAGGTGTAATTTCTTCTCCTAGAGATTGATAAATCTGACAGGTTGTCATGACTCAGCCTCCACACCTCTCTATCCGCTAAGCTGTGCAGTGCATTCTCAGTTGAGACAATGATAAACGGATTTGTGAACTATTGGGTCGTTAAAGGTTAGGAAAATTGAGTTCAAGTCAAGATCCGATCAGTCCAAATTTTATTCAAAAGGGATGCTCAACGTGGAGAATTGTTAATTCATCAGCTGAGGGAAGGTCAATACAATCAGGAGGATATCTCACCCTATTTAACCCGACAGAATGGAAGACACACAAGTTCTGGGTCAATACTGTAGGCTTAGCATCACAGCATGGAAACAGACCCTTTGGCCCAACTTGCCCATGCTGATCAAGATGCCCCATCAACATTAGTACCCCCTGCCCACGTTTGGCACATATCCCTCTAAATATTTCCTATCAATGTACCTGTCCCCATGTATTTTAAATGTTGTTATAGTACCTGCCTCAACTACCCTCTCTGGCAGCTCATTTCATATACCCCAAAAATATTGCCTCAGGTTTCTATTAAATCTTTCCCCTCTCACCTTAAACCTATGACCTCTGGTTCTTGATTTCACCATTCTGGGAAAAGACTCTGTGCATCTGCCCTATCTTTTTTCTTCGTATTCTTATACACTTCTATTTGATCACCACTCATCCTCCTGTGCTCCAAGGAATAAAGTCCTATACTGGCAAACCTCTCCATATAGCTCAGGCCCTCTAGTCCTGGCAACATCCATGTATATCTACTCTGTACTCTTTCAAGCTTCACAGCATCTTTCCAATAGCAGGATCGCCAAAATTAAACCCAATACTCCAAATGTGCTCTCACCAATGTCTTGTAGCATAACATCTGAACTTTTATACTAATACCCTGATAAATGAAGGCCAATGTGCCAAAAGCCTTCTTGACCACCCTATCTACCTGTGATGTGACATAAGAAACTCTATACCTGCACTCCTAGATCTCTCCGCTTTACAACAATCCCCAGGCATTCTATGTGAAGGTCCTAGCCTGGTTTGACTTCTCAAAATGCAACGCCTAAAAATTGCAATTCATTAACCATTCTAGAAACATAGAAAATAGGTGCAGGAGTAGGCCATTCGGCCCTTCGAGCTTGCACCTTTCGGGCCTTCAGCCCACTTGCCCAACTGATCAAGATCCTGCTATAATTTTTTTTAAACTATCTTTGCTATCAACAATACCATCCACTTAATTATAATCTGCAAATTTACTAATCATGCCTTGTACATTCTGATCCTAATCTTTGATATTAACTACAAACAGCAATGGGCACAACATTAATCCATGAGTCACACCACTAGTCACAGGTTCCCAGTCCAAAAAACCTTCCATCACATTCTGCTTCCTTCCATGAAGCTAATTTTCTATCCAGTTGGACAGCTCTGTCTGGATCAGAAGTGATCTAACCTTCCAGAGTAGCCTACCATGCAGAACCATATCAAATGCCCTGCTGAGCCAGGGCCATTATCTCCAAACATGCATACTGTTAGCTTAATTGTTGAATAGCATTCCCTATTCTGTCGCATCACCAACGTTAATGATGTGGCTCAGTACAATCGCCCAGGTTAGCTTGCCTTTCTCAAATTAAATATCTACTTCAATGCCGGGTGGTATGTTCAGTTTTTAAGATAAATTCACTTCATTGTAAAAGTGAAAAGTGAAAACCATATTGTAGTGGCGTTGGAATGAGTGATTGGTTAAAAACTGGAAGATGGTGGCAGATATACTTCCCTAAAGGAGAAATGCGAGAGTTTTAGAGCTTTTAATTCCATGGTTATGTCATGAACTGAATTTGCAGAATTTAGCTGCCATGGACATAATTTGAATTTGAATATTCAAGCCTCTGAATTACCAAGCTGACCAAGAGTTTGGGGCCTGTACTACTATCCTCATTCAGAATTCAAAATCCATATCACCCTCAGGATTTCCTTATCCCCTCCCTCTAATTTGTCGACCAATCCCACATTTATCATGACGCAAAACTTGAACAATAAACAGGTAACTTCAACTCAAATAGATTAAAATTAACACATAGCAGAGTTAGCTACTCAAGAAATATGACATTTGGACTACCTGGAATTCAACAACTTTGTACTATATAGGATTCAACTTCAGTTAGTTCAGGAATTGATCATGTGCTATGTCACTCTCTAGGAAGATTGTTTTTGGCTGAAAATGCAGCAAAATGAAGCAGGCACCATTTTCCCCAGACTAATTCAAATACTGTGGAACACACAGCGGCTACATTTTAGATATTAGCTCTTATATGTCTGGCTCCAATCACAATTTATGGCTTGAAAGTAATCGCTGCTAGATACATTTCTTGTAACTTTCACAACACAGACTTTGGATCTGCAGATTAGGGTATAGGTGATCAATGTAGAAATGCCAAGTATTGGAGATACTAAATGCATTTGTTCTTTAGACAATTGTAGTACTATGGAATATTGCCTTTTTCTACACTCAAAATCAGCACTAACCTCTTCCAAATTAGGTATATTATAAATTAAACACAGGTTAAAACTTCTATCCACTTCCTCAAATAATTAACATCCATACAAGATTCCCTCCCATATTAAAAAAAAGTGCTTTAGTAACTCAACAGGTCATCGCTGAAGGACATAGATAGGTGATGTTTCCATTGGGATTCATCTTGAACATTCCTAAATAAAACCCGCCATTAGGTTGAGCTCTTCTTCCGTTGCCTTCATTTCCGGATCTTTTTCTCGGTTAAGGAGTCCTCACCTCCCAGTGATAACCCCTTCTCCCATCTCAAACATTCCTACAAGCATCTGCAGTTCCTTGTTTCTACATTCTCCCTTCCATGTTACCCTGACCAACATGAAAATCCTCATCTCATGGCCTAAATACTGGAACTCCCAATCAAGCAATATGATGAGAGTACCATCATGAGAAAAAACAAAAAAGTTCAATAATATAGTTCAGCACCATCTTCACATGGATAATTAAAAATAAGCAATAAATACCGACCTTACCAGTGATGCTCATACATAGTAAAGACAAAGTAAAATCTGCACCCTGCACTGTCCAGATGAAATTCCAATTAATGACTTCAAATATTAGAATTATTTCCAACAATTGATAAATTAACATAAAGAAAAAACAACCAACATTGCATTGGGAACATACCGTACAAAAACATTGATGTCCTTTAATGCTTATCTGTGCATGCTGGCTTCGGGGAATCCCTATTCTTTACAACACAAATCATTTTACACTTCATGCCAAATGGAAAAAGGTACAACAATTCCTGTGCAGATTATCCCAAATTACACATTTAAAAAATGCTTCTTCTTCATGATTGATTGTGCATACATAGTCTGATTATACTTACATGTTCTAAACTTTTCTTTCAGTGCATCCAGATCTTCCTTGAGAGCAACCTGCATCCAGACCAACCCAACACAAGCTACTACACAAGCAGCTAGCATAACAAATGCACACAGTGGATAACAAATCTTGCAGCATTTCACATAGCCTCCCCTGCAAAACAAAAAGGTTGAAAAGGAAATGGATCACTTGAAGCTCTAAATAAATAACATGTTTGAAACTAGTTAATTTATATAATCTGAATAAACTTGAGCATTGGCTAAAAAAAAAATAATTGCTGTTGGAAATAAAAAGAGAAACTTTAAAAACACACATTTAACGTTTTTAAGTTTCGTTCTGTGAACAAGAGCTTTATTGCTCAGTTAAAATTGCCCTACATACATCAACACTTAAGGAATGCATAATATAACAGGTGGAGAGAGAGGCAGCGGGGGGGGGGGAGATGGAGAAGAGATCATCCACAATTAGTACCGCATTCCTGCCTTCTCCGCATATCCCCTGACCATATCTTTAAGAGTTCTATCTAAATCTCTGTTGAAAGCATCCAGAGAATTGGCCTCCACTGCCTTCTGAGGCAGAGAATTCCATAGATTCACAACCCTCTGTGTGAAAAAGTTTTTCCTCATCTCCATTCTAAATGGCTTACCCCTTATTCTTAAACTGTGGCCCCTGGTTCTGGATTTCCCACAACATCAGGAACATGTTTTCTGTCTCTAACGTGTCCAAACCCTTAATAATCTTATATGTTTTAATAAGATCCCCTCTCATCCTTCTAAATTCCAGAGTATGCAAGCCCAGCCGCTCTATTCTATCAACATATGACAGTCCCATCATCCCAGGAATTAACCTCGTGAACCTACACTGCACTCCCTCAACAGCAAGAATGTCCCTCAAATTTGGAGACCAAAACTGCACACAATATTGTTGATTAAAAGGGTCATGACTATATTCTGAAATAGGCATTTCAGAACTGAAACACTGTGCAGGTCTGCAATTGAAGAACGATAGGCTGAAGGGACCAGATGTTGAACAGATTATATCCTAAAAAACTATGGGTAAGGGTGCTGAGGAACTTTAGACGGTAAGGTAAACAAACATTGTTCTCATGGTACAGTTTTGTCAACACAATCTGTCGAATTCAAACAATTGGGACATTGGTGGCCTTTCAATCAACATTTTTGGTAGAATTTTAACCTCATTTTAAATCGCATTTTAATCTACATTGCTTCGTCTACATGCTACCGAGTTACATAACGCTTGTTCGAGTTACAAGGCCTCATCCTGCGCTCTTTCTTACTTTGCGAACAGGGAGCCGGTGGCGGGTTCGGCGAACTCGTCGAAATCAGAGGTGGATTCCGAATCGGAGGCCGTGGGCTCGGTCCTCAGCAGTAACTGGTGCCCGGAGCTCTTCTTCGGCTTTTTTTTCTTGCCGTCGGCGGTGAGACCGATGAGCGCGTTAAGCTCCTTTCGCTTCTTCATCTTCTTCTGCGGGGTCGCCGCTTTGTACTGCACATCCAGCTGCCCGTGCTTGCTCTCCAGTTTGCAGCGGTTCCTGACCCAACATATAACCCAAGAGGCAGGGGGGGTGAGGGGAAGAAGTGAGGCGGCCTGCAAGTCAACAAGCGCGCAGTAGCCGCCGCAGGTAGCAGCTCATTGCCCTGGGCACTGCTCCTCGCTGCAGCCGCACTGGCGGCACCAACGCGGCGGCGGAGGAGGGAGGGAGGGAGGGAGGGAGGTGGCAGCGGCCGGCCGGCCGACCGGCGACCCCGTGACGCGCAGTGCGCGACGTCGGCAACCTGACGAAATGTCGGTCTGTCAGATGCTGGAGTAACTCAGCGGCTCCATCTCCATCTCCATCTCCGGAGAGAAGGTAAACACAAAATGCCGGAGTAACTCAGCGGCTCCATCTCCATCTCCACCTCCATCTCCATCTCCACCTCCGGAGAGAAGGTAAACACAAAATGCCGGAGTAACTCAGCGGCTCCATCTCCATCTCCGGAGAGAAGGTAAACACAAAATGCCGGAGTCACTCAGCGGGACCGACAACTTCTCCGGAGAGAGAGAGGGAATGGGTGACGTTTCGGGCCGAGACCCTTCTTCGACGTGGAGTTTCGGTGAGGTCGCTGCTCCGGGAAAAAAGAAAAAAAAAACGCAATATCAACAGTGACAGAATGCCGGTAAACTCCCTGTTCTGAATGTGAAACTTCGGCTCGGAGAGGTCGCTGCCCAGGGACCAAAAAGCCCCCACAATTTCAGTAGCGAACAATTTCAGATCTTGTCTATGTGGAGTTTGCACGTTCTCTCCGTCGCTTTCCCCCCACGTTTTCACGATTTGCGGTTTAATCGACCATTGGGAGAAGTTGATGGAAATGGGAAGAGGAGAGTGGGTTGTCGAGATTAGGGAAAGACTAGTATAGTCGCTTGGAGACATGCTGTCTTCTGCTATAGCTCCTAAGGTTGTAGGTTTCATATTTCCCACTGCCCAGAACTAATGTACAATTCAATTGTTGTATACCATCAGTGTAGTGGACTCAGAGTTGTCTGTTAAAGAACGAGGCAGACACGAAGTTTGTCCGAAATACTGGTTCTTCCACACTAACTCTCCTCACTCACCAACTTGCCAAGCGATTAACCCTTAAATACTGCCCAGGGGCACCCATAACCAAACCGTGACCCCTGTATCTCATCACCGACACACGAGACCCCCCCCACCCAGGAGCCGAAGGTCATTTACAGTGCGTGGCGCATCACCCAATGCCGCCACGTTATCCCCCCCCCCCACCCCCGGAACCGGAGGCACAAAAACGGACGGGCAGCCGAATGAGGCTGCAGGACCTCGTACGTACGTCCCCGGTCGGACGATATGTCCAGCGGTATCCCGAAACGGGCAACCAAATAGGCCACCAGGGCACGCACGCATGACATGGTCGAGGTTTCGACAAGCGGGATGGCCTCCAGCCACCGGGTGAAACAGTCCACCATCGTAAGCAAGTGTGAAAGGCAGCGGCCACACGATATCCACATGGACATGGTCGAAACGTCGGCGAGGCACTGCAAAATTTGAACTGGCGCCCGGACGTGCCGCTGAACCTTCGATGTTTGACTGGGAATGCACGTCCGGGCCCAATGACCGACCTGCTTCCACAATCCGTGCCATACAAATCTTGCAGCAATCAATGCCACCGTCGCCCGGATGGATGGGTGGGCCAAACCATGAATGGCGTCGAAAACCCGACAACGCCAGGCTGCCGGAACAATAGACCGCGGCTGCCCCGTGGAGACGTCACACAGGATGGTGATGCCATCGGAACCCAAAAGCACGTCCTCGAGCACCAGCGCTGTGATGGCAGTTTGGTACGCCCTCATCTCCTTGTCCGCTAGCTGTGCCGCTGCCAAAGCGGAGTAATCGGTTCCTGGGGACGCGTCGAGAACGGCCATAACAGCCGGGCGGGACAAGGTGTCCGCGACCAGGCTATTTTTCCCGGAGATGTGCCAGATGTCCGTCGTGAACTCGGAAATAGCGGTGATGTGGGGCTGCTGCCGAGTGGACCAAGGGTCGGTCACATTAGCAAAGGCGAAAGTGAGGGGCTTAAGGTCAGTAAACGCAACGAAGTTCCAGCCGTCCAGGAAATAACAGAAATGCCTCACAGCCAGGTATAAAGCGAGCAGTTCCCGGTCGAATCTGCTGTAGTTATGCTCCGCCAGGTTGAGTTGGCGGTTCAAAAAAGCAAGAGGCCGCCATTGACCGTCTACAAACTGTTCCAATACTCCATCAACCGCAGAGTCATCCACAGTTAGTGCTGTAGGGGCATCGACCCGCGGATGTACCAGCATCGTCGCCCGAGCCAATGCTTCTTTCGCCCACTCGAAGGCTGCCACGGCATCGTCAGTCCACTGCACGTCCCGCACAAATCGGTGGTAGAACTGTATCATTCCGATGAATTCCTGCAAGAACCGCACTGTGGATGACCGTGGAAACCGGCGAATGGCATCCGCCTTGTCTGGTAGAGGCACCGCACCGTGCTGCGTCACACGATGGCCCAAGAAGTCGATGGCCCGAAACCCGAACTAGCACTTATCCAGATTTAATACCAACCCGAATTCGCTCACGTGCTGGCACAACAACCGGAGGTGGGCGCAATGATCCAGATAAATGAAGACAAAATCCAGCCCCCATCCCACAGTGTCCATCAGGCGTTGGAATGCCTGTGCGGCGTTCTTAAGGCCGAAGGGCATACGCACAAATTCGAAAAGCCCGAATAGGGTGGTGATAGCCGTTTTGGGCACATCCTCCGGTCGCACGGGGATCTGATTGTACCCCCTGACCAGGTCGATTTTGGAGAAGAATTTAGCTTCAGCTAGATGGGCATAGAAGTCCTGAATGTGTGGGACGGGGTACCGGTCTGCAATCGTTGCGTCATTCAGGCGGCGGTAGTCACCACAAGCCCTCCAGCAGCCGGAGACCTTGGGCACCATGTGCAAAGGGGAGGCACATGGCCTGTTTGATCGCCGGACAATTCCCACTGCTTCCATCTTTTCGAACTCCGCCTTCGCAAGCCGGAATCTGTTGGGGGCGATGGTCCCGAAGTCAGAATGTGATGTTGGACTCCATGCTTCGGGTTGATCAAGTCGAACTGAGGGGTCAGGATAGCCGGGTACTCTGCCAAAATTTGTGCGTAAATATTGTCCACCGCCGCCATCAGGTTGCGAATTGGCACAGCAGATGCAGCAGGGCGCAAGGAGATTGCCTCGAGCATAGAAGCGTGAACAAGGCGCTGTCCCCTCACGTCCACCAGCAGAGATTGCGTCCGGAGAAAATCTACACCCAACAATGGCTGGGTCAAGTCTGCCACTGAAAATGACCAAGAAAAATGGCAGGCGCCAAATAACGCAGGTATGGTGTGGACCCCATACGTCCATATGGGGCTGCCATTCGCAGCAGTAACTAAGGACCCCACTTACCGGCACTCGTGTCCATCCTGGACGGGGGCACCACTGACTTCGGCCCCGTATCAACCAAAAATCTTCGGCCCGAACGCCGGTCCCAGGCGTAAAGGCAGTGAACTTTGCCGACCGCTGCGGTGATTACCGGCAGCCGGCCCCGGCGTTTCCCAGAAACGCACAGGGTGGGTGGCATTTGCGGGCAGCCGAGCCCCATCGCTGGTGGTAAAAGCACCACTCTCCTTTAAGGGCTTCCCCTTTAAGGGCAGGCTCCAGATGCTCGTGGAGCCCCTGGTGGGTGTGGCTCTAGGCCTCTGCGTCTTCCAGGGCACTGTGAACACCCGATCCAGCTGTCCCACTTCCTGCTGTCTGGACAGCCATAGCTCGTCGGCATGCTCCGCTAGAGCCTGGGGGTTTTCAAAACCTACCCCAGCGAGGAGTGGGCAGATGTTGTCTGGAAGCTGTTGCAGGTAGGCATTTTCAAAAAGCATGCAGTGGTGATGGCCATCCGTGAACGAGAGCATCTCGCTCATTAGGGCCGATGGTTTACAGTCGCCGAGCCCACCCATGTTGTAAATGCGGGCCGCTCGCTCCATCCGACTGAGGCCAAAGGTATGGAGCGGCAACGCCTTCGGACCGCCATATTTATCGGCCGCTGGTTGATCCTGCAGGAAGGGGATGATTCGCCTGGCCATTTCTTGGTCGAGCGCACCGACCACATAATGGTAGTGGGTTCATTCGTTTGTTACCCCTGCGATCGAAGAATTGGAATTCGGTCTGCTGACGCTGCTGAGTTGGGCCTGGTTGTCATCAACGGCAGCGTAGAGATAAGTTTTGGCGCAGCGCATTTTTCTTCCAGAATATCTATTCTGGACGTCGGGGTCACCAAATGTAGCGGAGTTGTCTGTTAAAGAACGAGGCAGACACGAAGTTTGGCCGAAATACTGGTTCTGTATTCTACACTAACTCTCCTCACTCACCAACACTGTGTGTGCGATTAGCCCTTAAATACTCCAATGGGCACCTGTGACCCCTATACCTCGTCATCGGGACACGTGATCCCCCCCCCCCCCCGAGCCGAAGGATATGTACAGTGCATACCCCATCACCCAGTGCCGCCACACCAGAGTATTATATATTTCATCATTCTTTTTCAATATTTTTGAAAACTTCAAAGTGATCGCATCACTAGTCACGTCTTCCCATTCCCAACCCTTTCCATTCAAGTCACTCCCTTTGCACATTCTTCCCTTCCCACCCAAGCCAACCCCAACTCCCTACTGTTACTTTTCCTGCAACTGCAAGGGATGTAACCTGTGCCCCTACACCTCCTCCCTCTCCTCCATCCATGGAGGTTAGTAGCCCTTCCAGCAGAGGTGGAGAGGAACATGCACCTCTTTGCCTACTACATTTAATGCAGATGGTGTGGATTTGGTAGATCCCTGCCTCTGTCGAAGGGTAGCATTTGTGAAAGGGCATGCAATGTCTTCTGATGTATTGGCCTTTTGATGTGACCGAATCATATATGCACCACACACACAATCTCTTCAAAACGTTGAAAGGGGTAGTGCAAGGTGTTTTTAATGATGTAGTAGAAGTTACCAGAGGAGGATCCATTTAACGTGGGGGGTGTAATAATTCAAGATAAAGTCAAGGTGTGTTCTGTATTTCTCCTGATTTGGATGAGAGCTGAAGTGTAAGAAATGGAACAGGTGCAGTTATTCTGGCAGAGAGGAAGCTGTGGTTAAAGAAAAATGAAAATCCCAGTATCTGCAGTTTCACCTGTCTTCATTTGCCTGCCTGGCTTATATTCTGTATTGTATACATACTTTTAACATGCCATTTGTTCCATTGCTGATTGCTCTTTATTGATTGTTGCTCCTCATTCATTGGAAATATTTACAATGGTCTTTAACTTCACTCATGGCTATTGAGTCACATTAAGGCGTTTTGTATGTTTGGTGCTTTGCGTCCTTCATAATAGATTCAATCTGTCATTATACTGCCCACATAGTTTGTCTGGCTCGTCTTGTGTTTTCTGTTGTGCTTTCCCTCCTGATTTTGCCATCATCTCGAACCTGCTGTGATATTGTATCTGTTTTCTAACTGAAATGTAGGAACCAGAAGGGCATCAGCACTTTGTTCTGGCACACTCCACTTGGGTTTGCCAGGCAGGATTCACTCCTGCATCCATTTTGATGTTGTTATTGTTGAATATTATGGTTATTCCTGATAATTCCATTATTTTATTTGTCAGTGCACAACTCATTTCCTACCACATTTTGTACCTTTCCTTCCATTTTGTTCAACATTCTGGTATTAAGGTGATCGATTCCTGGGAATCTATTGAGGACAATTTTGCCTATCGAAAGATTTCACTGCATTTGTAATGAAGCTAAAAGGACAGTGCTGGAGTAACTATTCAGGTCAGGAGAACATTTCAGGTCGAGACCCTTCTTCAGACATTTATTTTCTTGCATATTTATTCAGATTTATTTATTAGAATATACACCATTAGAATGAACTGTTTGTCCAAGAATTTCACATGTGTCTCTTCCTATTTCCTCCCTCCTTTTAGACGTGTGGACCATTTCTTCTATCCCTTTTCCCATATGCTTTTTCCCAAAAAAGCAATTATTTGTACATCCTGTAGGGATTGTGTATTTTTGTCTCTTGGTTTTGGACTCCTCTGTAAGTGAATTAATTTAAAACCAGGATGCATAACTACAGAAACAAACTCAAAATTGCTGAACATGTTCACATTTTTTAAAGTTCTCTGTTAGGCCATCTTAAAACTTTCTCCATTTTCTGAAAATATGCTACCAATTTGTTCATTAATTCCCATTTACTTGATCTCTGTGTAAATCTCGTTTGTATAATCCAAACAAAGCGTAATACTCAACTGTTGAGTCCATTATTAATGTTTAAAGTTCAGGTCCCAGACATACATCTCAGAATTTTGTTAACCTCTTCATTTGTTTTAAATGATTAGTTCATCGGGCTCTGAGATCCGTTTGCAGTCACTTTTTCGTTTTTTTTTAAATTGTGTTAATTCAGATTTTCTGAACAAAGTGAATCGCCTTGCATGTATCTGTTGCAAAAAGGTGTGGTAGAAAGAAGAATGGTAATGAGCAACAGAAAAACCTGTCCACTGAAGAAGCTCCTTAAAAGTCCTGATTCATGAAGTTGACAGTCATGTTTAACATTGTAACTTTAAAATATTTTAACTGCCTTTTGTCATTTAACACTTAACTGATGAAAGGTTTTCAACACTTGTGAAAGAGGTTTCTATTGATAAATGGAAGCACACCTTCAACATCGCCACGTATCCTGATTCAAAGTCCAATAAATTAGCTAAATGTGGCAGATGTTACAGGGATGATCCATAAACTTTGAACTCATTCACAAATTGTTTTATGGTATCTTAGTAAATATAAAATTATTGCCTGGTAATGAAAATAAAATTTTATTTTATTATTGCTGATTGGTTTTGTTGAATAAATAGTGATATAGTTGAATAAAGTGACAACTTAGCCATGACTAATTGCAATGAAAAATCCTCAGATGTATTGGAAACGGAAAATGAAAAGCATGTTATTCAGCATTTGAAAGTAAATGCAAACGGGATCATATTAGTCCTCAATCGTCGTCTAACAATATGAGAAGATTTTTACTTTCTAGTTGTAAATCTTAGCTGTGTCGTATATTTAAATGAAGTAAATATCTTGTTAACTGATTTAAGTCAAACTAAATATCCTTCATATGTAAGCGATCCACATTCACACTATCGGCATTCATGCACTATAATGAACACACAAATGAAAGCTAATCTAATATATTTAATTTAAATTTGATTATTGACGAACAAAGAATGTTACAGCTTGACCACAGCACCAATAATCTGAAATTATTCCGTGAGCAATGTTAGTGCAAATTGGTTTCTGATGTACAATGTGTTAATATCCTTAGAGTTATTAAATTCATAATTTTCCATTATTAGGATCCTGGATAATAAACATTGATGTATCAATATTTTGTATCCATTGTGGGATTTTTGTTTCCATTGTGTAATTTTTACTTGTTCCAGCCATATTCCAGATATTCCCAGTGTCCCATTAATGGTTTATCTCCTTTCATTGTGCATCATATACAATACAATACCGTTTATTGTCATTTGACCCTCAAATGAAGTTCAAACAAAATTTGGTTTCTGCAGTCATACAACAAGAAAAGAACCAAGACATACACCAACACAATTTACACAAACATCCATCACAGTGAATCTCCACCTCACTATGATGGCAGGCAAAGTAATTGTCTCTCCTCTGCTCTCCATTTTTCTCCCGATGTCAAAGCCCCGGCGGGCAATGGCAAGTCCTTAGGCCATTAAGGTCGCGCCAGGCCCTGTTGGGTGCTGGCAAGTCCCACGGCCGATTAAGCGGCACCGGGCGATGTAAGGCCCCACTCCGGGTCGCCTTCAACCCCGCAACTCGGGCGGGAGAAGTCGCCGTTGCGGGAGCTCCGAAAAGCGGGTCTCCCACCAGGGACCCAAGAGCTCCCGATCTCACCGTCCACCGGACCTGCTGCTGGAGCCTCCGAAGCTCCGGAGTCGGGCCGCAGCAACACGCCACCACAGCTCTCCACGCTCAGAAGCCAGCCAGCCCCACGATGGTATGTCCGCAGGCTCTGCGACTGGAGCTCCCAGGTTGTTCCGGTTGGAGGCCGCTCCACGGTGCTAGTCAATGAGGTTAATTAATTTTGCTGTTAATCATTGCATGTTTTGCACAAGCTCAAAATGCTTTCAATTTAACTTGATGTGCTTTAATCCTTTTGTATTCTAAATCACATTATTTTTTATTTTAAAAAGTATTAATTTTTATTTCATTCAATTTTGATTTTTTTCCTCTTGACATACCTAACGAAGCTTTTACTATGCTCCTTTATATTCTTTGCAAGCTTAACTTCGTACTTCATCCCTGGAATTCTCTGTGACTCTCTGAAATTCTCTGTCACAGAAGGTAGTTGAGGCCAGTTCATTGACTACATTTAAGAGGGAGTTAGATGTGGCCCTTGTGGCTAAAGGGATCAGGGGGTATGGAGAGAAGGCAGGTAAGGGATACTGAGTTGGATGATCAGCCATGATCATATTGAATGGCGGTGCAGGCTCGAAGGGCCGAATTGCCTACTCTTGCACCTACTTTCTATGTTTCTATCTTTTCTCCCCGTATTGCCTTTTAGTTACCTTCTATTGATCTTTAAAAGTTTCCAAATCCCCGCTCATCTTTGCTATGTTCTACGTCTTCTCTTTTATTTATATACTGTCTTTGACTACCCTTGTCAGCCCCAGTCCCCTCTTACTCCCCTTAGAATCTTTCTTCCTCTTTGGAATGAAAAGATCCTGCATCTTCTGGGTTATTCCAAGAAATACCTGCCATTGCTGTTCCACTGTCATCCCTGCGAGGGTCCCTTTCCAGTCAACTTTGGCCAGCTCCTCCCTCATGCCTCCATAGTCCCATTTGTTCAACTGCAATACTGACACCTCCGATTTTATCTTCCCCTCTCAAATTGCAGATTAAAACTTATCATATTATGGTTACTACCTCCTAAGGGAACTCGAGGTAAAGGAACCATTATCAAATCTGGTTCATTACAGAAAACTAAATCCAGAATTGCCTTCTCCATGGTAGGCTCCAGCACAAGCTGCTCTAAGAATCCATCTCGGAGGCATTCTACAAACTCATTTTCTTGGGGTCCAGTACCAACCTGATTTTCCCAGTCTACGTGCATGTTGAAATCTCCCATAACCACCGTAGCATTACCTTTGTTACATGCTAATCTTAACTCCTTATACAATTTGCATCCTATCTCCAGGCTACTGTTTGGAGGCCTGTAGATAACTCCCATGAGGGTCTTTTTACTCTTCTTTCCACAATGACTCTACATCTTCTAATTCTATGTCGCCCCTGGCAAGAGACTGAATTTCATTCCTTAGCAACAGAGCCACCCCACCCCCTCTACCCACCAGTCTGTCTTTCCGATTGGACGTATAACTTGTATATTCAGTTCCCAGCTCTGATCCTCTTTCAGCCATGTCTCTGTAATTCCCACAACATGATGCTTACCAATTTTTAACTGAGCCTCAAGCTGATCCACTTTATTTCTTATACTTTACGCATTCATATATAACACTTTTAATTTGGTATTCACCTCCCCTCTCACACCAGTTGATATTTCACCTGACCTTACTCCTTTATCCCTTCTTGAACTTTCCATCCCATTAATTCACCTCATATAGTCAAGATTCCAAATCCAGATCTATAATATCTGAGTTTTTAATTCTAAATTTAAAATATTGCAGGGCTTACTTCAATATTTCACAGTCTGCATATACTGCCAACTATTCTAGAATCAGACACATTAACCAGACACATTGTGTCACTCAATAACACACTTCCATCTCAGAGGACAAGGTGGTGCATAATCAATGATACCAACACCTCACCACAATATAGTCAGATTTTAAGCAACAAGGACAGAGACTGTTCAAGGACACCCAAAACCAATAAAGGAGATATTAACTTCCTCACACCTCATTTTTCCCTCATCGAAAAATATCCTCTGATTTACAAACTGATGATTATGTAACAACAAACATCCTCACCCTCTCACTACAATTTCTGTTCGCCAAGAATTGCAACGTAGAAGCTTATAAAGATTAAGAAATACTGTTACATAATTGAACATCGTCGCACACCAGACCAGACCCTTAAACTCTACATAACTCACAGGTTAGTTTACACCCAGGTTCTGTGCATGACCAGTTTTGTATAAGAGAGCCTTGTACCACATCACTCTGTAGGCTTTATAATCAATTGAAACACAAAACCCACTTTACTCAATTAAACATTCCACCTAAATCAGTCAGCAAATGACCCCTATAAATAATTTTGGAATATGAGAAAATTGCTCTGCTGCTGAATGGGGCACATAATATATGTTAGTTGGAGCCAAATTGGAAGTATAAAAATACAAACTACCCACGTTTACACCAAAAAGAATAGATTAAAAAAAGTGGTTTTAATGTTTTGTGGAATTTAGTTTGTCTACACCAAAAAGGACTGAAACTCAGTTAGATTACAATTAAAGCATAATTTTCAGTCTGTCCCCACAATATCAAAGGACCAATGAAAAAAGTGCAGAACACATTTAACTTGATATTCAAAATGAAATTGTACAACTATCAGGTGAGAATAAACAGATTAAAGCACTTTTCTCTTGTAAAATGCCGAATGAAAGATGATCCTATAGAAATAAAATTATGGTCTGATTGGACGAACATAGACAAAATGTTTCTGCATGTGACATCCATCAATATAAGATATCGGTAAATCCACTAAAAAGGCTATTTGCTCACAGCAATGAAATTTGTCACATTTGATAATTCAAGCAAAAAAAAAATCTTATATGCTTAAATGGAAACTTGAAAATGGCAAGGGATAAAAGAGAATATGATTCTGCTGAGAGCAAAATAAAGCATAGCAAGGAGAAGCTGATGGTGAGAAAAAGCTATCTGGCCTAGTAGGCCATTTCCATTTTGTATAATTTGAATTATATATACGGCATATGAAAAAATATTTTAGTTTACTAATCATCACATATATTTCTTTAAATTGTGTGGTTGCATCAAACAAAAAAATCACTTAATAATTAGCTGCCTCTCTGATCTCTTGTTCTTATCTATCAACTAGACTAAGTGGGACCCATTGGGTCCCTATCACGCGGAAGGCCTGGTCCCCCAACTCATTCCATTTCCCAATGCAATATTCCTCCACTCACCCATAGCCCCCAACTGTGCAGGTGCAGCTCATTTCCCCTCATCCCCCAGAACGCCCTCCTTCTCTCCACCCTCCCTCTTCTTTCCACATTCCTCCTCCCCTCCCCAATACCTCCCTCCCTCTCCTTTCCCCTACCCTCTGTCATTCCCTCCCTCCATAACATCACTCCCCTCCCTACCCCCCTCCTATCCCTTTATCCCCCATCTCCCCAAACCCCTATCCCCCCCCCCACTATCTCTCCTCACCTCTCCCCTACCCTCCTCTCCCTCTATTCCCCACTCCCTACTTCCCCCACTCCTCCCTCCTCTTCCTCTATTCCCTCTCCTCCCCCAGTCCCTCCTCACCTCCTCCCTCTTCTTTCCCCTCTCCTACCCTCCCCAGTCCCTCCCTCACCTCTCCTTATCCCCTACCCCCAGTCACTCCCTCCCTCCATAACACCTCTCCCCTCCCTACCCCCTCCTCTCTTTCTATCACATCAGTGGTGGGGAAGATTCTGGAGTCGATCATCAAAGATGTAATACAAGCGCATTTGGATAGCAGTAACAGGATCGGTCCAAGTCAGCATCGATTTACGAAGGCGAGATCATGCTTGACAAATCTTCTGGAATGTTCTGAGGATGTAACAAGTAAAATGGACAAGGAAGAGCCAGTGGATGTAGTGTACCCGGACTTTCAGAAAGCCTTTGATAAGGTCCCACATAGGATATTAGTGAGCAAAATTAGTCAAGTCAAGTCAATTTTATTTCTATAGCACATTTAAAAACAACTCTCGTTGACCAAAGTGCTTTACATCAGTGCAGGTACTAACGTGCTACATACAGTGGTACATAGATCTAACAATACATACATAAATATATACATACAGCGCTCCTTCAGAGGACCTGAAGAAACGCTTGTGAGTAGAAATAAGTTTTAAGTTTATACTTAAAGGAGTCGATGGAGGGGGCAGTTCTGATGAGAAGAGGGATGCTGTTCCACGGTCTAGGTGCTGCAACCGCAATAGCACGGTCGCCCCTGAGCTTATACCTGGACCGCGGGATAGTCAGTAACCCCAAGCCAGCCGACCCGAGGTAAAATGGTGGGTTAGCAGATTTTGGATGTAGCGGTGGCGGCAAGCCCGTTAACCTTTCTGTACATAAAGGAGGAGATTGAAATTGATTCTGAACCCATGGCATTGGGGGTAGGGTATTGACATGGATAGAAAATTGGTTGGCAGACAGGAAACAAAGAGTAGGGATTAACCCCAAAGCTGGGTGGCAGTGTGAACTGTGAAGAGGATGCTACAAGGATCCAGGGTGACTTGGACAGGTTGGGTGATTGGGCAGATGCATGGCAGATGCAGTATAATGTCAAGTTTCATCTTTAAGATCAGACAATGGCACAAATTTTATCGGACGGAAAGCGAATTGAGAGAAGCACTCAATGGCTTGAATCAGGATAAGATCCAGAGTTCTGTGCTTCAGCGAGGGATAAGGTGGAACTTTAACCGGAAGGAAAAAAAAGAAGAGAGCCCATGGTCAAAGAGTTAGAGAAAGGGGATTAAGAGATAGACCGTAGAAAAGAGAAAAAAGAAAAGAGAGAGAGAAAAAAAGAAAAGCCAGTTACTATATTATAAACATCACGCAAAAGGAATTTACCAACTCGATAGTTTTTCATCCCCCTTTGCAAAGGCCCAACGTCGGTACCTTTTGGAGCTACTCTTGCACCCTATCTTTGTAGCAAATCTATACATGCAGACCACATCTAAGAGAATCGATCTGTTTTTCCTGCCAGGCGGAGTCACATATCTTCCAGATGTAATGCTTCAAACATAGTTGAAATCCACATATTTACTGTTGGTATAGGGCATTTTTCCAGAATTTTAAGATGATCTTTTTTCCTATTAATAAGCCGTATTCAAATAGATTCTTTTGAAACACATTTAATTCAGGGCTACCTTCTGTTATTCCAAAAAAAATCCAATCTGCCTTTGGTGTCAGTTTTATTTTAAATAGTTTTGTAAAGATTTCAAAGATTTAAATCCAACATTTTTGAATTTTTGTGCAAAAGACAAATGAGTGCGCTATCGTAGCTTCTTGAGATTGGCATTCATCACAAATAGGTGAGACGTTGGGAAAAGGTTTACTTAATTTAGTTTTTGAATAGTATAATCTATGTAAGATTTTAAATTGTATTAAAGTGTGTCTTACGTTAATTGAACATTTATGCACATTTAGTAAGTGTTCTTTCCACCTTTCTTTGGAAATTTTTATACTTAATTAATTTTCCCAGTCTCTTCTGATACCTTCAGTTGTTGGTATTTCTGCATTTAGAATAATATTATATATATATGAGATTAAATTTGCTGATTCAGCCAGTAAATCTGATGGCATATTGTGAAATTCTTGTGCATATTTTTTCAGATAATCACATATTTGGAAATATTTAAAATACTGAGTGTTACCCAAATTGTATTTTAGTTGTAATTGTTCAAATGGTAATAGTTTTCCCCTTTCATACAAATCTCCCAAAGTTTTAATTCCTGCTTTTTTCCATTGTATAAATGCTTTATCTATAATTGAGGGTTTAAACAAATGGTTTTTAGAGATAGGAGATAGGAGAGATAAGTTTCTTAATTTTAAGTTATATTTTATTTGTTTCCAAATTCTGCTTGTACTATGTATAATTGGATTTTTGTTGTAATTTGTATTATTCAACATCATTGGTGAAAGAAGGATCGCTCCAATATTACAAGGGGAGCAGTCCTCTTTCTCCATAATAATCTACTCCGGTTGCTGGGTAGAGTTATCCAGCAATTGAATCATATTTCTAATATTTACAGACCAATAGTAATACATGAAATTAGGGAGTGCTAATCCCCCTACTGCTTTGGGTTTATTCAAGTGTGATCTTTGTATTCTATGGGACTTATAATCCCAAATAAAATTTGTAATATCTGAGTCCAATTTAAAAAAAAAAAACTTTTTTGGTGGGTATATTGGGATTGATTGGAACAGGTATAGAATTTGTGGTAGAAAAATCATTTTTATGGCGTTTATTCAGCCTATTAAGGACATCGGAAGTGTTTTCGAATATTTAATTAAATTATGTAGTTTCTTAAGTACAGGGTTGTAGTTTGCATTAAACATGTCTTGATATCTTCTAGTGATTTCAATGCCCAAGTATTTAAATTTTTCCCTAGCTATTTTAAAAGGAAACTGTAAGAGATGCGTAGGATCTTTTGGATTTATTGACGAGATTTCACTTTTATTCCAATTTATTCTACAACCTGAAAATGATCCGAAATCCTCGATTAAGTTTAAAATATTGGGTATAGTGATATGAGGTTTTGTGATGTACACAAGTACATCATCAGCATATAATGATATTTTATTGTTTGAATATTTTGTATTATATCTATGGATATTCGGATGAGTTCTAATTCTTTCCGCTAGTGGTACAATTATAAGGGCAAATAACAATGGTGATAATGAACAACCTTGTCTATTACCCCTTGACAGTTGAAATTTCGTAGATAAAATATTATTTAGTTAATATTCTGGCCGTTGGCTTATTATATAATAATTTAATCCATAGAATAAAATTCTCTCCCAGTTGAAATTTTGGCAATACCTTAACCATATAATTCCATTCAACCTGATCGAATGCTTTCTCTGCGTCCAGTGAAATAATTGCTAGTTTTTGATCTTCAATTTGGTGTGAATGCATTATATTGAGCAGACGTCTCAAATTATTAAATGATTGTCTCTTAGGGATAAACCCCGTTTGATCCGGATGTATTAATTTACTGGCGTACTTACTTAATCTTCTAGCTAATATTTTCACTAATATTTTTTGATCTGTGTTTAACAACGCAATAGCTCTATATGATCCGGGTTTTTTCACATTTTATCTTTCTCAAGTATTAATGTAATCGTAGATTTTGCTAGTGTATCAGGTAGTATTTGTTCTTTAAAGGCATGTGTATACATTTTCTGTAGGCGTGGTGTAAATATGTCATAAAAGATAAATCCGTCAGGACCTGGTGTTTTTCCATTTTTTAATGAGATTATTGTTTCTTCTATTTCCTTATTTGAGATTTGTGCTCCCAATTCCTCTTGTTCCTGCAACTCTAGTTTAGGAAGATTACAATTATCCAAGAACTCAGTAACTTTATTGGTGACTGTTGATGTTTTTGATGTATACAAATTCTCATAAAATTGCACAAATCTTTTATTACTATCATTCAGTAATTTTAATACTTCCCCTCTATCTGATTTGATCTTTGAGATCGTATGTTCCTTTTCTCATTTTTTTAACTGACATGCCAGAAATTTATGGGGCTTATCCCCAAATTCAAACTGTTCCTGTCTTGTAATTTTGAATAATCTTATAACTTTCTCTGATAGTAATTTATTTAATTTAAAGTTTAATATTACCTAGACCAAGTGCAGACACGTTGGGTCTGTTCCCCCAACGTGCGGTTGTGGGTGGGGGGGCAGCATATCGTGTCACACACACTAACTACCACCCCGCACACATGCTAACTACCCTCCTTGATATTATATTAATATTATTAATTTGCCCCTGTTACCACATAACCGCCCAATCGACTGACACATAGCCCCCAACTCACAGGCGTGCTTGGGGGAGGGGGGTAGAGAGTGAGGGCAGAGAGAGAATGGGTGGTGAGACAGAGAGAGAGGGGCAGAGACAGAATGGAGAGGGGGGTGGGAGGAGAGGATGGGTGTGTGGTGGGTGAGGGTGGAGGGTGGGGAGGTAGGGGAGATGGAGAGGGGGGTTGGGGAGGGGGTGATGGGGAGGGTGGATGGGGAGAGAGTGAGGACGGCGACCAACAACCCCACCCGTACGAGTCGGGGAGGGGGAATGGATAGAGAGGAGGGGGTTGAGGATGGGGGAGGGGAGGAGTGCGGGAAGGCGTTTAGGAGGAGACAGAGGGTGGGGGATGGGAGGTGGGGGGTAGTGGAAGGGGTGGGGGGGAGGGGGTTGGTGGGGGGGAGAGTAGGGTGGTGGGTTGGGTGTGGGAGTGGGGGGGAGGGGGTGGTGTGGGTGGAGTGGGGTGTGGGAGAGGGGGTGTGAGGGGGAGGTGGAGGGGTGGGGATGGAGAGTGTGGGGGTGGAGGTTGGGATGGGGTGGTGTAAGGGTCAGAGGGGTGGGGTTTTGTGGTGTATGGGGGTGGGGGTAGGGTAGGGGGGTGTGTGGGGTGGGGGGAGTGTGAGGGGGGTTTGAGACGGGGGGGGGGTGGGGAGTGGGTATAGTGAGGGGTGGTGTGTGAGGGGTGGGGGGAGGTGTGGGTGAGGTAAGGGAGTGGGGGAGGGGAGGTGTTGAGGGAGGATGAGGGGGAGGGGTGTGGGGGTGAGAGAGTGGACGGGGAGTGAGGTGGTGTGGAGTGGGAGAGTGGGGTGGGGGTGTTGTGGTGGTGTGTGTGAGGTGGGGTGTGTGAGTAGGGGGGTGGGTGAGAGAGTGGGGGTGGGGGTGGGTGGGTGTAGGGTAGTGGGGGGTGGGGTATGGGGTGTGAGGGGGTATGTGGGTGATTGGTGTGTGGGGATTGGGGGGGGGGGTGTGGGTAGCGGGTGGGGTGTGGGGGGTGTGTGGGTGGGGTGAGGGGAGGTGGGGTGGGGGTGGGACCCCCCCGTCCCCGTGGGTGTGGTGTGGGGGGAGTGTGGGGGTTGGGGAGGAGGCGGGGGTGTGAGGGGTCAGGGTGGGGGGGTATGTGGGTTGTGGGGGGGGGGGGTGGGGGTAGTGTGGGGGGGGTGTGGCGGGGGTGTGGGGTGGGGGTGTGGTGGGGGTGGAGTGGGTGGGTGGGGTGGGGGTGGGTGAGGGAAGTGGTGAGAGGTGGGGGCGGGGATGGGGGTGGGGAGGGGGGTGGAGTGAGGGGTGGGGGGAATGGAGAGAGAGAAGGGGTTGGGAGGAGGGAGGGGAGGGTGACGGGAAGGGGAGACCGAGGGGGGAAGAGAGTAGGAGGGAGGGGGAGAGGGGTAGGGAGAGGGGCTAGGGAGGAGGGAAGAGAGTAGAGGGGAGGGAAGGGTGAGGATGGGTGTGTGTGAGCGTTGGAGGGTGAGGAGGAGGGGTGAGGGTGATGGGGAGAAAGTGGGGAAGGTGGGGGGAGATTGGGGATTAGAGAGTGGGAAGGGGAGAGAGTGAGGAGGGAGAGGCGGATGGGTGGGGGTAAGAGAACAGGAGCCGCAAGCGGGGGGGGTGGTGAGGCATGGGAGGGGAGGAGGCAGAGTAGCGCGCTCCGCGCCGCTCTTCCAGGCCGGAGGACAGGGGTAGGGGGGAAGGGGTGGTAGAGCGCGTCGCTCGCGGCTGCCCCCCCCCCTTGTGAGGGGGTGGAGAGAGGGGTGGGGTATGGGGTGCTGGGTTATGTGGAGAATGGATGTCAGGGAGGTGTAGTGGAGAGGTGTGGGGGGAGAAGAGGGAGGTAAGGAGTTGTGGTGGGAGAAGAGGGGGAGGATGGGTGGGAGGGGAGGTGGTGTGTGATGGAGGGCAAGAGAGAGGAGAAGGGAGTGTGTGGTGGGGAATCCCTAGAGAGATGAGGGGGTGAGAGAGGAGGGGGAGAGAGTGAGAATAGGGAGTGAGAGGGTGGGGGGGGAGAGGGGAAGAGTGGGGGAGTGATGGGGTAGGGGTGGGTTATAGTCAGGGTATAGTGGTGAAAGAAAGAGGGGAAGGAGGATGGGGGGGGGGATGGGTGAAGAGGGGGGGGGGAGGGAGAGTGAGGGTGGAAGGGCGGGGACAGGGGTTGAGGAGAGGGGGAGATGAAGAAGGGGAAGGGGAGGAGGAGGAGGGGGGTGGTGGGGGGGAGGGGGTGAGAGGGTTCAGGTGAGGGTGGGGGAGGGGGGGGGTGGGGAAGGGGTGTGAGGGAAGAAAAAGCAGTGGATGAGGGAGGCTGGGAGAGGGGAAGGAGGAGAGGAAGGGGGACGAGTGTGGGGGGACGAGGGGTAGGGAGAGGGAGGAGTGTTGGGGTGGGGGGGAGAGGGGGAGAGGGGAGGCGAGGGGGAGAGCGGAGAGACGAGGGCGAAGAGTGGGGAAGGTAGGAGGGAGGGGGGTAGAGAGAGGGCGTGTGGAGGAAGGGAGATGGGGAGGGGTGGGGGATGGGGGTACAGAGAAGTGGAAGATGTTGGGGCGGGATGGGTAAGAGGGGTAGGGGAGTGGTGGAAGTGGGGGAGAGAGGGAGTGGGTTAGAGGGGTTGTCGGAGGAGGGGAGGGGTGGGGAGGGAGAGGGAGAGTGTAGGGAGAGTGGTGGACGAGGGCAGAGGGTTAGGGAGACAAGGGGCGGGGAGAGGGGAAGGGGTGGGGGAGAGCGGGGGAAGGGGGTGGGATCGAGAGCAGGGAAGGGGGAGGGGGAGAGGGAATGGGATGGGGAGAGAGATGGGGAGGGAGTAGGAGGGGGAGGAGGGAGAGGGGGTTGAGTAGAGGGAGATGGAGAGGGGGGCGATGAGAGAAGGGTAGGGTTGGGGGAGAGAGGGAGGGGGGAGAGAGGTGTGGGGGCGGGGGGAGGTACGGAGCCCGCCCC